>OX578143.1:132845077-133445077 GCA_951213105.1 Amaurobius ferox | reverse complement strand
ATTTGCAATAACTTACATGGATAAAGTGCCATCGAATTCGTCTGTAAAAAATACTACGTAGACACTTTACGCAAAAGTTATGAAAATGAAAGTATGTATCAAGAAATCAAAACCACCGAAAAAACAATGGCAACACGTATCAAGGCACTTTATAAAAGAATAGGACATGCTTTTAAAAAAGTAAGATTTTCCTATCTTGTACTAATTCCAAAAATGCACAAAAAACCGATCAAATTCAGACCTGTGACAGTGGGATGCGGATCTTACCTTACAGTGGCTAATACCAAGTTGTTTACTATTCTGACTCACTTATTAAAGGAAATTAAAAAGGAAGGGACCTCTGCATGGTATCAAATTCTTATGAATTAATTGACAAATCAAGTAGAATACAGGAGAAAATGTTTTTTAGATGCTTCGATTTTAAAGACCTCTTTAATCACGTGAACTTAAAAGATTTATTTGACATTCTAATGGAGCTTCATGAACATTACAATCTACACTCTACCATCTCAGTTAACAAATATAAAAAAACTGATAAATATTGTCTTGTTTGAAAATATTCTGCACAACGGAGAGAGTTTTTATCGCCAAATACAGGGTATCCCCCTGAGTGGGGGATGTTCCTCCATTTTTGCTGATATTTACTTGAACAAGTACAAACAAGGTATTTATTTGGTTAATGAATTACCATTCTACCGCTATCTTGACGATGTGATAATTAGACAAACAGATCATTATATATTGAATTTGGGTTTTACCCTAAATGCCTGGAACTTATAGAAACTCAATATACAAATATGGAAATAGTTAACTTCCTGGATATAAGCATTTACTATGATGAAAATGACAAAATATGTTTTAAACTTTATGACAAACGAAACAACTTTGATTTCGGTGTTAATTTTAAAATAGACTGGAAATCCAATTTAAGCAGTGGTATATTCAGAAATATAATACTTAATCATTTAAATCGATATAGACGTCTCAATACAGAGAAAGAAGAACTGCAACACTGTATTCATAAATTACTCCAAGAAGCAGCAAGGTGCCATTATCCACTTCGATATCTAAGGCACTATGTACGCATGGTCTTAAAGGAGGAAAGAAACGGTATTGCATGATGATTGTATATCGGTGAAGTATCTTTACATGACGTTTCTCGTGGTCTCCAAGCATTTTGCTGTAGGGACAGGTTTGGTTTATTTTCATACCTTGAGCCCTTTTGTGCTTCTTGGTCTTTTTACTTCGCGATGTTTTATTGATTTCATCGGACGGAGGGATGCTTCAGGAAGACAGAGGCACAGGGAGTGTTTCCTGGGACTAAAAGCGCTTTAACCGGGAACGAGGGGCCACAAAATCCCCCCGGCCTTTTTACTGTCATTCCTGTAAACACTTTCCCTTCTTTTCCCCCATCCTTTCTGCCCCCCTTTTAAACCTGTTTTTGTATTTACTATAATATATATATATATATATATATATATATATATATACACTCATGGACAATTAAAATTGCGTACCAAGAAGAAAACATGGTTCAACCGCTAAATGATGTAATAACTAGAGGGCGGGCTGGTATGCAAATGATCCCAGTCTGGTATGATTGCGCATGACCGTACACCCGTGAAAGGTACTGCAAGCATACGTCAGTGGCCTTATAAACCGGCCGGCAGTCGACGCTTCATCAATGCGAGAAGCTTCGGCCGACGCAAGCATGAGTACTGAGTGAAAAGAATAAGTGTGTAGATGCCAAAAACGTCTATATATGCAACTGGCGAACTTCGAGAGAGACCTGGTCATCGAGCTGAAAATCGCAGAGTGGTCACAGCGTCGGATAGCCCGTCACGTGGATCGTTCGAACTATACCGTTCAACGGTGTTGGGAGCACTGGTCACGGGACACCACCCAAGCACGAAGGACCGGATCTGGACAGACCAGCATACCACGAGTAGAGAGAATCGAATGATCGTACAGCAGGAACGTATAGAGCCCACGGTAACCTAATCCGCGATACAGGCACACCTAGCTGCTCATGTGTGCCCACGAACCATATCTAGACGCCTAAAGGAAGCGAATCTGCGATCCCAGCGTCCCTTACGTGTGCTGCCGTTAACATGGGAACATCGCGGCTCCAGTTGCAGTGGTGCCGGGTCAGAGCAACGTGGAACGCCACAGATTGGCGATGTGTTGTGTTTAGCGATGCGTGCCGCTTCGTTTTGAGCACCGATGATCAGCGTATCCGGGCATGGAGGTCCCCTGCACAACGCCACAATACCAACCTCATTATCGAACGCCACACCAGCCCCACTGCAAGCATCATAGGCTGGGGATTCATAGCCTATGACAGCCGATCCGCTCTAGTAGTGTCACCTGGAACATTGAGGGGCCAGCTGTACGTGGATGAGATTCTACGGTTCTCTTTGCCTCCATTCGTTTCTGGGGTTCCAGGTGCGCAATTCTAGCAGGAAAATGCCCGGACACACACGGCTCTGGTCGCCCAGACCTGCCTGAGTCGTGTCCGGACACTTCAATGACCTGCCCACTCCCCAGACCTGTCCCTTATTGAGCATGTGTGGGATCAGTTGAAACGTTAGCTGCCTGGTTGCTGCAATCTTCGGGATTTGGAACATAACGTCCAACAGGTGTGGATTTGTATGCCGCAGTACAATATCGGACGTCTGTTCGACACCATGCCGGACCGTATTGTTGTTTATATCGCAGCACGAGGCGGTGCGACGCGCTATCGAGGATGATCGGGCTGTGTTCCACAGCTCCCTCTGTAAGTGTTTTCTGCTGCGCTGTTTTTGTGATCATGTGTATCATTCATCTGTATCCTTTCATCAATAAAATTTCAGGTAAGTGTATATATATATATATATATATATATATATATATATATATATATATATATATATATATATATATATATATATATATATATATATAAATATATATATATATATATATATATATATATATATATATATATATATATATATATATATATATATATATATTATAAGAATTTTTATTTTACTTGTATTATATATACCTGAGATTGATCATTAATTGAAATTGTTCTGTACAGCAAAAATGAAAAGAGGATGGGTTGAAGTTTAAATATGATATCAAAATTGACTATATGACAATCTGTCGAAGAATATAATTAGAACATTATAAATAAAACATTATAAATAAAACAGGTACTACAGGAAAATGAATAAACTGAAAAAAGTGAAAAGCATTTTCGAAACCATGTACGTTATCAAGGGCCATATCTGGTTCATTAATGCGGATTCAGCGTTTCTGTGTACATTACTTTAAATTCTATTGCAGAAATAATGCATATGGCCCGACGTAGAAGAACATAGAAAGTGGATCATATATAACCAATTATATCAGCATGTGGCTTTGCATTTATATGTGAATACAGAGTAATGATAAGTATAAGAATAAAATAATATAAATGTAGTTATCCCTTGTGCTGCTTACATTGTAGATTACGTGATACTGACTAAGCTTTTTAACTCAAAACAGGTTACGGTTAAGTCGACATACTAAGATTACAACTGTTGAAAGTGAAACATGGAGATGAATATTTTTATTTAAAATTGGTTGTCAATATGTTTGAGATTGGTCTGTCAATATGTTGCTGTATTTGGAGCAAGGTTTTGAATTTAAAATTAAATTATGTTTTAATAAATGAAAAAATAATTTTTGGCGGATAATAATTCTGTGTAGTGCTGTTTCTGAATTTAAAAAGATGTTCTTTGTAGTAATATGGTGTACTTAGCATTTTTATTCTTATTAATTGGTTATTTATAATATTTTTATATACATATTTTGATAGATTGGATGAATAATGTTGAAGTTTATTTAGTGTTATGTGTTTCAGTTTTGTAGTATATTTTAATTTTTAATGTGTCTGCGTTTTGGATTTCTAAACTAACGTCTAAGTAATTGATCCAGTGTGATGTATATACATTTTCAATTAGTTGTAGATTAGGGGGATAAAACTTAAAGTTTAAAATAGGGGCTTCATTAGTAATTTTAATAATAATTAGATCATCAATAAATGTTGAAACTACTGAATTTCATAAAAATGTAGATAAAGGTTGGCTAGTATTGTGGATGAGATTTCTGCCTGTGATAGTCCCTTATTTAATTTGTATATGAAATTCCCTTGAGATAGATATTGTTTGAACAGAATGAATTTTGAACAGAATGAATGTTTTGAATTTTGAAAAAGAGTTATTTTCTGAATGAGTAAATTGTTTATATAAATTTAGTATGACTTTAAATAAATCATTAATATCAATGCTATTAGAGAGGTCTTTGAAATCAAAAGTTTTAATATCATGTAAGGTTGTTGTTTCAGTTTATTAATCAGTTCTAAAATTAATCAGTAAAATTATCATAAATTTGATTTAGTATAATTGGACGTTGTTTGTCCGAGCATTGGTGCATAAATTACATCTTATAGTAACAGTTCAAAAGTAATTGGTGATTTATGGAATTTAGGTATGCATATCAGGAAAAGAAAATAAAGATTGTGTTTTTGTGTAAGAAGTTTGTAGTAAGCAATAATTTGTTTACTTATAGTAGAGATATTAGTGCGTATATGAGTTAATGAAGTTGAGGAATTCAGTTGCAGTTAGTTCAAATAATTTTTTTTTTCAAATAAACGCATAATTACTGGATGCCTTATCAACATAAGTGATTACAAAATTGTCTTGTAGTAACTTTTAAGAAGTCTTGGTAATTATGCGTATATTTTGGTATAGGAAATGTTGAAGCAATTGCTTTGCATGCCAGGCGACTTATACTTGCCAGCTCTTAAAAGCTTCAAAAAGGAAGTTGTATTTACCTGATAGTTTATAAATGTATTTATCTAGATCAATGTCAAAAGCTTGAATAATTTTATTTTTATTATATAGCAGTTGCAGTCTGTATTTGGATCCATAGCTTAAAAAATGTTTGAGATTAGGTTCCTTAATTAAATTAAGATTTCCGGTGATTACATGTCCAATATGTTTGTCAATAAAGGGTTGATAGCATGATTCCGAACACGAACAACCTACAGATTTGTATAATTAATAACACAATAAGATAGGTTGTTTTATTCTTTCTGGTGCGAAGGTTGTGACCTAGGTTAACACCTAGCAGTCTTGCTCTTGTTAATAAAAGGTCAAAAACAAGGTGTCCCAAATGTTTTTTTTTTAATAAGATTTATGAGTGATATATATATATATATATATATATATATATATATACCGTAAATTGGCAATGTAGTAAACACTAACGGTATGCAGTTCAGTGTTTCAAATGTGTTGATAAAGTACTGTTTCCCTGTACTTTTTTTTCACCTGAAATTTACAAATATCTAAAATAAGTTGTAGAAGCAATCATGAAAACATGTATTGTGCTACGACAGATTGTAAATTATAGCTATAATTCTAAAAATGTTAGTGGGGTTCTTTGATTGAGGAAAGCATAGTTTTCGTGTAGAGTGTTTTTGTGATTTCTTCATGTGCGAATCAAAGATCAGGAAGCAGTGATGTGCGGCATCTCTCCCTTTGAGAAGGGTGAACTCAAGAGTTATTGGAAAAATAAGTAAAATTTTCATAATTATGTTATTAAGATGAATTTTATCCTACTGAGTTATTCATTAATGTCATTTTTTGTCTGTTTTAGTTGTATTCTTAAACTGAGTTTAAAGTAAAACAGCAAACATTTTTCAAATTTAGACAATTTTTTATATTTTATAAAATTGCTATTTCAGTGTGTCTATTTTTTATACTTAAATTTGCATATATCTTGAAGAAAAATTGAATTGTTGGTACGTCTAATGACATTCATTTATGTTAAACGCCGAGATAATATGGAAAATTTGTGTAAACGGAATATGGTCAGCTAAAAATCCAACCTTCAGTTAAATATTAAACACTGAATTAAAATAATAAAACTGCAATATTCCAATCTAAGCTTACAACTTTTGTTTAACAATTTTATATTCAAGACAGAAAAAAATGGGTTACCTTGCTCAGACAAAAGCGTCATGGAAAATGGTAGAATAGCAGTCATTTTGAATTATTACATAAATATAAATGTATTGTCATTTATACCTAAACAACAATATTAATTTTCGAAAAGAAATTTAGGGTGTTATGGGGTACAGCATTTCAAATCTGCGTCCACTGCAGTATAAAAGCAATACGTGTGGCACAATAATTCTATTAACTGTATTACATACAAATAAACATTTGGTATAAAGCTCTTAACTGATGATGTAGATCTTTAAAGGCTACACAACAATTTGTTTCAATTAAAAGTGTGACACATTCAGCTGCTCATGCCGTGTGCCTTTGGAGAGCTCTAACTAGTCCAGGGGGCGTTTCCAACTCCTCTGAAAGCCTTCATTAATGTGTTGCTGAAAACCTGCCTTGCAAATTTATGTATGTGTGAAGTGATGTTAATGGTTTCTCGCGTGTCTGAATCTAAATGCATTTCCAGAAAACTCTGCAAAAATGAGAATTTTAGGATTAAGGACATTCAGATAATTTATGTCGTATTAGGGATCAGGTTTGATATAATCATTGGTGAAGCAAAAGAAATTGATGACTTTTATAACTAACTACTCATCCCCCAATAACCGTAAAATAATATAATAGTCCCCAATAGTTTTAATATGTGTTCTCACTTTCGGTCTTCTCCGTTCTCTTACAGGATTATTTTCTGCTACAAATTCCATACATTTTTGACACAAAAATGTACTCATTACATTGAAAACGGTCAAGTTTTTTAATCTAAGTTCAATGTTTGACATATTGGATTTGCACTTTTACACTTTTACTTAATTTACATAATAAAGGATTATGCCTGTGTATGTGTGTCAGCATATGTGGGTGTGCAGTCTAGCGAGAAATCTATGCGTCGTACGGCCATAAAATTTGGTACACAAATATTTGAGGACCCAGAAAGGTGCACCTCGGCATTTTTTAAATTCCAAAATATATTTTAGTTATTTTACATTTGGACTGTACACAAATAAACACCTTTTACTATAGCTAGTGTGAGACAAGGAGGCAATTACGCATTTTTGAGATTGACGACTATGTACAACGATACAGAGCCCAGGCTTGTGGGCGCCATTTTACGACAGTTTTAGCCTGGAGGATCATGGCCCCAATAAAATCACTTCAGGTAATTTCCAAGTGTGGTTGAAGCAAAGATATACTTGGGGCAAAGGCTTAAACCAAACATCATTGGTCATGGAATTCTAGCAAAAGCATGAGATTACCAACAGAAATGATTATCCAAAAGTTCAGAGTTTCGTGATTTCTAACAGTGTAGTAGTTATGTTAAAATTTGAGAATGTGTTAGAAAAAAGAAAGCTGGCGCCAAACGTCAGAAAAACACGACGAATATTCCAAGCATGCTGAGCAACAGCCTGACAAACAGAGGAATGTACCAATCTGCGTATATATTAGGTCAAATATTGATTTTGGAATAACATTCTAAAACTAATCTCACAGGTGTATTCTCTCTTCCTTAAGCATTTAATAAAATTAATGTAGTTTTAATCTTAACGATAATATGTGTGAATAAATAATATTTATTTTGAAAGTTAAAAATATGGTGTGCGTGAGTTTCATAAAGAATGATTGTCCAGAAGCGAGAGAGAGAGCAATCATAGAATTCCAGCAGAAGCGTGAGATTGTCAACAGAAATGATTATCCAAAAGTTCAGAGCGTCGTGGTTTCAGGCACTGTAGTGGTTCTGTTAAAATGTGAGAGTGTGTTAGAAAAGAGAAAGCTGGACCCAATGTCAAAAAAAAAAGCCAATATTCCAAGCATGCTGAGCAACAGCCTGACAAACAGAGGTATGTGCCAATCTGCGTATATATTAGGTCAACTATTGATTTTGGAATGACATTCTAAGATTGATCTCACACGTGTATTCTCTCCTCCTTAAGGGTTTAATAAAATTAATGTAATTTTAATCTTAACAATAATATGTGTGAATGTGAATAAATAATATTTATTTTAAAAGTTCAAAATGTGGAATTTAATTATTAGTGTTTTAATTAATGATTATATATAAGGAACTCGTGCAAAGAAAACATGCTGAGTTATTGCGGCCACGATAGTAATGTACGAAATATTCGATTCAGTATCGCCATTAATTACGAATAATGATTCAACCCAAAGAATAATATATTATTTAAACAGTAACTCCAACGAAATGTTATTAAATGTGCACCACAGCTAGATCACTTCTACTATAGTTGAAACACATCTGCTAAAGCTAGAATCTTGATTTTGATGTCACCCGATCTGTCTCAGCTTCGATATCAGAGGAAAATTTTGAAATTTGCTAAATTCGAGCAAGGAGTGGCGGTACAATTAATAATCAAAAAACCGAAAATATATTTGCTTAATTATCGAGCTCTTCCACTCTAGATAGCATATTAGTTTAGACCTCATTCGATCTGCCTCAGTTTCCGGATAAACAAAGACTTGTAATACCCGGAAAAAATTTAATTACGTGTGAAAATGCAAAAGAATAATAAAAAAATCCTAAACGATTTTTCAAAATGATGGAGGATTTCCACTAGAGCCAGAATCGTGTAGTGATCCCGTTCGATCCGTCTCAGCTTCCAGATTATCGAAATTTTCGAACATTTAAATTAAGGGTTTACAACCCATGTCGGGGCGCTTGCCATAAAGTTTTAACCATCTATTTATTAGCCGAATTAAGGGTGTCGATACAAAATATATTAAAAAAACTTACACAACTTTGTTTCTAAAAAATACATACGCAATTTGATATCCGTTTTCTGTCGACAATTAAAACTAGTTGTTAACCACAACTATAAAGTGTGCAGGTGTCACATTTAGCGATCACTAACCATCGAGAAGGCGCAAAGAATGGCTAAAATGGCAAATATGAGATTGTTGGTTTAGACTGATGGTGACATCTTAAGTATTCATCTACTTGCTCTTTCATCTATTTCTTCTTCAAATACTGAATACTGATTTTTATTGGATAAATTAGAAAAAAAATCGTAAATTACAACTTTGATTTATATTGTCGTTTTCAGAAAGGGCTTATCTTCGAGTAAACGGAAATCGTGACTAGGAATACAAATCAAGGTTCAGAAACATTGACGCCGTCGTTATGTCAATTTCTAACCTAATAGAAGTTTGGTTGACAACACTTGAAAGCGAACATCACGTCATTCACATGCTATAAAGCATGAGCGGAATTCATATGACACATGACTCTATTACTTTTACTAACTATACAAAAGAATGTTAAAATGTCTAAAAAGTTCTGTGTTTCCTCTCTTCCCTTTCTTTACATAGTAATGTATAGAGACATCATTGGAATCGTGTCGAAAATCGTCACTCGAGTTTTCGACCGATCTACACGTTTCGAGAGCTTTTGAACATGAAAAAAAATATTTTAGCTCGACGTCTGTATGTGTGTCTGTATGTGCAATGTATGTATCTACCTCAACTCAAAAATTAATTGGCCAAATTTCATAATATCTTATAGTCACTTATGGGTTATTATGGGTAATAAGACACTTATGGGTTATACGAGTAAGTTATTTATGGGTTACACTGGCACTGATTTAATTTTGGTACGATTCGAGATAAAATAACCGGATTTTCTTTCGATATGGCCAGTGAAAATCGCATATATCTAATCCAAATAAGAAAACTAATTGACCAATTGACCAGAAAATTAGGTAGATAACTCACTTACAAAGTCAAAATTTGTAATGAAGTCACTTGCCTATACAATTTTATGTAGGATAATTCTGCGATAGATGCCGCAGCCGATATAGATTGCTACCCCCCCCCCCCTAGTTCTGAAACTTACCGTAAGATAGTAATGCAGTAAACACTAACTGTGTGCCATTTAGTGTTTCAAATGTGTTTGATAAAGTATTGTTTTCCCATGCCTTTTTTCGCCTGAAATGGACAAATATCTAAGATGAGTTGTAAAAGTTATCTACAACTCATCTTAGATATTTGTCCATTTCAGGCGAAAGTATTCCATTGTGCTACCACAGATTGTAAATGGTATCTATAACTGTAAAATGTTAGTGTATTCCTTGATTGAACGAAGCATAGTCTTCGTGTAGAGTGTTTTTATTCTGATTTCGCCATGTTTGAGTCCAAGGTCAGGAAGTCGTGAGGTGCGTCATCTCTCTCCTAGAAAATGGGTGTACTTAAGAGTTATTGGAAACATAAGTACAATTTATATACAAGTACAAAATAAGTATATTTTATAATTATGCTATTAAGTCAATTTTCATCCTACTCCGGTGTTAATTTGTTTCTTGTTTGTGTACCAAGGTTCTCAGAATATTGATTTAAATAAAAGTGCGCCATCTAACCCGGATTTACCATAATTTGGTAGTCATAGATTTTGAGTGAGAGTGGAAACAAATATTGCAGAGACAGACACACATACATACATCGCGCTAAAGAATGTATTTTGTGTTCTACAGGTCCAAAAATGTGTAAATCCATCAAAAATTCGAGTTGCGATTTTCAACACCATTCCAATACATTCCCCCTAGCTCAATTTATTTAATTGCCGTTGACAAATATGAGGAATAGATACTATAGTGGATTTAAAATGAAATGTTTTACATTTTTCTATATATAACATTTTACCCTAAAATGGGTGAAAAGAAAAAATAGTAATCATTTTCTCGAGAAATATATTTTGCAATAGTTTGGAACGATGTTCAATTCTTTTCTTCGAAATTTTGAAAATAATAATTTTTTGTACTTCTTCGCCGTATTTATACATATAAGCACTCTGGAAGAACAAAATATATTTTTCGGAATTTATAACAGCGGAGAAAAGTTTTCTTTACGTAACATCACATTTTGTTTTATCAATGTAACAACTATGATATATCGGAGAATTTTTTTAATATAGTATCTACATGTTTCCTAAATAGTTTTGATCTTGAATTCTGTTCATGCTAGGATAAAATTTTGTAATTTTAAGACATATTTACATCATACCACGTGATAGTAGCAATTTAGCATTTCATTTTATTGCAACTTAAAGAGTTCATGGATTTTACTGAGAGTCCATGGATATGACCTGTTTCAATATTATCCCAGTTGCATTTAGTGGAATGAGCTGTTACACATATGTGAATGCAAACTAATTGAAAACATTGTAATTAATTAACACATTAAAACATAATAATTCATTGAAATAGACACATATAGTACACAAAATATGCTGATGCATCGAAGGAAGAGGCCAAATTATATTCTACTTTTCTGCAAACCACGGTTTACTCATCTAGAAATATAAATTAATTAAAATAATAAAATGAAAATACGCATCTGGCGCATAATATTAGTATCTGCTACGTTGGAAAAGGCCGCTTCTCTCTACAGTTTGAAAACCTGGAAATGCAAATGAACTAAAAAAGGAAAATTGAATGTACCCATCTAGTGTACAAAACAATAGCAGCTACACTGTTAAAAATAGTTCTGCAATCTTTATTTTAATGCTTGAACAGGATAAAACTTTTAATACTGCCTTAAAAAATTCAAGCATGGGAAAATTAAGTGATTGCAATTTTTTCGAGGATGTTTTGAGCCCTCTTCCTCATGTCAGAAACAGTGCATTTTCTTAACAGCTTAGAAAGGACTGTGCGCATTTGAAGCAACAAACGAATGGATTGATATAAACCAATCAAAGACAGGCATTGAAAGCGAGAACCCAATCATAAACATATCAACACATGCCGAAAAGACGACCTTGCTTTAGTCCACGTTACGCCAAGAAAAAGAAATGGAATAGTAAAACAGCATTGATATCATATTTAGAATAAAATTGAGAGAGGAAAATAAATTAAAATATTTAAATCACTAGAAAAAACAATGTAATGGTGATAAACTAGTGAAAAAAATAGACAAACACATATAAAGAGATAAAGATAGCACAATCTGAAAATATAATCTAAATAGGAGAGAAAAAGTGATGAAAGTATAAGAGACATAGAAATTAGGAGAACCATACACAAAATCCATGAAAATATAATAAATACGTAATAAAATGAAGGTAATAAGCTGTTTCAGGGGTTAAAAGACATACATACCTTTCATCAAAACACGAACCTTTAAAAAAAAGTAAATTAAAGATAACTAAACAAATAATAATTAAGATAATAACAATAATTATTTAACAACAGCCAGTATTTGAGTGATATTTTAACCAAAATATAAAAATAACATACACACGAACTACTTTAAACACATCTTACCTAAATTAGGTAAGATTATAAATTGAGGACTCGACTATTAATACTAAATAATATAAAATAAGTGAAATATGGGCGGGGTAACCCAGAGGTTAAGGCACCGGGATTTCATGCGGATGACACAAGTTCGATTCCCCGATCTATACAAATTATCCCCGGGTCCAGTTGGAGTGCAGACACATTACACCTGTTAATTCCAAAATCTTTGTGAAAGATTGGTAACCACCTTTCACAACAGTACAAGGACAGTACGGTCCCTACGGATCATACCTCAACTGATTTCTAGTCTAAATTGGGCGGCAATCGGAAACGTCAGGTATCTATCATGAAAAGCCTGAAGTCTTTGGATCAGCAGCAGCTACATTCTGGTCTTCTTTATCATGAATTTCTGTCTCTTATGTCTGATCTTTTATGAACGTAATGGGATACGCATAATACATTTACAAATATATATTGCAATGCACGTAAATTTTTAACAATATTGAATCCGTCTAAAATAAAATGAGTTATCATCTCTCAGGAAAAAATAATTAAACACCAGAAAAATTTCGAAATTTTAGATAACCATATTTTCAATTCAACGTCAAAGATAATCTAGACTTGCCAATTATATTTTCAAAGAAATGTATCTACCTAAAAACAACTGTGAATATACTTAATATATATAAAAAAATAACATGTTTTTAATTTAATTAAATGTTAAGAATAACATTGTATCAAAAGCAAGTTTGCAACAAAAAGCAATAATATAATTTTTAACGAATTTAGCTTAATTATACTAAAACGACGCTTTTGGTTAGAAAAATATACTACTGTTACGTGCCATACGCATTTTAAGAGAATATTGATTAAATTTCGAGTCTTATATTGTTTGAGAAATTAGTTTTTCTCTTTGCCTCGCTGTTCATAAAAAATCGGATTAATTTATATGTAGCAACATGTTTCTCTTTTTTTAGAATACAATGAATGAATGAATATTAATGAGAAAAGTTAAACAATGATATATATATATAAATGTAATGATATTAAAAGTAAGAGTAAGAGCTTAAAAAAGAGCTAAACACACACACACATACATACAACCATTTATATATATATATATATATATATATTAGAAAGGTGGACTAGTAACCAATACCAAGACTAATGGCAAAACATTAAAACAATAAAATTACAAGAACGGTTATACCACGGCTACAATTCCGAAAACAGAAATTAACAGCATATATCTATATATAATGTCCATTTCTTTTTAAGAAAAAAATTCTATTAATTTCTGTTTTAGTGAAATATATTTTGATGTTCTATACACACAACTATTTTGACTTATTTCTGACATGCAAAATAATTAATACACTGAAGATTTATCAACATTTCGTTTGTACATTTGAGTTAATGGCAGGATTTTGGGGGGACACAGAAAATTGTGTGTCACGCTAATCTCACATTAACAAGTGAGTTCATTTTTAGAGTTTTGAAAATTATAACATTGTCAGGCAGAAGTCTATCTAAACATGAAAACTGCGGACGGCGACGCAAGACACATTCTACGTGCTAAAATTAGTATATTTTCTTTCCTTTGTTGATTATATTTAGTAAAATATCCATCGCTATTATAATCGCACAAATCCAAAAAATGTATCTGATGTTCATAACATTTAACTGTCTCTTTATAGGAACATTTTTTGTTACATACAATAAATGTCGCTTTACATTAAATATCGTGCATTAAATATATAGTTCGAATTCGAATTTTCTACCCCGTTACAATACATTATACTATATATATATATATATATATATATATATATATATATATATATATATATATATATATATATATATATATATATATATATATATATATATATATATATATATGTATATATATATAAAGGTAAGTAACTTCATTAAAAATTCATTTCAAATGGAATATTTTACAATTTCGTACTGTAATATTATCAATATTTTTTCAAATGTCCCAATTTGCTATGCCTTCTATAGTACTCTCAGATGTATATACTATAAAATTTTTTGCTATAAGACTAGCATTAAAAATATAAATTCTGAAAATAAAGAAATAATTGTATTATAAAAACAGGCTAAGACAAACAATATTTCTATTTTATTTTTTATTGACAAACAATATTCCTATTTTATTATTTATTGACAAACAATATTTCTATTTTATTATTTATTGACAAACAAACTTTCTATTCTATTGTTTATTGACAATCTTTCTATTTTTCTATTCTATGGCATTTTTATTGTTTATTCTATTGCACAAAATACTATTGAAATTATCTTTTCTCTAACTTTATAGCCTCAAAAAAGGAAAGCAACATTTAGTATAGCAAGTGCCATAACGTTGAGAACCGGGTTACAATAGCTTGGTGACAAATTTGCTAACATCTCGCCAACTTATCGATAGGCGAATTGGAAAAAAATTCGAGAGAAGAAATTGGAGAATGTATAAGAACTTGATCAATAATTTCCAGAATTATCTGTACTTTTTCGAGGAATTTCTTTCGTAGATATATTTAAGGACTTTCTTCAGAGAATCATGGTATGTGATAAAAAAATTCTCTAAATTGTGAATAAGTCTTTGTTTTCAGAACTCATCATTTATGTGAACTTGTTGAGCATTTAATTACCGCCATTTTTCATTTGACGGCTGTTTAGTAAATTTTATAGATAACTACATTGTTTCAGAATCTTAAATTTCATGAACAATTGAAATTTTAGATATCAAACTGTCTAAAGTATTACACACACTCACACACACACACACACATATATATATATATATATATATATATATATATATATATATATATATATATATATATATATATATATATATATATATATATATATATAATGCGATTGAGCTCAAACTTACAGAAAATGCAAATTAGGGTGTACTATACAAATTATTAGAATTTCAGAACAAATTCTATGAATCACCCAGTGCATGCGTAGACTGAGTAGCGTCCTCTGAACTGCTGTTTTAACTGTATAAATAGAAATCTGTAGCGGGATGTTGAAAAAAGTCTATATTTATCTGCAGGCGGTAAACGTTTCATGAGAAGTCTCCATGCCTCTATGAAGACAGAGGACGCCATATGAACAAGTTATGGAATTTGAACGGGGACGAATGATTAGCCTTCGTGAAAGAGCTTTTTCTTATTGTGCAATAATAGCTCGTATGGAACGCAATGCCGCTACAGTGATGCGAGTGTAGAAACAGTGGACTGAAGAGAACCGGACGAGTCCCAAATCCGGCAAGAACGACAAAAGGTTACGTCAGTTCGGGATGATAGACACCACATCTGCTTAGCTGTGATGGAGCGTATAAATTCCTTTCGACTCTTGGTAGTATGTTGGAGTACTGTTACAGATGAGTCATTGTTTCTCCAACAAATCGTCGACGTCTGCTGCAACCTGCACTACGTGCAAGAATTCATGTGTACGTGCCGGTAGGCAACTAGTCGTCTTTTTCGATGATGCCCGCTTTACTTTGGAGTACAGTGATGGCCGCATCCACATTAAGTGCTATAAGGGTGAATACCACATTCCGGAGTGCAGTGATCAACGTCAGACTGGATGAACGTCAAACATAATGGTCCTGGGACGCCATTGGGTATCACGATGGATCTCGGCTGCTAAGAATTGTGGGTAATCTCAATAGCAACCGGTAGATAAGAGAAGTTCTGTAGCCCGAAATCGAACCCCTCTTTCAATGCATTCCTGGAGCTATATTTCAACAAGACCCTGTCCACGTTTTGTTAGGAATGTTCAATACCTCTTTTCAGCACAACAGATACAGCTTCTTTCTAGACCTGCCAATTCACCGGATATGTCGCCTATTGAACATGTCTGGGATTTCGTTGGTAGGCGTCACGCTCATGACGCACGTTCCGTGGCTAATACAGCTGAACTTTGGTTTCGGATATAAGTAATCTTGAATGCCCTTCTTCAGGTACAAATGCCACGACCTATAGGAGCACACTTAATGCAGCGCGTGGTGGCTTCGCCAAATACTGATTTCGACATGTAATATTGTTTTTTGCTTGGTAAATTTTACCGTTTACTTGTATCAATACAGGTGGTTTGTGCAATAAATTTCATTCAATTCTGATGATTACTTCATGGTGTTGCAATGTTTATAAACAGGACCATATATATATATATATATATATATATCTTCTTTCATATATCTTCTTTTATAATTATCACATTAAAGGTCTTGTGATATAAAAGGTCTTGTGATAATTATGACTATCACTCCGGAGGTTGGCTTCTGTCAGTGCTGGCGTCCAGGAGTGCAATACCGCAGCATTTGAGACATGCACGTTGATAACAGGGGACTAAAGTCACTACCCTTTACCGCCATTGTGTAAGCACATTATATTGCCATCCTTCTTCATTTTAATTTTTACATATTAACCTTTTATATATATTTAGTGTTTTATGCTGCTGTACGCAAGAACACTAAAATTCATTTCATTCTTTATCTTTAGAAATCCATCTTTTATATTTACACACACACACACACACACACACACACACACATATATATATATATATATATATATATTAAAGATAAAATAATATATATAAGAATAATATATATATATACATATATATTAAAATTAAAATTAAGAAAACAAAAGTGCAGGAGTGATATATATATATATTCGAAATTCCAGAAATATTAACTCAAACTACATACCATGAACATATTTTTATGTCTGCATCATATCTGATATAGTGTCAAATATGTCAGTAGTTGTTTATTTTATCATACATCAAGATTTCCTACTAAAATATTGTTTTCCTAAAATACAGTTCATGGAACTTTATTGAAACTTTGTATGAGAATGAAATTTTCTTCACATATCTTTCTAAATGAAAGAAAGTGCAGCTGTAAGAATAGTGAAATACATGTATTTTTAAAATTTTATTTAAGGTGAGCGAAATTGAATGCTTGCATTTATAGATACTTTTGAATACATCTAGAATATTATTGTTTTCCACAGTTTTTGCGTTCTTCCTGTTTTCAAATATGAACATATCATTCTATCTTTCGTTCCAGAACGTCCGACCTAATACAAGGTCTAAAGTATCTGATTGGATGACCGGGAACGGTTCAGCTTCGCGTGACACTGAACTGTGAGGAAGGCTGACTAGTGCAAAAGGTATTTCACACTTCTCTAAAACCTTTCATTAATGAGTGGGTGAAAACGTGTTTAGCAAATTCATTTGAATATAGCGGCACTAAGAATGGCCACTTTGCGTGCATGAACATGAATGCAGTTTTAAAAAGTGCTACGAAAATACAAAATTAAATATTGGAAGAAATAATTTGAAATAATTTTAGTTTTTCGCTGTTATTAAAAATGATGCACACAAGGATGTGCGACGAAGAAGAAAGATAGTTTACAAAGCGGTTCATACCTTGATATGTTAAACATATTACGTTTGGATATGATTAGGAAAACTCGCCAAACGCAACATACAGTTTTCATCTGATTTCATTTATCAAAGCATGTATGGATTCCATGAAACATATCTTGAACACTAATGATTTAGTACATATTCCATTTGAAGCGGGCGCCATATACAGCCAAACCTGCCTTTAACGGAATTTCAGAGGAACGGAAGAATTTTCCATCTTGAATAGGTTTTCGTTTCATGCAGATTATTTCGGGAAATTTGAAGTTCAGAGTTTAGTTGGAAATGTAGATGGCACCATATGTGTGTTTTCCTATGCATCAGATTTCAAAAATTCAGAAAAGTATATTTAGATGCATCTGATGAATACTATATTATACCATAATAACTAATTTACTTATTCTAAATATGTATATATGAACATTTCTGTATACTGCGATCACAGGAGTATACTATAAAAATAGTGTATCCCATGGTTGACTGTTAGCTTATTTCCATGCCTTAAAACCTAGATGAATGGACTATTATAGATAAATTGAATATTACAGATGAATTGACTAAATATAGATGAATTTGTCGCGAACGTTTTGGTATACTCGACAGAGAAGACAAAGTTTTGAAATCAAACACATTTATTAAACATGAAATAACAAGGCAGTTGATCGAAAACAGTGGAGTACAAGCATTTCTCGCAATAACTCAGAGATACACTCTGTAGGGTGACCATTAAGAACACCCCTGGAGGAAGAGGAACCAAGAGAATACACATATTTTCTGATACATAAAATAAACACAATATTCCTCATATTATACTTGACATTTATATATCACATTTGTATACTTTGAACATATACGACATTTTCATATAACATCATCAATGACTTGATACTCACGAGGATTTGACAATTAACACTCTATTCGTTAGGTGGAAGACTAAATATATATAAAACTTTACCTCGTCTCTTTTAAATATAACATTTACAATTCTGTACCATGGGAAAGGATATCAGGATGGACTCTCGGCATAAACTCATCGAGATTCTTGCGCAGAACAAAATCCATAATGGTCGGGAAACTTGACTACACAACATCATGCTGGCGGAATTCGACATCTTGGTTGGTTACGGAGATTGGTTGATTCGTACCTTAGGACACAAGGAGGAGTCAGGCAAATACAAATCGCTATAAAATGAGCTTTCCCTCTAGCCCTATTAGCGATTCAAGCCGACCAGTGAAAGAACCATTTTCTCTTTTCACAAGACTCATTATTCCATTACTACCAGGCTGATTCATTTAAAAACACGAGTGACTCATCTCTGAACCGAGCCAAACGACTCTACGCACAACTTGTCGAACTATGTTACATATTTTAATCACATCCTTCCACTTTCAAAATTAATCCACCTTTTCTTAAAATTCGCGATCATACGCGAATCAAACACACACGTCTACATTTTTCCACGACTCCTTCCACACTGCTTCCAAAATCCTTTTTCAAAACGCGCGCGTGCGCAAAACCTGCAAGTTCCCAACTAGCGACTGAGAAGCGAAAATACAAAACTATTACTATTTTTCTGGAACATAAACACTTTTGCGATTTTAGAGTTCACTTCCCTTAAAAGTCAATGTAATTGAAAACATGTAGAAAAGACATTTACATTTCGAAATTGACACTTTCAATCACACAGAAATAAAACAATACTTTAATATACAATTTTAACACAGAGGTGTGAAAGCCTTATCACACTCCTTCGGGGCCCGGGAGAAAAATTTCCTGCAAAGCGGGGAATTTTTCCACACAATACTAGGAAAATACCTGCATTAAGTTCCCAATGACATATGTTCCATTGAGAGGAATTTAGTGTAAATTTTGAGCGATGTACATGTACATCAAAGAAAAAAAACAAAAAAAAACAAGATCATGACCAGCATAATAACCAAAATCCAAGAGTGGCCTAAAGTTTGACTCGTGAGTCAAAAAAAAATAAGTCTCAATACAAGCATAGACCTTTACAAGACAACACCAAATTAACAAGACACAAATGATGAAATTGCCCCTTTTAAAATTTAAACACTAATACATTTTCTGGTGAGTACCACAGAGACATGAAAATTTAATTTACTCAACTCACAAAAAGTTTAACTAAACAAAAAGTTTTCTTTCTTCAAAAATTTTACAATTAAAATTCTATAAATTTACTTTTCACAGAAATCAATTTATTAACTATTATCCAACCTTGCCAACAAATTACTTTAAAGGACATTTAAAAAATTTACTAATTTAGAAAATGAGACAAATTTTCAAACCAAGAATGTTGATCAGGCACCCAGGCAAGAAACAAGTCCATTAGAAAGTTGCAAACCTAGAGGTGGCGGTACCCCCAACCAATAAGTCAACAAACACCAAATGACAAAAAAAATTTCTAAAATTTACTAGACCTTTAAATTAAAAAAAAATCATTCACACATTCATAAAATAAAACAGAGATAAAAATTATCAGTTATCCTTAAAAATCCTTACCAAAACTCTAATCCATCAAGTACTTAATTATCTTAAAATTACTTTAAAACATTACTGCTTATCATTAAAGTAAAGCAAAAAAAAATATTATTTAAGTATTTAGAATTTTAAAACACTACTTCAACCTGATTAACATGGCACTCACATTCAGAAAGCTGCACTGGCACAGAACTTGCAGTACAGAACATTCAGCTGACTGACACATAAAGCAAATTACACAGAAGTTCAGAAATATCGGATCCATTTTAACATAGCATACAGTTTTGCAAAACATTTTGTGAAACAATTGAAAATATAATATTATGAAACACAATTGTCCATCTCACAACAATATCAGTCTTTTTTTTTTGAAAATGTGAGAATTTCACAATCTAAATATTTTACTTTACTTTTGAGCCAATTGCTCTCTTGACATATTGCCTTAATTGACAAGTAACTTTAATGAATAAATTGGCCTCTTGGGCGCAAGTCATACTTGTGTGAATTAGGAACATTTTGAGTTTTAACCCTATTTTGATGGTTTAGAAAATATCTACTTTTAAATTGTCTTGTTTCTTGAGTTGAAGAATTATCAATGTTATCATTATATGTGCTAGAAATCAATTCACTACGTCTAGGAGGTAAAGGAGTTAATCTATTAACGTGGACCAATTGCTGATTACATGGATTGTTTTTGTGTTGAATGACAAAGTTAACTTCAGTTGTTTGCTTGATAACTTCAAAAGGACCATGATTTAAAGAACTGAGTTTTTTTGATTGGCCTGGCCGAATATGAGGTGTGTAAAGATAGACCAAGTCACCAACTTTAATCTTAGGCATTTTAGCAGATTTATGTTGTTGAAGTTGTTGTGATTCCTGAGCTTCCTCAAGGTTTTTCTTAACAGTTACAAAGGTCTTTTTTAAGCGAACCTGTAAGTCATCTGAATAATCATGAGTAGATTTGTAAACTGGATATTTTACACCTGTTAAAAGAGCATCAGGTAGCACAGGGTCTCGACCAAAGACAAGATGTGCTGGGGACTCGCCTGTTGAGGCATGAACTGACGTTCTATGAGCCATTAAAGCAAATTGAATCATTCGATCCCAATCGCCCTTATCAGAATAGACCAGATTCTTTAAGGATCTAACTAACGTACCGTTCAGTCTTTCGACTAGCCCGTCTGACTGGGGATGGTACGCTGAAGTATTATGTTTTTTTATGCCTAATTTCTTGTATAGATTGTTGGCAGCTTCAGAAATGAAGTTACTACCTTGATCCGTAATTAAGTGAGCAGGAATTCCATGAATACTTATAAATCTCTCTAAACAAGCGAGAATATCCTCAGTTTTAACTGTAGCAAGTGGATAAGCCTCTGGCCATCTAGTGAAGTAATCTGTAATGACAAGAATGTACTTCATCCCAGAATTCGAGATAGGTAGTGGGCCGACTACATCCATAGCCACACGTTCAAAAGGATAAGTTGTAATAGGAAATTTCTGTATTGGAGCCTTGTTGTTACGAAAACCTCTGTTTTTTACACAAGTTGTGCACGACTTCACATAATTTTCAGTCTGAGCATGCATGTCTGGCCAATAATAGTTAACTGAAATTTTTGCCAGAGTTCTTTGAAAACCACAATGTGCAGCAACAGGAGAATCATGGCAAAGCCATAGAATTTCTGAGACTAAGTCTTGAGGAATAACTACTCTCTCATTATATTGCTGTCTCTGCTTTGGATTTTTGTGTATGCAATGTAACATACCATTTTTCATGAAAAATGAAAGTTTTTGTGGGTATGGTTTTACACCTTTTTCCAGAAGATTTTTGATTTTTATACATCTAGGATCTTTCAATTGACCAATAGCTATCCTAGTTACCAGAGAAGCTTCCACAGTAGTCTGTACTTGATCTTGAGAATTTTCAACGATTGCATTTATGTTTTCACTACTATCATTATTCTGTACCACTACTTTTCCAGAAATTTTCGTAGGGACAGATTCTACAATACTTTTAGGAACAGTTTGTTTTTGAGTGTTTTGAGATTTCTTTGAAGAAGACTCATCAATACATCTCGAAAAATAGTCAGCTACAACATTATGTTTCCCCGGTTTATGAATGATTTCATAATCAAAAGCCTGCAATGAAACGATCCAGCGAGCTATGCGCGAAGTAGGATCTCTTAATTTGAAAATGAACGATAAGGATGCTTGATCACAGTAAATTTTGAAATGTTTGCCTAAGAGATAGTGCTTAAATTGCTGGGTAGCCCAAACCACAGCCAAAGCTTCTTTCTCGACTACACTGTAATTCACTTCAGCACCTTGTAATTTTCGACTAGCAAAGGAAACTGGGTGAGATAACCCATTTTCATCCAATTGCAAAAGAACTGATCCCAAAGCGTAATTAGAGGCATCTGTATGCAAAGTAAAGGGCAAATTAAAATTTGGTAATTTTAAAATTGGTTCTTGAATAAGCTTGTTCTTAAGTATTTCAAAAGCTTCCTGAGCCTCCTGACTCCACACAAACTTTTTCTGCTTTGATTTTAAAAGATTAGTTAGTGGAAGAGTAATCTTTGCATAATCTGGTACAAACTTCCTATAAAAGCCTGTCAAACCCAAAAATTGTCTGATATTCTTGACACAGGTGGGTACTTTAAATTTTTGCACTAAATCAATGTTATGAGGGTCTGGCTGAACTTTTCCCTCAGACACTCTGAAACCTAAGTACTTTATTGTCTTTCTGAAAAAGAAGCATTTTGATGGCTTTAACCTAAGACCATGTTGAGATAATTTAATAAAAACTTCTTCTAATTTCATCATGTGTTCTTCAAAAGTTTTTGATGAGATGATAACATCATCTATGTATATTCCTGATAACCCTGCCAGTACAAGAGACATTAATCTCTGAAAAGACGCTGGTGCGTTTTTTAGACCAAAAGGGGTCCTACACCATTCGTAGTGACCGGTGGGCGTGGAAAAAGCTGTTTTGTGTGAATCCTGTGGATTCAAATGCAATTGGTAGAATCCTGAAGTTAAGTCCAAAGTTGAGAAAAATGTAGCACCTGCTAAATTATCAATCAATTCACTAATGTTAGGAATTGGAAAATTTTCTGTAATAGTAAGTTTGTTTAACTTGCGAAAATCACAACATAATCTATAAGAACCATCCGGTTTCCTTACAAACAGTACTGGCGTATTGTAAGGTGAAAAACTAGGTTTAATTATTTTAGCTTCTAATAATTCTGTGACTTGTCTATTGAGTTCCCCTTGTAAATGATGTGGAACTTTGTATGGTTTCTGATAAACAGGAACAGATGTTTCCAAATTTATCTCATGTAATATGGTTTTACAACCAGACAACTCAGCAACATTCTTTGCAAAAACTTGTCTATATTTATTCAACAAAGTTGATAATTTATGTTTTTGATCTTTTTGGAGATGACTCAGGTCAAAATCTCCTCCCCAACTTTCAAAAGGCTCCAAAGGTTCACTGGAGTCCAACTCTCCCTCACTCACTACATTAACTTCAACCTCCTCAGACACCTGAATTTCCTGAACATGAGCCACTTTTCTACCCTTATTCAAATGATAAGGTTTTTCCTCTGGGTTAGCAACACGAACCCAAATAATTCCATCCTTAGGAGCTCTATATACAGCTCTAGCAATGAAGATGTGGTCATTTTTCTCTGATTCTTGAAGCAAGGTGGAATTTTCCGGAAACCCTTCTGAAAGTTTGATTTTAATAAATGATTCAGATAAAGGAGGAATTATACATTTTTGTGAATTTTTCACAATAATTGGCTCTTTAATTTTTGTATTTAGAGTTTCTTTTACTCTACATAAGTTATTAACAGTTTTAATGTTTAAGTTCTTATGCTGTGCCACTTCTTCAGTACCACCTCTAACATGATTTTGCTTTTCCCCCATATGCAAAGTAACATTCTGTGCATTTACTACCAAATCTCTAAAAGATTTGCTTCCATTTTCCAAATCGTTAATATGTACCTCTTCACTACCCAAATGTGGCACTACATTATTTTCCGAAAAATTTCTGCTCACATACTCTTCCCGAATGACCTGAGACTCATTCACTACCGGTGCCAGATCTGCTTTGCATTTGGCACATGCATTCGTATGGAACTCTTTCGGTTTACAGTCCTCTACCACACGAACATTTTTTCCACTACTCATCTGCGAGTCAGGCACAGCAATACGCTTTGCGACACTACTTAGGTTTGAGTCTGCACTTTCCGACTCATTTGCCGGTTCATGATTTGAAATCGAAAGTAAATTATTCGTACATTGATAACCAACAAAATTAATGGAAGAGTTTGAAAACTTAAAACAGAAGTGATTATAATCTATAATAGCATTATGTTTATGTAAAAACTTGTTACCAAGGATTACATTATATGAAATAGGAGCTGGTGATTTTAACACAAAAAATTCGGTAGGGAATCTTTCTTTTCCCAAATTTAGTGAAATAGTGGCTAAACATTCAACTTTAGTATCTTGTGAACTAAAGCTACGCAAAATTGTTGGTTTGTATGTTAGCAACATATGTGCAATGGGTACAGTATTTAAAGCTTCCTCATACACTAAATTAATTGAACTACCCGTATCAATCAATATTGACACTTCACTGCTCACTAATTTTCCTTTTATAATAGAAGAAGATGACAAAGAATTTGTAATATTATGACAAATATTATTTTCCTCAAAATGTGATGTTTGCCTATCAAAAGTTTTTCTATTATTATAATTGTGCATGGGATATCTACTCTGATTCCCAGAAGAATGATTTTTGGAATTTTGCAAAGATTTATATGACTCCTTATTTTTATAATTTTGCGTTCCTTGCTTTTTATACTTCCACTCATTTGCAGACATTTGCCCTCTGTGTCTTTCACCCTGGTGATACCTAGTTCCAGGACTGGTATAAATTTTCCTACATTTTATACCGTACACATCTCTTTTTTGAAAAACCTTTTTCCAACACTGTTCTTGAACGTGACCTAATTTACCACATTTGTCACACTTTGGACGCGGTGAACGCTTTTCGTTAACTTTATCTGAATTAAACTTAAATTTTTCTATTTTACCCCTAAGAAATTCAATGTCCCTTTCCTGTTCTAACACTTTTCTTTTTAAATCTGACATACTTTCACTTCGATCTGGTGTGAGAACATATTTTTCTGGTGTGAGAACACCTTTTCTTGTAAGTACCGGATTAGTCAAGTACATAGCATTATTTTCATTTAAAATAGATTCCTCAAGAATTGCAAGTTTTCTAGCCGAATAAAAATCTCTAGGGTTTTGTGACAACACCAATCTTTTTAGTTCCGGATATAAACCATTAATAAATGAAGTTTTTAAAAGTGTTTGCCTGATTTTATTCTCACTTTCGGAATCTACATCTTCCGGAACAACCTTAAATGAAGCGGCTTCGATTCTCATCGAAAACTGTTTAACCGACTCATTTGGTCTCTGTGTAAAGTTCACGAGTGAAATTATGTTTTTAGTAACATTTTCGGTCACTTCAAAATGATCTTTCAAAATGTGAATAATTTCCTGCAAATTTTTACAATTTCTGTGCTTTGGATTCTCTTCAATCAATCTATTTGCTTCCCCCTCTAAATTCAATCTCAAACAAACTAATTTGTCACACTCACTCCAGTTTGCATGAGTGGCTACTAAATTTAACTTTTCCAAAAACTGTGACAACGAAAGCTCTGAATTTCCCGAGAATTTTGGAATATGATGTGCGAACTTAGGTGTGAAAATATGGAATGATTTTAACATGTTATCATTTACCGATGACGCACTGTTTTGATTTGGCAAAGTGCCAGAAGAAGAATTCAGACATACCGGCGATTTATCTGATATATTTTCCTCATTAGATTTAGCTTTGTGGCTAACATTTTTAACTTTACTTCTAGAATTAACAGAATCCGACTCAGTAGCAATATCAAGCGACAAATTCAAGGAGGAATTTAATTTTTTACTTGAATTTTTACTCATCTTACCGACATTTACTTTTTTGTTTCTAGTAATTGGAGCCATTTTGCATAACAATCAAATATACTCGTATAGTTTAACACAATATGCAATTGCAATGTTCTTAAACAGTATTTACAATAAAACCAGTTTTTATCAAATCAAATGACATAAATATGCAAACAAATCAATTTTTTTTATCAAATGGCACATATCAAATTCCAAGAACACTCGTTTTTGAGAATACCGAAAACAGAACATGGAACTCTGTTTACTTAAGAAAACACTCATTTTAGCACAACGGTAATTTTTAACCTTCAAAATTTCAATTCTTAAGAAAATTTTTTAAAAATTTTAATTCTCTCAGCTCTTCCCCACTCACCGAGAAAAGTAACGGCACCAATTCTGTCGCGAACGTTTTGGTATACTCGACAGAGAAGACAAAGTTTTGAAATCAAACACATTTATTAAACATGAAATAACAAGGCAGTTGATCGAAAACAGTGGAGTACAAGCATTTCTCGCAATAACTCAGAGTTACACTCGGTAGGGTGACCATTAAGAACACCCCTGGAGGAAGAGGAACCAAGAGAATACACATATTTTCTGATACATAAAATAAACACAATATTCCTCATATTATACTTGACATTTATATATCACATTTGTATACTTTGAACATATACGACATTTTCATATAACATCATCAATGACTTGATACTCACGAGGATTTGACAATTAACACTCTATTCGTTAGGTGGAAGACTAAATATATATAAAACTTTACCTCGTCTCTTTTAAATATAACATTTACAATTCTGTACCATGGGAAAGGATATCAGGATGGACTCTCGGCATAAACTCATCGAGATTCTTGCGCAGAACAAAATCCATAATGGTCGGGAAACTTGACTACACAACATCATGCTGGCGGAATTCGACATCTTGGTTGGTTACGGAGATTGGTTGATTCGTACCTTAGGACACACGGAGGAGTCAGGCAAATACAAATCGCTATAAAATGAGCTTTCCCTCTAGCCCTATTAGCGATTCAAGCCGACCAGTGAAAGAACCATTTTCTCTTTTCACAAGACTCATTATTCCATTACTACCAGGCTGATTCATTTAAAAACACGAGTGACTCATCTCTGAACCGAGCCAAACGACTCTACGCACAACTTGTCGAACTATGTTACATATTTTAATCACATCCTTCCACTTTCAAAATTAATCCACCTTTTCTTAAAATTCGCGATCATACGCGAATCAAACACACACGTCTACATTTTTCCACGACTCCTTCCACACTGCTTCCAAAATCCTTTTTCAAAACGCGCGCGTGCGCAAAACCTGCAAGTTCCCAACTAGCGACTGAGAAGCGAAAATACAAAACTATTACTATTTTTCTGGAACATAAACACTTTTGCGATTTTAGAGTTCACTTCCCTTAAAAGTCAATGTAATTGAAAACATGTAGAAAAGACATTTACATTTCGAAATTGACACTTTCAATCACACAGAAATAAAACAATACTTTAATATACAATTTTAACACAGAGGTGTGAAAGCCTTATCACAAATTGACTAAACCTAGATGAATTGAATAATCAAATTACCGGCAAAATATTACTGCTTAGCATGAACTAAAAAACTATATACTTTATTGAAATGAACCTTTAAAATGATCTGACATGGTTTCTTGGATATATGTCTTACTAATGGTGCGACTTTCAGCTACACATCGTGCATTGATTAATATTTCTAGCATTTCAGATTCTCCCTGATTAACTGATAATTTTTGAAGTTCTGCAACAGCTTTCAGAAAATCCTCATATGATTTAATAGAACATTCTGTGAAAAATAGTTCCCTTCGAAATAACTGGCTGAAATAGTCGAAAGATTTAACAGTTCTTTGTTCGTTACAACATGTGCTTTATTAACAAATTATTTTAAATTGGCCGTTCTCTTCCGCGTTGTGCGAGTTCCGTTTCACACAGGGGTAAATTACATAAATTTCCTATATTTTTGGACGGGACGAGAAATATTTTCCACTTATTGCAGTATTCATTTAAAAAATACAGTTAACTGTATTTTTTTATAAACAATTGCATCAAATTGTAGACGAAAATGTCAGCGTTGAGATCTCAATTCTTTGAAATGCTTTCATATGCAGGAGTATTTATTGATACTCATATTTTCTGATATCGTAAGATTAGGAACTTCTGAAAACTGAGCAATTATTGTCCTTATTATCTTTGCACAATCATTTTCAGCAGTAATTGTCCAACTTTTTAGGGAATTGCTGTGGTTCTTATCATGCACGCTAAGCAGTGTGATAAAATTGGCAATAAGAGAAACATAATCCAATTTTACATAGAAAATTCTGCTGGAAACTGCTATTTGTGTCTATATGTATCTGGCAATTGCACACTAAAAATTGGGGTCGTTAGATCCTTATGACAGTCAGCCAGAACATGGAAACTCTTGAATTTCGGTTTAATTATACTGATCACTACAACTGTGAGACCAGAAGACATTTATGCAATTATGAGATTTATACGATATGGACAATGAAACAAAGGGAAGACTCGTAGGCACCATTTTATGACAGTCTTGGCACTGGAGTTCACGACCCCAATTAAATTAAGTTCATAAAAATCGCAGGTGTGGTTAGGTCTAAAAGATATCCTTGGAGCCAAGACTGAAAACACGCAGATTGGATGATAAGGTGTCCAATGAAGAAGTGTTACTGCATTGCCTTGAGGAAAACCAATTGAGATACGGAGGAAGTACCTGGACCTCAGGAGAAATGATGTAGAAGCACTTTTTCATTGGCCATCTTATCATCCCATTTGCGTGGTTTCAGCCTTGGCTCAGAGGAGATCTTTTTGCCTCAGCCAAACCTGCGATTTATGTGAACTGAATTTAATTGGGATCATGACCTTTAGGATCAAGACTCATAAAAATGCGCCTATGAGTCTTCCCTTTGTTTCGTTGTCCATATCGTATAAATTTCAAAATTGCATAAATGTATCCTGGTCTCACAATAACATCTCATCTATACAAGGCATTATTTTACATAATCTCTGGAATCCAAATAGGATGTGGTTCCAACTCGATATGACATTTATTACATTATATGTCTTTAATTGTATCTGATTTTAAAACTTAAAACCATTGAATTTAAAATGGTAAACGTCTGTAATGGGGAAAACCTGGAACTGAACCCACCAAATATTTTCTTAGATACGCGTATAGTACTGTCTTTGCACCATATCGCATGTGTAAAGTTTTACTTTCCAAAACCTTTTATTCCCTATCTACATAATATACATTTCAATTCGGTGGATGAAAGTCAATAAAATTCGATGGTGATATAGTGTTGATACGATAATACTATTTTCACATATTTTCAATAAAATGTTTATATTGGAGAAATAATCTTTAAAGGGTCTTTTTAAAATGGAGGATTCTAAGTAAGAACTTGTTACATATTTGACTCTGCTTCATACTAAAAATAAACAAAGGCTTCGACAAAATCAAATGTGTCCAGTTAATGATATTTTTCTATTCTGAAAACGTAAATCATATTTTGAAAACAATGTTAAAACGAATTTCGTTAAAACGGTTCTCGGTAATCAGAATTTTATTTACTTTAGCCAAGGTACTACAGCAGAATCTACGGAATGCCAAAAAAAATGTTGAATGATTTCATTTAAGAAAATAAAAATCAGAAAGTGTTATTCTTTACGCATATTTTTATAAGACATCCTTCCGAACAGGTTGGAATAAAAATACCTGAAGTTATATGTCTTCAGAAGGACATTAACAAACTTGTCAAATTCCGCTCTTTTCTGGTTGATACATCTTAAACTTATTCTGTAATATATAGATTAATTTCCGGTTTAACAGATTTTAATCAAGTTGCAATTTTGTGACACAGACATTAATTCAAGAAACTCAAACTTTATCTAATACATGAAATATATTAGATAATACATTCAATTTAAAACTTTTCTCCTGGTCTATATCTTATTTTACTTAATCAAACCAATCACTTCCTCTATTTAGGCAGAACAATTGAGGATATTTACCAAAATATTATCTTCTCGTCGACCAAACACAAAACTCCATCGATATGTCAACAGATAGCAATCTACTAAACGGAAAAACACTGCCTTAAAAACATCAGTTTTAGTTAAGGAAGAGAGATAAAGGAAAGAGGTCTCGATGAAATAATTTTGCTGAAGAAAAGTCAAAAACAAAGCAGAACATTTATATATTTTTGAAAAGTTAATAAAGTTAATGGAAACGTTTTCCTGAAACAATGTTTCTTTCAACTCTTCCATAACGAATCTGTCATAATTTATAAATAATAATCTGTGAAATGAAACATGCCAGTTTAATAAAGCAATAATATGCAATAAAAGCTTTGCATTTCGATTTTTATGATTGATATATTGAGTATGGCTAAAAAGAGATAATAGCTATGTATTTTTAATTTGCCATGTAGAATATCCGACATGAATTATTGTCGTGGTCATAGTTATATCATAGTTCCTGTCATAATCCTGCCTGAACTCAATCTGCTATCTCCTTTATTTTTGATGCCTGATTCCAGGTAAAACTGATATTGTGACGATATACATTTGAAAATTTGCAAAATTGTTAGATTTGTTTTGCAGCCAGTGTAGCATGTAAAATATTTCTTTGATATTTTTATTGATAAATAACAGCTTCAGAGTTCCGTAAAGTCAGTCATTTTGTTTTAGGAAATGCAAGAAATAATACAAGTCGCAATATTTCGTAAAGTCGCAATTCTGCCCATGCGAGACTTTCCGCAAGCTACAAGGCCTACTAGTTAGTGATCAAACTGTTCAAACTCTCTCTCTCTCTCTCTCTAGTCTTCCAGTCCATAGGAACCGCGCTGAAAGTTCCATGAAATAATTATGCTCCTTATTACTTGGAATCTACTGTGGACCCTCATCAAAGAAGATATGGCGTGTTGAAAAGTAACAGTAGAATAAAAAAATGAAATCAAAATGCTAAAACAATTCAATCAAATCAAATCAGAGAGCTGGAAGCACTGACGGAAGAAGCTATAGAATTTAAACTCAAGAAAAAATTAAATGTTTCTGTTTTCTACCATGCAGTAGGGTGCATAATTTTAACACTGTCATATTTTTTACAGTAATCACCTCTTTCAGCTGAAAAACTCAACTGGAGAAAAACTGGTCTAACGGCAACTATTGCTATACTAGGAGAAAAATTACAATAAATTATTTTGACAATGTAGTTATTAACTCTCTGAGCTGACAAATATAACAGAAGAAAAGCTGGTATAACGACAACTGTTGGTGTACTAGAAGAAAAATTGCAATACATTATTGTAATAAGATAAAATCTTGAATTGCTTTGTTACCACATATTTGCGTTAACAATTGTTGATATACTAGAAGAATAATTACAATAAAGTACTGTAATAAGATCAAAACTTGAATTGCTTTATCCCCACATATTTGCGTCTTTAAAACACACATGAATGAGACTGACCGATTTTTAAAATGATGCTTTTGTATATAATTGCTGTTCATAGCGAGCGTTATACACAAATTCGTTTTTGGATCTCTATAGTTTTGGATCTCTAAGTTATAATTTAACAAAAATTCTGCAAGGACTAGGGCCGCCCATGCATATTATTGGCTCCCCTCCATACATTTATCATGCCCCCTCCATATTCCATTTCTCCCTTTTTGTGAATTTTTAAAATATTCCCCTTTTTCGAAAATATATATTGGAAGTAAAGGCAAAAATATATATATCAAGCCCTCACTTGATTTGTGTTCGTGCCCCTATGGGCTGTCCTGCAGGGACTCAAAATGTCGATAGTTAAAACTCTGTAGATTAATATATCTGTGATCGTACTACAGAAATTCAGCTGCATAACATTTTCTAATGGGATAAGCATTTACACTTTTCATACTACGCACAAAGTTTGAAACACGAAACTTTACAAAATAAATTATTAATAGTTATATCAGGAATGAATTTCAAATACATAATTAATGACAGGTTTTAAATTTGTAATTGGATAGGGACAAATAAGGGATTACGAAATATAATTTCAATTCCCCAACTTCGATTTAAATTAAATTTGCATAATAAGTTAAGTGGATTTCTATTAAGTACATATAACATCTATTAGATACATATACGTGATTCAAATATAAATATTTTTATACTCAGCTTTGATATTCTCTTTTCGTTTACGTTCTGCGTTCAAAATCTGTGATGTATTTTAATTTGGTTACTTGCACTTAAAAATCAATGCCAGCGTGTGAATTTCGTCATAATTTACTTTGTAATATTTTATTATCTATTTTTCAGATATAAAATTCGTTGGCAACTTACTTCTTCTACTCCTAAAGCATATTTATCGGCTTTTCGAAGTTTCAGAATGTTCAATATCGGCATCTTCAAGAAACATCGGTCAATATTGAACTTGAAATTGAAAAAAAACCGGCATTATGTAGTAAAAAATGTAGTTTAAATTGTGTAAAGCGTATGCTACTTAAATAATAGTGTTTGCTTGCATGTTGAAAAAAATATTTTATACATGCATTTGAAACTAGTATTTTCAAAGAAATAGTTCTGATCTTGAAATGTTTTACAGAGCATAAAGTGCAAAATTATTTTAATTTTATCACATTTTGAAAAATTGATATTGTTCTATTAGATAGAGTGTTTTTTTCACAACTAAACTTTTATAATAAGTTGTGCCTTGTTTCAATATAATTGTTCATGTCCATGCATGCATAGTGTGATGTGTATAAGAAATATTGTGATGATGTTGAAAATGCATATAAGAATTTTGAGCATCCTGGAACTTGAGTGACTTGTATGAAATGATAATGTGTGTCCTTATAAGCATGCTTATGTGTTTGTTTCCGTGAGACTGTATACTCACGTATTCTAAACACTATTTTCATGATACCACGCATGAAAATAGTGTTTAGAATAATATATGGAACACACGAATAATAGAAATCTGTTTAATTATGGTGACATCTAACATTAAAAAAGTTCGCAAATATTTGATTGAAGATTTAAAAAGAAAATTAAACAAAATAAGGAATTTCAGTTATGTCAAACAAACAATTGTTTTATAAAGTATGTGCGCTCAATTTCGTCAGTCTAAAATTTGCAATATTTTATAATATATTTTAATATTAATTTAGTGAATTTTTTCAAGTATTTCAAGTAGGTTAGGTCACCCCATGATGTATGGGAATAAATGAATGCTCAAAATATGATTTTTAACTAGTCCGGGACAAAAAATAATAAATGTTACAACTGGCGAAATTGTCATACAAGGTGTACACTACGCCCCTATGAAGTATCGAAATGGTATACAAGGATATCTGCAAACTATACAGTGAAGTTATACTCTACAGAAAATATGAATTTTTGTTTATTGTTTTAGCAATTGGAAGGAGTAGATAGAAACTTATTTTTTTAACTGCAGTAGGTCTGCTGTTGATGGCTTTCTGAATTTTTCAGCTGGTTGGGTTTTGCGGATAGTTCTAAACTTTTCATCAAAATGGAGTTTCAGGTTGATGTTAACAGTAGCAGGAATTCTTTTGTCTTGAAGAGTAGTCATTTTTCTTGCGTACTTTTGGCATTATTAAAAATGCAACATCATCTAAAGACATGATCCTCCTCAGGGGCTAAATTGCAAGCACAGCAACAGCATTTGTTTGAGGCAAATAGCTAACCACACAGACACGGCCGAGACGCTGTGAACCGAAGCTCCGACTCACTACAGCCTCTACATTTATGCCATCTAATAGCTCTTATTCCTTCTGAGTGAATTAATTATGAATGGCGGATATGTGAACTCCTGCCATACGTAATTTATCATTAGAAAATTAATTGTACAAATTTTAGAATTCTGTTAAGGGGTAGGTTCAAGAAATTTTTTTTCTGTATATTTACTGAAATATTTTAAATGCTTTAACTGGAGATTATATGCATTTCGTACATTGTTATTTTTTTAACTATCTAACTGTAACTATATTTTGCTTCAAAAACACTATAAAATGTAGAGCACTACTAAACGTTTGAAAAATACTACTAAATTTACAACAACGCCTGTATTACTAAATTACTGAGTGAATTAATTATGAACAGCAAAATTGTAAACACTAGCGAATATGTGAACTCCTGCCATACGTAATTTACCATTAGAAAATTAATTGTACAAATTTTAGAATTCTATTAAGGGGTAGGTTCAAGAATTTTTTTTGTATATTTACTGAAATATTGTAAATGCTTTAACTGGAGATTATATGCATTTCGTACATTGCTATTTTTTTAAATATCTAACTGCAACTATATTTTGCTTCAAAAACACTATAAAATGTACAGCACTACTAAACGTTTGAAAAGCACTACTAAATTTACAACAGAATATGTGTTACTAAATTACTCTAGATTTAATATCCGAAAATTCCAGGGTTAAAATGTGTAACATTATGTAGTTATTCATAGCAATAGTTTTTGAAAAAAATGTACATTTTATGTTAAAAAACATTGTTTTGAGATAATCGAAATTTTGTGACACATCTATCTGCACTTGATGCTTACTTATATTTAAAAACAATAGTTAAAAATACTCCTAATGCAGCAGCTAGACGAACAATTTTAACGTCATTAGAAACACATAAGTTCATACTTCTTAAAAATGCAAACATTGTGAAATTCGTTTTTTTTTATATCGAGATTCGTAAACCAACCTCCTTACCACAACCCTCGTACATTTACCATGTTACATTTATAAGAAAAAGCCCGTTCTATAATAATTTTGTATTTTAATGCCTAATAATTCCTTAAACTCCTTATTTTACATTGTATTTTGAAGTGAATTTCGTGTGTGCTATCACTTAATACTGCAAAGATTTCGAATGAATGTATTAAAATGTACCTAAAATCGAAACAAGATTCATTAAGTATCTTAATAGAAATTGTGTTCAACAAATTATGTGCCAATAGAACAAAATCTATCTTGTCACATTTACAAAAGAGGATGCGTTTTGTTACAGATTTGTAATTTAACGTACAAAAATAATTTATTTCACGTTGTATTTACTAAATACCAACGAGTTTAAAGCCGATTAGTTTCGGTCAAAAGAATGCCAAAAGCGCAAACTTTAAGCTTTCAGAATGTTATTTCAATGCCAATAGCATTTATGGTATGGTTATACTCATTTATCTTTTGCATGCACATTTGGCAACTTTGCTAACAATAGTTAATGACATATTGTCCATAGTGATAAATTATCTTGCTTTTCCATTTAAGAAAAAAATATAATTTTACGCAAATATGACAAAAACACAATTCCAATTTAAGTCTTGAATTTCAGGAATGAATTTGAACTCAAACCATCGGTTTTAGAGTAAACTTTTAGCATTTCAGTTTTAAAATTATATTAAAACGTTCAATACGTCGATTAAATTATTTACAAGAGATATTTTTTTCTACATACCGTCTGTCTTTTGTAATATTATATGTGCGTGAAATATAGGTTAATTAAAATATTTCGAAATGGTTTTGCTTGACATGGAGAAGGAGATGTGCCATAATTCAATTTGAAATTATTCAACACAAAAAATATATTACTAGATTTTGCACGTGATTATTTGAATGCTGAAAAATAAATCAATATAACAAAATGATATGAATAAATGAGGACATGAACTTCTCATGAAATTAAATAAAATGTATAATACAAATCAGTTTAAAATTTAAAATCTAAACCGATAAATTATGGTATTCTGAAATGCTGACATATATCGTTATACAGCCCATATATTCAAGATTTATTTTCAAAAAGAAAGCAGCGATTAAGATGATAATGAAAGAGCATTTAAAATATAATAAGTAATGTTGTTAAAAATTTCGGATAATTTTACACTTTAAAAAAATGTACAAGTACAAATTTCATATGTGTATTTTATGATTTTATTTTCCTCATAAAAATATAAATCGTTTTTCCACAATGCGATCTGCATTTTTGCATCTAATCAAATATTTAAAAATTGCACACAGCTTGAAAGATCTTCTTAAAATTGTCCTTATTGTTTTAAAGTAGAAGAAGCTAACGAAAAAATAATTTTCTAACAAAGTCATAAAATTCTTTCTCCTGAGTATGACCATCACGAAATGAGAACAAATCTTTCTTGTAACATTCTCTTATCTACTCTGGAAAATTGAGTTTTGACATCGGTGTAATGAAAATATGAAGAAAACTACACTGTAAGTGGCCAATAAAATCTGTAGATATGAAGTTCCCAGAATTTATAGTTTTATTAGCCAACTCTATCGAATAAAACCAACTCTTCATGCTATTTTGTAAAAATTTAACATTGAATTATTAAAATGTTTTCATAATTTCAACGTAATTTATAATTAATTAATTATATGGAAAATAAATATGTGTATTTTGTATTTCCTGATATAAACAAATGATTGTGACCATCCCTATATTGGGAAAGCTAATTTGAATATAATGTGGTCACTCAGTTTTGTGTTCATGTATCTATTATGCTTACATTGACTAACTATATAGCGCAGATGAAGTTTACAGTTTTGCTATACGTCTCCGCAATTATAGTATTGGAAGTCTTTGATCTCGTGTCAACACAAGTGCAATGCGAGATGCCTGTAACTCTTGTGAATAATTCCTCATGGTCTAGCGATAGTTAAACGAAGTTTATGAGTCCATGAACCATCAGTAAGTTGATTATTAGAATAAGTAGACCAAAGAAGATTCTCTCTGGTCAAACCAATGCAAGAGAGGAAGGAGATGGTCAGAAAAGGATTGTGCAAAGTTGCATTTAAGGATTGTGCAAAGTTGCAAAGTTGCTGTTTGTGTTTTCCTATCGCCAGTTAGCTCAAGTGCAACTCTGTGATAGTCTTTCGGGTACCAGCTGTGAACAAGGATACTCTTCGAGAAAGAATTGTTCGAATTATTCTGTTTTGAGAAGTGTTCTGGATAAGTTAGAAAAACTATGAGAAAGCAATAGATCAGATGATCCCTACCTTAGCTAATCTATCCGTAATCTCGTTATACACGAAATCCACATGAGAAGGAATCCACTGCATGTGTATTTCAATATATGAAGACAGAGCCTTGAGATTGAAGACAATGTGGGATCCGATCATATCTCCTACTTTTCTCTAGTTTCTCAGGTATTGAACAGAGCTACGAATGTTTGATAATATCCAAATATCTTTATAGCTGTTGCGGTATAAAATGTATTAAAATGTTTCGTCGATGACAATAGTTGAGAACGGAAAACACAACAGAAGTTCTGATTAAGCTTCTTAATCTCAATTGTACCGTTGAGGGTTTTGACAAGGATACCACTACCGGTGTCTCTGCTTTCGTTTTTACATTCGTCTGTATAAAGCTGAATAATGTAAAACTGAATGAGTACAAATATATTACTGCCATTATGGTTAATCCAACCTATTTATGGTATTCTATTAGAATGTATCGAGAAAGAAGCTGTTATTTCTTACTGTTGTATGATTATTAAATTAGGTTATTGAATTATTCGGAGATGTTGATATCCCCCCAACCTCTTGAGCAATACTTATTTATTTTTTATTTGTTTTAAAGACAATGTAAAATTTAGATTAGATAATATGAAGTTTATATTCAGCGAAACGAAATATAAATTCGAAATTCTGAATGAAAATCACTTACTATCTATGATAAAAAAATCTGTGGCACTGCAATTTTGAATTTTAGGTAGCCGTATAACAACTTAAGTTTAACTATTCCGTAAAAATATAGAGAAAACTTAAATTACGCAATCATGATATTGTAAATGCATTTTATATTATGCATGAATGTATAAGCTTTATACAAAGGATCATTTTATATATATTTTCAATTTTTCCTTATTTAGCAATATGCTCTATCGACATTTTCTTCAACATTGAACCCTATATAGGTTTGAAAATAAAACTCTTAGAATGAAACTTTATTCTATTGACGTAGAAATTCGCCATTTTGAATAAATATGAGTTTTGAATACAGGATGATCTACAGTAAGTTTGGTGAACCATATTTTTAATAATACAGGGTGATTGAAAATTTCTGTCATATCAAATTTAAAATTATGTTATGTACAAAGGAATTCAAATAATATTCTTTTCAGTTTAGTGAAGCTAGTATATTCTAAAAAAAATCCTAAATGTAACCAGCTGTTTTTAAAAAGTCAGACAATAATTAAGGACTACGGTTTATCAATCGAAAATCATAGTTTTTACCCAAAAAGTAAAATACATATAATTTAGAAAATGGCTCTGAAATATTTAAATTTCACTATTCACTCTTATGAGAGTAACATTAGAGAATTTTAGAAGGGCTCATTGAAGAGTTTCGAAAACATAATCTCAATTTTAGATAAAATTCGAATTCAAATTTTTGACAGAAAATAACGTTTTAAACATCCCTGAACTCGAATCGAACGTTCTTGAGATGGTGGATGTGTGTGAGTGTGTGTGTGTATGGTGGTGGTGGTGGTGTGTGTGGGGGGGGAGGGGGTTGCGTGTAAAAGTATGTGTGTCCGTAAGTCTGTGGAGACGATATCTCATGAACGAATAGAGCGTTTGGAAAGGATTTAGTACAAAATTTGCAAGCAGTGAATAATGGAAGCCTATTGGTTTAAACGATATTTAATATGAAGAATACGCCAAAATTTTTGAATGAAATTTTGAAAATATGCAGTAAAAGGTCAAATTCTGTAACAAAGTTACATAAATAATCATTTCTTAAGAAATTTCTAATTTGAAAACGATTGACATAAACTTTAGAAAGATAGTGTGAACCTTTCTGGAAATATTGCACTTTTTCAAATACATTTATAAAAATCACAAAAAATTTAAAAAAATCTAATAACTATTGAAGAATATGTTCACTTTTCGTATGTAATTATATATATATATATATTTAATTATGTATATAATTATATATATATATATATATATATATATATATATTTAATTATATTATATATATATATACATATATATATATATATATTTAATCCGACCATCTCGAAATTTCGCATGCAAATTCCTTTATACCAAGTATGCAAATGATTAAATTTGCAAAGAGTGTTAACTTCGGTCATAGAAGGCGTTTCTACTGCACAACTCGCATCCTATAAAACAGTTTAAAATGTGGACGGTTCACCTTTGTTCGATATCGGCGTTGCAGTTCCGTGGAGACACAACCAATAATGCCGTTATGAAGTTGCCGAAGACCTTTTAAGCAATAAACCAAGTTCGAATGTGGTCGTATAGCCGGGATGCGTGAAGCTGTCTGGTCATACCGAGCAATAGGTCGATACCTGCACCGCACGGACACTGCTGTGCAAAGGAACTGGTAGCAAAGGTTACTGCAAGGAACTCATCGGCGGAATGAAGGCTCTAGACGGCCAAGGTGCACGAATACAAGATAAGATCGGATTATTGTGGGACAGACCCGAACTGGCCCAATGGCATCATTTTCCGCCATCCAACATGCTACAATCTCTTCCATACCACCCGTGGTTCTTACCACCTTCTTACGGAGCTTGACTGATACGGGGTTAGCCTTAAGGCGGTTTTTAAGACGTCCGCCCATAACCCCATAACATAGACAAAGTCGTTTGGAGTGACGTCATAGCCAAGCATCATGGCTGCCAGAAGACTAGCATCGCATAGTGTTCAACGATGAATCACGCTTCAGCCTTTCAGCAGATGACCATCAGGTACGTGTGTGGAGGCGCCAGAGCCAGCTGGCCGAATCAGCCTTTGTTTTACACAGGCACACAACCATTATCCCTGGTGTGATTGTGTGGGGTGCTACCTCTTACGACGGCAGCTCGCCCCTAGTCATACAGAGTACAACTTTAACAGCTCAACGATATGTTGACGAAATCCTGCGGCAGTTTGCGTTACTCTTCATGGCACGTCCTTCTGGGGCCATTTCCCAACATGATAATGCCACGCCACATATGGTTCACATATATGTAGACCGTCTCCGTGCTTTTGATACTGTTCCTTGGCTGCAAGTTTGCCTGACCTTTTGCCAATCGAGCTTATATAGCACATGCTAGACCGCCAGATTCAGGCACCCTGAAATGTAGCAGTTCCAGAGCAACAATTGAGGAATGCCTGGCAGAATGTATCACAAGATGACATTAGGAAACTTTATCACTCCTTACATAAACGTATACAAGCATGCATTACAGACAAGGGGTTTTCAGCAATCACTGATTTGAAAATTCAATGTGAAATTTCTAACCATTGATGGGTCCTTCGGCCTTGATTTTGTAATCATTTTATTATCTACGTATGAACTGTATGCATATTTAATTTCAATAAAAACAGTCACTTTCTTCATGATGCTTCGTTTTTATATATATATATATATATATATATATATATATATATATATATATATATATATGTGTGTGTGTGTGTGTGTGTGTGCGTGTGTGTGTGTGTCGCGATTGGAGTCTTAAGTTATTAAATCTTAAGTTAAGAGTCCTAAGTTAAGAGTCTTAAGTTATTAAATCTTAAGTTAAGAGTCTTAAGTTATTAAATCTTAAGTTAAGAGTCTTAAGTTAAGAGTCTTAAGTTATTAAATCTTAAGTTAAGAGTCTTAAGTTATTAAATCTTAAGTTAAGAGTCTTACGTTAAGAGTCTTAAGTTATTAAATCTTAAGTTAAGAGTCTTAAGTTATTAAATCTTAAGTTAAGAGTCTTAAGTTAAGAGTCTTAAGTTAAGAATCTTAAGTTAAGAGTCTTAAGTTATTAAATCTAAAGATTCTGTCAAAAACACGACCGCGGAAGCAACGTTGCTGAATCGGTCATGGGGCTGGTTTCAATATCGACATAATGACTCCTGTTTTTTGTGGCGAAAGCCCCCTTCGAAATTGCCTGTACACAGCAATGTATACACAGAAGGTAACGGGGAGTAACTTTTAAAATGATAGTGAAGCAACCTTTTAAATTTGCACTTTTACTGTAAAAAAACATGCAAACATATCTATTTTACGTATTAATTTAGTATAAACCATAAGAATATGATGCAACACCCAATTCTATAATTGGCAATTGTATTATATTTATATAAAATATATATTTGCGTTGTATTTTGTAAATATAAATCAAATCACTATGAAGCAATTTCGATTTATTTACAAAGGACGTCATTTCAATACTCATGTGGCCCATTATAGATGAGGACGAAATACTTTGTATTTTCCTTTCCTTCAGAATAAGAAATCCCACTTGCATTCAAAAATTCGGTATAATTCTATGCGAGCTTTGTTCATGACCCTTTCAGAATAAAATAGCCAAAAATAAAATATTTCGAAAGATAAAGATGCATATTGTATATGCAGAAAATTTAAATAAACGAAAAAAATTATTATGGAATAGAAAATAGAATAGAACGGCTTTTAAAATATGTTTTCCTTTGCATCTACTTTATTTGTATTTAAAAAACACTCTAATAGCGTCTGTTTTATTTGCACGAATTTCTACTTTGCATTTGTTGTGCAATGGGGCTTATTATGCATCTCAGGATAATACATTTGAAAGAACATAAAATTTGAAGAATTGAAGCGTGTAAATAAATGCAATACATGTTTATTAAATATAAAAGGTTTGCAACCTAGAAGCTAAGGAGTTTTGCGATCAACAAGTGTATACAGAATATATTACTTTTCATGTTTTTCTATAGCCTCTCCATGTCTCCATATTAAAAGAAAAACTATTATCGAAAAAATTCTAAAGCACAGCCGCTGCTGATGCCACTGAAAAAATTCCTTTTATAATTTCTGCCAAAATCGATTCACTGGTATCAACCATTTGGAATGTTTTTACTTTGGTTAGAATACTGTGCCATGTTTCACCTTCTATTTTGGCTACAATTTCATTAAGCATTTTATTTTGTATTAAATGATGAAGTGCAATTTTCATACTTTGTTTTCTTGTTATAGCAAACTCTTCTAAACTTACTCCGGACCTTCACGTGATCAGATAACTCTTCTTCAACCCAGACAGTCCGATCTACCCAAATGTATAAGGTACCTGTTTCGAGCGGATGAGAAGTACCGCCCAATTTAGACCGTAACACAGTGAAAGGCGGCATGCGCAGGGACCGTACCCTCCTTCCCCTACCTTGAACCTCTCGGAAGGACTTACGGACCCACATGTTTAACGCGCCCATACTCCGGGTGAACACGGAGCCAGTTTGAGCAGAACCGTGAATCAAACTCAGGTTGTCCGAATGCATTCTCTGTATGCTAACCACTGGGATGTCCCACCCTCATCAGAAAGTAAGAAAGCACTTGCTACACTTAATTATCCTAGACCTGCAAAAAGTTTGGCCTCTGTAAATTAATACTAACATGTCCTTAAATAACTTCTAAGTGAATGTGAAGTTCATATCATAGAAATGAAAAAAATTATATTAAACGATTCATTTTAAACTATTTCACATTTTTCTTCGTAAAAATTATCTAGATACCATAGCCTTCGCAGATTCTCATGCCCTTTATTCCATAGCAGTATGCCTGATAGGGGTTTTGAAATTTAATAATAAATTTCCACTTGTCCTTGAAATTCGCAAATCACCGCAAATTGAAGAACCGCAGTGAATATAACTTTTTGACTATGGGCGTGACGTTGCGGACTTCAGGTTGCCACGGAAATAGAGACACGATATGAAAGTTCTGAAGTAGAGATTGTGTGCTGAGAGTCGCATCATTCGCAAGTAGACGTTGCTTTATTTTACCCGTTTATTTAAATTGTGTTCGGCAGAGAAAGGGTTTAACATTTTTGCTTTTCTTCTTTAGGTGTTAAAAATCTTACAAGGCGATTGTTTAATGCCCGCCATAGGTGAGTAATCGCAACGAACAGTCTTCAAGCTACCAAAGCGAATTTATGGACTAAGGACCCTCCAACTCGGGCAGCAAGTTCTGGTGGTCAGGGAGCAAGATCAACTTTTTCGGCGGAAGTGACCTTAGGGTTTAGGGAGCAGGGAGGAGCTCCTTGTTATATAAAATAAAGATAATATTAATATTAGGCGTATTTTTAAGATCTGGTAGGTGTAGAATCCGTAAATGGCCAAGAAGAATGTAGCTAAATTATGCGGAGAATGATTTTTCAAAAATGAAGGTTAAGAACTAGAGGAATTAAGCTCAGAACATTGAATAATAGGGGAACTGCTCTAAGGCAGGATCAAGTTCTACAGTTGTAAGGATTAACAATTTCTATTCTCAACTTCTTATTTTGAAGTAGTATCTTCCCAGAGAAAAGAAAAAGCTAAATTTCAATAGCAGCCGCGCAGATTTGCAATCCACAGGTGGGGCTGATAACCGGAGTTATAAAACGACGGTTCAGTATGGTTGAATCAGGACGAGGTAGAATGTGTGGTGTGTCTATGCAGACGATGTGTTAAAATTATTTATTATTGGAAATTGCGTCAATGAAGTTTATTTGTTATGATTTTCTAAGTATAAAGTTGTTGTTTTAAGAAAGATGTCTGCGTATTCATTCCAACGAATTCACACTGACGCATGAACAAATCAACCCTGTAGGTTAGTGCAAAGATGTTGAAGGTCTAAAAACGACTCTAGTACAGAATCCAAAACAAAGTAATCGAACAAAATCTTGGTACTAATTTTATAAACTTCGAACAAAATATTGGTACTAATTTTATAAACTTTAGTACAACATGTTTCATATGAGGTTCTTCACACTAGTACAACATAGAGTCAACGGCTCTATCGTGCTGAAAACACCGGTTCTCGTTAGATCACCAAAGTCAAGCAGCATCGGGCGCGGTTAGTACTTGGGTGGGTGACCACCTGGGAACACCGCATGCTATTGGCAAATTTCTTGCGCGGTAGCCATGTGGTTTGCGCGCTGGATTTGCATTCTGCCACAACTGCCGACGTGTTCATGCGGAGTACGATCATGTTAAACCTGTGGGTCCGTAAGTCCCTCCGAGAGGTTGGTGGTAGGTGAAGGAGGGTACGTTCCCTGTGGATTCCTCCCCCACTGGGTTCCGGTCTAAATTGGGTGGCACTTCCCGGCCGTCCAAACGGTTACCTTACACCTTTCTGGTAGGTTGGACGATCTGGATCTCAACAACAACACTAGTACAACATGTTTATAATGAGGTTCTTCGTACTAGTACAACATTCTTTTAATGAGGTTCTTCGTACTAAGATAAATAATATGTTATAAAATAAAAATGTTTTTAATGAGGTTCTTGGTACTAGTACATCATGTTTTTAATGAGGTAATATTTTTTGCAGTCCATGCTTTATAAAAGACAAATATATTAACTTGCATTTTGATTTTTTAATGAATTATGCAGTTCTTTCGGATTTCGATTGTTTATAATATTCCGCAGTTATTTTAGAAGATTTATTTAAGGTGTACCGAATCTGATTCATTACAACAAATACTGGGTACAGTAACATACCTATTCTTTAAGGGGACGGCGGACGTTGATTTTTTTTTTATTTATTTATTGTCTTAGATATGTGAAAATGTGTATAAATATTCCTTTTAACATTACTATATACAATATCATTAAATTCTTTTTCAATTTTGTAATAATTTTGTATTTTTTTTAATTTAATTTTTTTAACGAAAATTTAAAAATGCTCCTTGCGTGCCATTTGTTCACATTTTCAATTCATATTACATTATGATCACTCAAAAACATATTATGAATACATTTAAGTATTCATTCTTAAATCCCTTAGAAAGTTAATTTTTTAAAAATATTTTTCTGCATTAAAACTTAATTTTTATCATTTAATTAGGTTCTTATTCACTTTTAATTACCTTAATACAGTCCAATTATAAAATGCATACCCAGTTTCATTAAAATATATGAGAGGTATCTTCTTGCCAAATTCCATGCATCTCAGAGAAAAATTAAGACGCATGGAGCATTTTAAGAATGTAAAATCTTTGAAAATTCCTTTTCGAAAAAAATGCATTCAACCTTCTGATTACGGATGGGACAGCGTCCATCTCAAACGAAGAACCTCCCAAACAGACAGATATTTGACATACCCTATCCCAATCAGTTCGATACCCCTTTGCAGGCATTGGCGTCCAGAAGTAGGCGATTTCCACGGACGCCAATGCCTGCAAAGGGAGATCGAACTGTTTGGGATAGGGTATGTCAGATACATGTCTTTTTGAGAGGTTCTTCGTTTGGGATGGACGCTGTCTCACCCGTAAACAAATGTTAAATGTGTAAAATAATGTTATATATTAAAAGTTATTTTAGTCGATTTTTGCTCATTTCAACGTCCACCGTTCTCGTAATAAAGGGTTATAGTTATCAACTCACTACATCAAATACATTTCTTCAGATATAATTTTGCGTATATAAAGTGGATCAATTTCTTTAGCTTTACTTTTCGATAAAAGTAAACAGTACAATTGGACACACATTCTATCCCAAAATTATTGAGAATTCACAGTTCTTTTTGCAGATGTGCCATTATCGGTACCGGAAAAACCATTCAAATAAATTTAGCTGCTCCAAATTTTGGCAATTCCCATCCCCCCTATATTTTGCTGAACTAGGTCTTAAGTAATATGTCGGACATTTCATATTTTAAGTCATCGTATTTAAAATTCTACAAAGCTGATCATTTTGACAAGTGTAAAAAGCGTAGGTAACTAAAATTTTGCGTTAGTTACCTACGCTTTGTTTACAATCAAATAAACTAACATATGGAATCCACTAAGGAACTGTAGCGATTAACTATACCGTGTTACAACCATACTGTTTAGATGTTGAATCTTAATTTTCAGACGATTATGATGTGCTTAGGTGTCGTAAAATTGCTTGTACTTAGGTTAATATTTTACTTTTCATATTCATTCGTCATATGCGGAATTATAGAAAAATAGGGGAAAAGTTTACGCCAGTATATTGTGTCCTTAATCACTAAAAATAGAAAGTACAATAGGAATTTAGCCCTGAAGTTAACAGAAATAATTTAAACCATGAAAGTATTAGTAGGTTGGGAAATATAGTTTTGCTTTTCCACTCATGTATAAAAATAAAAAATAAAATCTGATATGGGCAACACATGACTTTCCTTATATAATGCAGCGAAATTACTATTTTTACAATAAAAAAATAGGTTTTTCTTATAGTAGCTATTTATATTCTTTCCGAGAAATGGAATTTTCTTCAATTAGTTGCCATTTTCACTGATTTAGTGTCATTTTTATCCATTTGTCGAGATTTTCGTTAATTTGAAAAGCCATATTAAAAAAGTCGCCAAACTGGCGACATTCCGCCAAATTCGGCCCCAAAATCTCGACACGCGTTATGGACGGAGAAATAAGTTATTCTTATAGCAGATAAATAACTGTTAGAGTTCAAATACAAAAGTATTATTCAAAGCATCTTTTCTCATGAATGGAACGAGCTAGATCCACAAGAATGGTGTCACCCACTTTATCGCTTGATATTACATATGAAAAGTGAACATGTTTCTCAAAAGTCAATATATTTTTTTTAATTTATGGGATATTTTGATAAATTTATTTAAAAAATGTGCAATATCTTAAGAACGGTTCATGCTAACGTTCTAAAGTTTATGTCAATCGCTGTCTGAAGAAAAATCACACGAGAAATGTCTATTTGCGTAACTTTATTAAAGGTTTTGATTTTTTGATGATTTTTTCAAAATTTTACTCGACAATTTAGAGGGGTTCAGGACATTTGTTTACGTTTAAAAACAATAGGCTTCCAGTATTTACGGACTGTGATTTTTGTATCAAATTTCTTTCGAATCGGTCCATTTGTTCGTCAGTTATCGTCTTTACAAGCTCACTGACACACACACACACAGACATCATCTCAAAAATGTTTGATTCGTGATCAGGGATGCTTGAAATGTGCTCTCCCGTCGAAAACTCGAATTCGAATTTTCGACCCCGTCACAATACTTTCCTTATACATTATGTATATAAGGAAAAATTTTAGTAAAACTTCAACATTTTTTTTCTTTTTTCTTCTTTCTTTTAAATTATTCAATTTTGATAGATTAATAGATTTCCGATTATTTTATCGAAATTTGACCACAAACGACGAAATAATCAAAAATGAAAGTTTGAATACAGTGTTTTCAGTCACTGCACCAGTTGAGCATGAGGTTTGCGTAAGCAATAAGCGTATACTGACGTATAACGCAGATGCTGATGCACAAACGTAGCAAAATCAAAAATTTTACACATTCTACCAGTACTGCCAGTACTGTTATATAATGTAGGTTATAGAGTATGTACATTCAGAAGAAGTATTATATAGTAGATTATGCATTAATATCAAGAAATTTTTTTTCTCGTATCACAACAAACGAACTAAACGATGGCGTGTGTATATACCATACCTTTTGCGGAAAGTTCGGGAAAAATACGTAACTCCTGAAGTTCCTAAACGATCTACAAAAGACAAGGCGTTTCTTGAACATGTCCAAAGTCACCAAGTTGGCAATAGTTATCCAATCTCGTCAACAAGATCACAAAATATGAGTACAGTTCGACAGACATAACAAAAAACTTTTGAGAGGCTATTTCTCCATAAACAAGAATTAATTTGAGAAGAGGATTTCAGATTTGAATCCACATGGTATACTTGAGATTTTTCAGTCCTCGGGGTTGCATTTGACGCTCTGACATATTGACATTGCGCTTTTAGCAAGGCAATAAATACCATGATTTAATGGCAAGCTAATTTGTTTCATTTTAAAGTTGGATATCTTCATCTTCGCGTGACGTTGGGCTGCGAGGAACGGTAGATTGGGCGGAAGGCGTTTTTCACGTCTCTGAAACTTCTCGGTAATGAATAGGTGAAAACTTGTTTCGTGAATTCTTTTAAGTGTAAAGTAGCGTAAATAATGGTCACTTGCGTGCATGGGCATGAATGAAGTTCTAGTAAGAGCGGGGAAATTAAGAAATTAAGTCTTGGAATTAATACATCGGAATAATTGTAATTATTCACTGTTAATGGAAATGGTGAACATTGAGGAATTCAATTATTTCTTTGATAAATGAATAATTTCTGTAGCAGTATACATTTTAAATAGTAAGATTTAAACAGTCATCTTTGCCACTAAGATGCTTTTAAACTTTATTTGAATAAGAATGCACATAGTTCGGTTCCTTTCGCTTAACAAGAAAAATCTGATGTGAGCAGTACATAACTTTCCCTACATAACATAAAGATTTTACTTCTTTCAAAGTGAAATAGTGACGTACAAGGTCCAAGACGTGACGTGCAAGACGTTAATGTATGGGACTTTTTTGATAAATGCATTTGAAAAATGTGCAATATATTGATCACGGTTCATGCTAGCGTTCTAAAATTTATGTCAATCGTTTTCTAAGGAAAAATTACATAAGAACTGTCTATTTACGTAACTTTTTTAAAGGTTTTGATTTTTTGATGATTTTTTCAAAATTTCACTCAAAAATTTAGGACGGTTCTGAACATTCGATTGCGTTTTAAAACAACAGTATTCCAGTATTCATGGATTGTGATTTTTGTACCAAATTGAATTCGAATCGCTTCACTCGTTCTTGAGATATCGTCTCCACAGACTAATTGACACACACACATACACACACGCACACACACATACTTTCACACACACACACACACACACATACATACTTTCACACACACACTTTCACACACACACACACACACACATCATCTCAAAAATGTTCGATTCGTGATCAGGGATGCTTGAAACGTGCTCTCCCGTCGAAAACTCGAATTCGAATTTTCGACCCCGTCACAATACTTTCCTTATACATTATGTATATACGGAAAGTAAAAATATATTTATCTTAAAAGTTAAAACACTTCCTTGAAGAAAGCAGACATATGCCAGTACACCTTGCTAACATATTTCTTACAGACATATGTGTACTTTTTTCATGAAAGTGTTGAAAGTTTTAACTGACAAGCAGTAGTTTGATTTATTGTAATATATTTATATGTTTTTGAGAGTTTAATAAAGTTAATAGAATTTTTTTTTCGAAACAATGTTTCTTTCAACTCTATCATATATATCATAAGTCGTAAAATAAAATGTGAAATGAAGTAGCTCAGATTACATAAGAAACAAAAACGCAGAAAAAGGAGTATATTTCAATTTTTATGATTGATAAACTAGGTATAAATAGCAAGAAATAATAATACGGCATTGGCTTTTATTTTAACACTTGCAGTATAAAAGATTAGCAGTTATTGTTATAGTCATAGTTCCAGTTATTACTTTCCTTATATACATAATGTATAAGGAAAGTATTGTGCCGGGGTCGAAAATTCGAATTCGGGTTTTCGACGGGAGAGCACGTTCCAAGCATCCCTGATCACGAATCAAACATTTTTGAAGTGATGACTGTGTCTGTGTGTGTGTGTGTGAGTGTGTGTGTGTCAGTGAGTCTATGGAGATGATAACTGATGAACGAATGGACCGATTCGAACAAAATTTGGTACAAAAATCAGAATCCGTAAATACTGGAAGCCTATTGTTTTTATACGCAATCGTATGTACAGAACCCCCTAAATTTTCGAATGAAACATTGAAAAAATCGTCAAAAAATCAAAACCGCTAATAAAGTTACGAAAATAGACATTTCTTATGTAATTTTTCATTAGAAAACGATTGACATAAATTTTAGAACGCTAACATGAACCGTTCTCGTGATATTGTACATTTTTCAAAAAAATTATCAAAAAGTCATATAAAATAAGAAAAAATATTTCCTATTGAGAAACATGTTCACTTTCCATGTGTAATACCATGTGATAAATTGGGTGGCATCATTCTCGTGGATCTAGAGCTCGTTCCATTCATGACAAAAGATACTTTAAGAAATACTTTTGTATTTGAACGCCAATAGTCATTTATCTACTGTAAGAATAACTTATTTCTTTGTCCATAACGGTTGGCGATATTTTGGCGACGAATTTGGCGAAATGTCGCCAACTTGGCGACTTTTTGAAATGTTGCCAAATTAACGAAAACCTCGCCAAATAGATAAAAATGACGCTAAATCAATGAAAATGACGACTAATTGTCGAAAATTCAATATCTTGTACATAATATTAGTATCTACTATAAGAAAAACCAATTTTTTTTACTGTAAAAGTAGTAAATTCATTACATTATATAAGGAAAGAAATGTGTTTCCCACATCAGATTTTTTTTTATATTATATTTATTGTATATTACGAAATGTATATGCATCATATTAAAACTTGCTTCTCAATGCAAAATATCCTGTTAATAAAATAGGTCTGCGCTTTACAATGTTCCAGTGCATGTATAAGGCAAAACAAATGTATGGAATTTATATTCTATCTTCGTACTACCTCGTCTCACAATATTAATATAAATTTTTTATGTCTTTCCAAAGCAAACCTGAAAATACATTCTATTGAAAAGAGAGTTTACTATATTTAAGAGGGTTTAAGAAACTCTCATGATCTTTACAGAATTTATGGAGTTAAGCAACAGAGATATCATTTATTTACATACAGCTGAAGAATAACAAGAGTTGTGTAAAATAAATCTCTATGTCTTTTATCCTGTCTTTTTTAGCGTTTTATGAGTAAACTTATTATATGTTTATATACTAAAGAACATAGTAATTCTTATATGTAGATATAACAATGGCTTTTAGTGAATATGGACACGTCTTAAGAGGGCAAATTAATATGCAGATACAGAATTCCAAATGCTACTTTAATATATAAACGAAATCTGAGATCGTCCCACATGACACTGAGTGCAGTAGATGTATGATCTCAAAATAAAAAATCTCTAGAGCATGTTTGAACAATTTGAACATAGAATACATAAAATAAAGTATGAGATTTACAGAGGTATTCTAGCAATTTACTATAAATACACTTTTAGCTAAATAATCCATACTTTCCTTTTAAAAATTACCTACATTGCACGCCATTATTTATCCTGAACTCTCACACCAAGTGGTTGAAACTCAAATTATCCTTTCATGGTCAGTTCATCCCCGCATGCAATAGTTTGTTCTGCAACTCAAATTACCCGGACTTGGTCAAGTCAATCTCCGAATGTAATACTTTGTTCCGGAACATAAATTACCCTGTCTTTGTCAATTCAATTCCCGCATGTAGCAGATTGTACAACAAATTCACGGTATTAATAATAGGTTGAACACGCTGCATAGAATCACAACATGCTCAACCACACATCCTTCATTGTTTTATTAATTGGTCACATTATAACCTCTCTCTAACTATTTTTCTCTCTCTCATATATATATATATATATATATATATATATATATATATATATATATATATATATATATATATATATATATATATATATGGGAAGTTGTACTTTTATTTGCAAGCTTTTACAAATTCTTACGGAACCTCAGTGTTTTGCGCAAACAAGTTTGGACTCACTGAACTTGTGCCCGTTTATATGTCAGATATAAAATAAAAAAATTATATACCTAAATTATTCTTATAAGATAGTGGTTACTAAGCACACCAGTGCATTACATTCGTTATAATTTTGGAGGATTTTTGTTTAATAATCTAAATATTTCTCGGAAATTATAGGGTTAAATGTAGTTTTCGCTACTTTTCTTTCAAAATCTTATTTTTAAAAGAGATGTAAAATTTAATTTTATTATGAAATGAAAATCAATTCTCAATTTCTTACGTCTCATGCGTTAAAAATATGTTACGGATTGTAAGTAATAATTCAATACCACATTTTAACAAAGTAGTATTGAACAAACAGATAGGCATTTGGAATAAAATTTTTGATTTTAATTCTAAAATTTAATAGTAACACAGCAATCTGTTTCATTTTAAAATGTGACTTATTGTGATTTTCATAGTGCTCAACTGCGATGAACGTTGGCTAGTGCAAAATGCATTTCTCACTTCTCAGAAACCTTTTGTTAATGACTGAGTGAAAACGTGCCTTGTGAATTCATTTGAGTGTGAAGTGGCATTCATAATGGCCTCTTGCGTGCATGAATATAAATACAGTCTTAGGAAGTGCGAAGAAAATTATAAATTGAGCCTCTGAAGTAATACGTTGAAACAATTTCAGTTCTTCCTTTTTATTGGGAATGATGTGCATCGGAAAGTTCGTTGTTGAAACAAGAATAGTTTGCACAGTTTATACCTTGAAGTTTTGAGCCGCCATCATAGCTGCTGGTTTTTCTAAATTTTATCTAATTTGTAAAAGCAATATATTTAGTATGTGGTTTTCGTTGGAAAAAAGTAGATTCGCTCAAAAACACCTTAAAATATATAATGATTTAATGTTAAGGAAAGCGAGGTCATGTAAAGATTCTTATCTTTCATTTCGTTTCAGAAAGTAAAAGTTTCATAAGAACTATTTCAAACACTCCAAACAGCAAGGCAATTACATAAACATATAAAAACAATGAATATCAAATGCACACAAAATGAAATGCTTTTATAAACGCTATCATTCTCGCCTTGCTACTTTACTATCTGAACAACTCCTGCACCGTCTACTTAATTTCCAATTTAACTGATTTTAAATTGTGTTTCGATTTGTAATACATACAACATCGATTTGCAAAGGGTGTGACGTTGCATTTCACTGTGCTGAGATTTTGAGTGGCTGTGCGGCGAGAAAGACAACAAAAACAGTTTTATCAAATTGGAAAAAATAAGAGAAAGTATAAAATATGAATTAAATATTTTAACAACGTTATTTATTAATAAATGATGAGTGTTATCTGATTTATATACCGCCTGTAGTGCTAGTGAGTATTTGCGACATTTTGCAAATTACAGATAATTAACCTTAGGAGTACCTAGGCCTACACTGGATCCTAATAGATCAAGAGTAACGCTTCTAGTGTATCTTCTATACCTGGTGTGCTATAATATCCACACAGATCCTGCCAGGAGTTAAAAATATTTGAGAACCTTTGACCTAGAATAATCGAAGAAACAGAAAATTTTATCTGATACATGAAATATATATAAAATTTAATTTTTTTTTATTTCATATCTCAATTTTGTTAATTCACACTATAACTCCACATTATTCAGAATTAAGTTTTCTGCTTAAAGCTTATTAAATCACAAAAATCATCAATGTGGCATCAGACCAAAATCTTCCGAAGGAGAAAATAAATTTGTAAAACGTCAGTTTGGGTTATGAAGAAGAAATAACGTAGAATTCTCGGCGAAACAATGTAGCAAAAGAAATGCCAAAAAAATTTAATTTATCTATTTTTGAAAAGTTAATAAAGTTAATAGAATTTCCTGAAACAATGTTTCTTGCAACTATGTCGTAAAGAATCTGTCATAAGTGAAAAATAATCTGTAAAATACAACATCTCAGTTTACAAAAGGAAACAAAACTCATTGAGAGGTATATATTTCAACTTTTATGATTGATAGATTGGTTGAAGACAGAAAGAAGCAATAACAGTTGATTTTAACAAGTGAAATATATCTGAAGTGAAATTATTATTAGCGAGATAGTCCCAATTATATTTGTGTCGTAGTTGAAATGAAGGGTCGAAGGGAGAGGGATTTCTTGAGTGACTCCGATATTAAAATGTCTATAAGGGCATCCATTTTGAACATTATATCCGATTCTGATAAAATTTGATTTATAACTACTGATTAATATTAAATTGCATTTATTTTTATTCTTAATTCAACAAGTTTTACTGGAAATGGCGCTATTCGGCCGAATTAAAAGATTTTTATTCAGAATTTGGATGGGTGAAGCATAAATCTAATCTCCCTTTTTCAAACCTTTTAGGTGGGGTGGGTCCAAGGAGTGGTAAATAGTCCTGCAATCCTCTTTTCTTTTTGTCTTAAAGTTGTTTAAAAACTCATTATTGGAGCATAGATCCTTTATTTAATGACTTCAGTGTCAAAATGTTTGTAAAAGCATAAATTTAAAGCGACTATTCACATTTTGATCAAAATTTGACTCCTGATGTGTGGTCGATGAGTAAGTAGGTGAATTATTTTTACACGAAAATTTGAAATCGATCATGTGTTGAATGAATAATAATCGTCGGTAACAATGGTATTCTTATGTGCGCCTAATTAACCCTGTTTCCATTGATTGACAATTGTAAATGAACTATAAGAAAGGGTTTTATAGAATAGATGTGAATCAGGGATTTTCCTACTCTGCAATAACGCCTGAAAAGTTAAATCTCTCGAGTAGTGATGATTTTAAAAATATAAAATTATTGTTAATGTTATTTAATATGATTTGTCAACAAAAGTTAATTCGCAGATTCATTCCAACGTGCAAACTAGAAGGTTATTTGCGCCTTTGATATTAAAACAGACCAGAAGCCGGTGCTCAATCTGCTTTATCTTCTTTACATTTTATGCTAATTTTGTGGCATGGCTGGCTTTACCACGATAGACTTTCGGGAAAGTAGACACATTAAAAATTATATTTACTGTCACATTATCTGTAAAATAGTTCCTTCAGCTTTCTTTATTAATGGAGAATAATTTGACAGAATTCGTTGCATTTTTTTAAATAGCACAATGATTTCGAACCAAGAAAACACTCAACAAGGAATTTTCTAAAGTCAGAAATTATGTAACTTTTCGCCTTTTTAGAAGAACAAATTGGTCGTGAGAGCACATAGCCCCAGTGTAACAAAGAAGGAGGATCACATTACACCCTTAAACCACCCAATTTTGACCTGAACCCAAATTCTGTAGCAACCATTGGTTCTTTCCCCTAGCCCATAATCCCTCTGATGGACTTTCGGACCAGCAAATATATCATGTCTGTATTCCGTATAGTCAAGATACAGTTTTCCAGACCAGGAGAATCGACCATGGGTCGTCTTTGTGCTATTCTTCTGCCATACTCACTGTGCTATCCCAATCCCAGAGGCAAGAATTTATGGACAAATTTTACTTGAAAATTTTTAGGTAACATGAAAAATACATAAAGGTATTTTCTGCATGATAGGACGCAAATACACACACACACACAAACAAATTGTATCTTCTTCAGGACAGCCATACAATTCAAATTAAAACTGATAGAATGGCCACTTTCTGACAATGGCGATAGTATTTTGGTGCCAGCACACACCATTGGAACTGTCTACTGGCTAATGGAAGAAGAAATAATAAAAACCAAAAGAATTAAAAACCAGAAATATAAAGCGGAAATATAAACTTACAGGTACAGTCACGAAGTGTGTGTCGAAATGCTTGCAACCGATCATACTGTATAGCATTCAATGTTTAATCGTTTAAGCGAGTGGAAGCCAAACTAGTATAATTTTGAACGTGCACGGAAATTTTATATATATCTATATATATATATAAAAATTTTCCGTATACATATATATATTAGTTTTCCTATAATGCACGTAGTTGTTTCATGCTGGGCTCGTTAAATTGTATAGTGTATCTATCTACTAAAAATCTAACCAATTGTCGGAAACAACTGTCGGTCTGGTAAAAAAATTACAATTAATTATTATAATGTGATCATAAATTTTACCACAAATTTTCCGGAAATTTGATTATAGAAAATTTTGTTTCACTGTGCAGGTTGTTATATTGGAAATCGTACAAACCAAATTATTATGTGCAATATTTTCTAATGTGGTAAGCATCTACTCTAATTTCACTGAGAACATTATCCTGTACAAAATGTATTGTTAGTGAATAACTCTGGAATGATGATAAAATGCATAATTTATGAACTCCTAAAATTATAATTGGATAATGAAAATTAAAGGATTAGGAAGCATAATTTATATTTCATGACTTCAAGTTTTAAATCGAATTTGCATAATGAAGTAACTTAATTTCTATCAGCTAGATACATTAACGAGGTAAGAAAATGTGTTTGGATGAAAAATACTTTTACTCGTATCTTTGATATCCTATTTTGCAAATATATTATAAGTGTAAAATATATTATAACATATTATTTTTTCTACAGTATGTTATGTTTTACTTTTGCTTTATTGCTTTATGTTTTAAGCAATGTATTTATAATAAAATGCTGTTATTGAGTGTAAATTAATACAAGAACAATTAAAAATTTAAAATTTATTGGTGAAATATATTTTGTCCAAGATATTCCCCAAATCCGTTTAAATGATTCAAATGTATTCCACTTTAAGTAATATGTAGTGAGCTGCCTTGTAAAATAAAATAAATGAGTCGTCCTATAGGTAGCAGAATTTTTTTATGTAGAGTACACGACTTAACAAAAATACATTTTCAGTTGATATTATCAGCTGCCGGAATTGACAGTATTGTGTATTACGATACATTCTTCTTTCTAATAGCAAGAACAATAGTTGTTGACACATTTGTATAAATGGTAAGTGGCATATGTATGTGTCAGACCAGGAAGCACCATGTACAGGTTTAGTTGTTTACGAGAAAACAAAGTGCAGCTTTTCAGTAACCGTTTCATGACAGTTTTAACCCGGAAAGTTATGACCCCAATAAATACACGTTACACAATTTGCAGATGTGGTTTGGGGAACATATCCTACGGCCAAGACTTAAACGTAGCTTCATTGGAATCTGAAAGAGACAATAATGCAAAAATACGACATCTCACTCAAGAGCATCCAATGAGAGAAAGGAAAGAGTATCTGAATTCCAGGCAATATGATGCGGCTACAAGGAGGAGAGTCAAGACATATAATTAAATGAAAGTTATTATTTTATGTATAATGTTACTGAATGTATTATTATTCAAGTTTTGAAGAGAGAGAGAGAGAGTCCTGATTTCAAACAGTGTTATTCATTTGAGTATTGAGAATGTTACAGAAAAATACGAAGTCTGACTTCAAATGTCAGAAAAATAATCGAAAAAGATGGCAGTCATGCTGAGGTATAGACCCGAAGTACAGAAGTATGTGCTAGTCTTCATATATGTTAGGTCAATTTTTGATCTTTAGAATAAGAGTCAAAAGACCTAGTCTCTTCCTTAAGCATTTGTTAAAATTGGTGTAATTTCATTTATAAACATAATAGAGGTGTGAATAAATTATAATTTATTTTAAAGTAAAATATGCGGATTTTAATGCATAGCATTTTGATTTAACGATTATGCTAAGGAACTCATGCAAAGAGGTAATGGTGGGTTTTGCGGCCACTATAGCAATGTACAAATGTTACGATTCACGACCACTTTAATTAAGATTAATAATTTAATCCACAAAATTTATTTAAAAACTAAACTTATTTTAACGGTTTTTCACCACAGTAAAAATGCACAGATGATTAATATCCGTGATTCAAACTGAACTCAATGGTGAAATATTCAATTAAATTGTTCGGCCAAGGTGGATTTTGCAACTTTCGGGAAAATCTTTATTATATCATAATGTAAGGTTTTTTTTAATTTTAGGATACATCTTATGATATCGTTCCAGACACAAAAGCTTTTAATTTTCTTAAATAAAACAACTGACTTTTAGCTATATTTTCGTTTCAGAAAAGACATTTTGAACCATTTTGATATTGTATAAAATCTGAACGTTTATCATTTGATTGAGCTCAGTTCAGTTTTGAATCGTGTGACTAGATACATGGCAAATCGCATGATTGAGATAAATACGTTTCAAGGAAATTATACATGCTATCTCCAATTAAACGAATGGACCAGAGCAAATATTGGACGTAATTCCTAAGGAAATTAATTAATCACTATTTTCCCACTGGTTGCATTTATTCTCTACAAGAGTGGATTTATTCTGTTATGTTCTACTAGTGTTGCATTTATTCTCTGCTGGTTGCATTTATTCTCTACCAAATGTAGCTCGTGATTTAAACAAGTGATTAATTGAAATCTTTCATTTATATTTTTAAAAGGCGTACACCTCTCAAAAGTGTTAGCCCGATGTTTCGAAAATAAATAGGGGAAACAGGTCACTTTTAAACAACGTTATCCTGTTGTTTTGAAAATAAATATGGGATACAGTTCACCCTTCAACAATCTTAGTCTGTTCCAGAAGCACATACACACTCCAGATTTATATATTTTGAAAAATATAATAATTTTGAAAAAAAAAATACAATACAAAAATAAGCATAAATGACTTTCAAGATGTGAGCCGTTTATGGTAATTCTGAATTTACGATCAAATTTAGCTATTTTTAATCAAATTAGCTACTACGATTAAATTTAGCGTTATTTTCAACCTTATTTTAGAACACTTGTCATAACTACAAATTTTCGTTCCATCAGTAGCAACAAACCGATCCCAGTAAATAGTCAGATTGTACCTTTAACAGTGTTTTGTCTTTTGCAATGATAGTAAAGTCAACATTTAAATATTTGTTCTTTGTTTCCCACTTCTTTTATTATATCTTATAAAAACTTCTTCAAGAGCTTCTTTTATTATATCTTATTCAGAACATTGGTTCCAAAAGAAACCCTATGCATCTTAAATGTTATTAAAAATTCTATTAAATGCAAATTTTTATGAGACGAATATCAATAACTTTTTAGAAATTTTACATAAAATAATTTTAGAAATTAAATTTTATGTTAAACCCAAAAATTCTCATAGAAGTACGAGTATCACCATCCCTTAATTACAATAGTGCATTTAGCAGACATGCAATGTCATCCAACAGCTTCCAATCGACATGAAATGCCAACAATTGGTATTTAAAAATTAAGACAAAACGTTCCGATAAAAATTTTATCTGTTTTAGTACCAAAACATGACATGTCTAGAATCATGCCACGGTTTGAAAATAAATATTTAAATAAATATTTGAAAATAAAGTGTGAAAATAGAGCTTTTGTATTGCTAATTGTATGTGTGAAAGTATTTATGTTAAACTTCTATAGTTTTATGGGTAGGGGTAAACCCCTATATTTTAGGATAAACCGACAAAACAGCTTTATGAAAATAAATGACGCAATTGCTAAATACTAATAACAACAGCAAAGCCGGTGGTCCATCGGAACTGATTGCTGTACTAGTACTATGTACGAATGTAATTTGATTTTATTATATTTTTATTAAAACTCTGTGAGCTTATCTAATTTTTGAGGCATTTAAACTAAACTAATCTCACTTTCAAATCCTTAAAAGTGTGAATCGGGTAATATTTCCCTCTTAAGTAATATTTCTTTGTTCTGTTTCCTATACAGTTACAATTTGTTGGACTTAAAAATACTTTGCGAACTATTTCTTACTTAGTTTCTTGCATAGTTATCGACTTTTCGCAGTTTCAGAACTTAGAATATCGACATATTTAAAAAACTTCACTCAATAGTGAAGATAAAATATGAAGTCAAAAATAGGCATCCTGCTGTATGAAACAGTTTAAATAGTGGGAAAAGTACGCTATTTAAACTTTTTCCTTCCATCTTGAGAAATATCATTTATGCATAAGCTATACGAAACTGGCTGTATTGAAGAAATTGCATGGATCTAAAAAATGTGTTACAGGTAGAATATGAAAATGAAGAATGCATTTTAATGTTTTTACATTATTTAAAATGGATTTCTTATTTTTTGTTATATTGCTTTTAAAAAAATTACATTTTGATGAATTACATTGTATTTTGCGCAATTTTCAGTATTTTATATTTTTACCGGATAAAAATAAAGCACTCTGATTTCAGAAACGCGGCAACTCTCAATATTTGACATTTTTGATCAGTATTTTGCTTTTTTACAGGAAATTTTTTTTAAAAATCTTTGTTTTCTGGAATGCGGTAGCATTCGGCTGCGACAAGTGGTCATGTCTGAATCCGTAGCTGGCAAGACTAGATCAACCACAAGATAGCTAAAGAATTAATTCGGTTTTCTCTGAGATGCGCTCACAAAGCTGAGATAATCAAAACAAAAAAAATTACAATTGACGCGGGCGTACCCAAGAAAAAAAATCGGTGGTGGCTCCAGTTCGATGGAGCCGTAATGATTTCGCATGAATGACATATTGTAAAATAAAACTTCAGTAAAATTAAATAATTTTGTTCGATTTTTTCAGACAAATTTGTTTCGTATATAGATATCATACACACACATACACACACACCCAGACATCTTTCTAAATACGTTTAATTCTTGTTCAAGGATACTGTGACCTTGCTCTCCAGTTAAAATCTCGAATTCGATGTTTTAACTCCGTCACTATACTTTCCTTTTACATTATACTATATATATAAGGAAAGTGAAAAGTGTTTTGTCATTTCATTTGCATACTTTTGTTTTAAATCAAATTACACTGTACTGACAGATTAATTACATTATTTAGTGCAGCAAGAAGCAGCAAGTTTCAAATAACATATTTTTTTGTAGTAGATCAATATATTGTCAAAACTTACTTTTCTTGCCTACTTTTACATTTGATGTCATATGGCAACCTGCACATAGCCAACTGGCTTGGAAATTTTATAGAATATGTTTGTATATAACTATATACATATATAGCAGTAAAAACTGGACATTGATTTTCAGCTTGTTATATACAGGAAACGTGCTTTATATCACCAGTGTTACAATGCACCCCAACAGACTCCCCTTTCTAGAAATTGGACAACATTTAAAAATTTAACCGATTTGAAAAATATCAACTTTACACTTGAACATAAAAACAGGCAAACTCTTACACAGAGATACCACTCAGAATAAGTTATTTTCCTTTTTTATTATTGTAAGTAAAGTTTTTTATTGTAAGTAAAGTTTAAAGTCCTAGATTTGAAACATATGATCTACTCATATGAACACATATGATCTACTCATATGAACATTCTACATATTTCAAGGTGCACTGTGTGTAAACAATTCAGTCTTTTACACTCAGATGCAAACATGTGGATAACTCAGTTAAACATGTGGGTCAGTTAAACAGATGTGGGTCAGATAAACTCAGTTTATGTGGGTCAGATAAACTCAGTTAAACATGTGGGTCCGTAAGTCCTTCCGAGAGGTTGGTGGTAGGGGAAGGAGGGTACGGTCCCTGTGGATGCCTCCCCCACTGGGTTCCGTTCTAAATTGGGTGGCACTTCCCGGCCGTCCAAACAGTTGCCTTACACCTTTCTGGTAGGTCGGACGGTCTGGGTCTCAACAACAACAACTCAGATGCAAAGGATTGGATCTTGAATACTGGGAATGGAAGTCCATTGTACTTACTGGGAATATAAATCCATTCTATGCATGGGTAAGGTACTTACAGCGTATGCATATGTTTTAATAGTATAACATGAATTCCAATTGTCTTCTAATTTAATGTCGACTTTTTGTATTTTAATACTTAATATTTGGTCACATATTCGATTGGCACAAACGAAAGTTTTCTTCCACAGATAACATTTGATTTCTCTCTTCGGTTTTTATATTTAGTAAACAGGAGTGCCGGGAATGTTCATTACAGCTAAGTGAATTTGTTGTCACTATAAAAATTCCACCCTTCATCAATTTTTCGTCCCCCTCTCCTAGGAGCACTAACTCTAGCTGCTAAAATAATAACTGTCACTGGAATATCCAACCTAACTAAACTTCGGAAATCCTTTATTGTTTTATTAATAGGTTACGTTACAACCTTAATATTCTCTCTCTCTCTCTCTCTATATATATATATATATATATATAAATATATATATATATATATATATATATATATATATGGGGAGTTGTACTTTTCTTTGCAAGTGTTTACAAATTCTTACGGAACCTGAGTGTTTTGCGTAAACAAGTTTGGATTCATTATACTTGTGCCCGTTTATACGTCAGATATAAAATAAAAAATTATATACTTAAATTATTCCTATAAAATAGTGGTTATTAAGCACACCAGTGCATTTTATTCGTTATAATTTTAGAGGATTTTTGTTTAATAATCTAAATATTCTTCGGATATTATAGGGTTAAATGTAGTTTTCGCTACTTTTCTTTAAAAATCTTATTTTTAAAGGAGCTGTAAAATTCAATTTTATTATGAAATGATAATCAATTCTCAATTTCTTACGTCTCATGCAGTAAAAAATATGTTACGGGGTGTATGACCCCTGTTGAAAATCCTTGTATTGCTATTTAAAAAACTGAATATAAAAATGATGAGTAATAATTCAATACCACATTTTAACAAAGCAGTATTGAAAAAATAGATAGGCATTTAGAATAAAGCTTCTGATTTTAATTCTAAAATTTAATGGTAACACAACAATATGTTTCTTTTAAAGGTGTGACAAATTGTGATTCGCATAGTGCTCAACTGCGATGAACGTTGGCTAGTGCAAAATGCATTTCTCACTTCTCTGAAACCTTTCCTTAATGACTGAGTGAAAACGTGTCTTGTGAATTCATTTGAGTGTGAAGTGGCATTCATAATGGCCCCTTGCGTGCATGAATATGCATACAATCTTAGGAAGTGCGAAGAAAATTATACATTGAGCCTCTGAAGTAATACGTGAAACAATTTCAGTTTTTTGTTTTTATTGGGAATGATGTGCATCGGAAAGTTCGTTGTTAAAACCGGAATAGTTTGCACAGTTTATACCTTGAAGTTTTGACCCGCCATCATAGCTGCTGTTTTTTTCTAAATTTTAATTTAATTGTAAACACTATATTTAGTATGTGGTTTTCTTAGGAAAAAGTAGATTCCATAAAAAACACCTTAAAATATATAAAGTTTTAGTGTTAAGGAAATCGAGGTGATGTAAAAATTCTTATCTTTCATTTCCTTTCAGAAAATAAAAGTTTCATAAGATCTATTTCAAACACTCCAAACAACAAGGCATTTACATAAACATATAAAAACAATCAATATCAAATGTACACAAAATGAAATGCTTTTATGAGCGCTATCATTCTCGCCTTGCTACATTACTATCTGAACAATTCCTGCACCGCCTATGTAATTTCCAATTTAACTGATTTTAAATTGTGTTTCAATTTGTAATACATAGAACAGCGATTCGCAAAGTGTCTGACGTTGCATTTTACTGTGCTGAGATTTTGCGTGCCTGTGCGGCGAGAAAGACAACAAAAACAGTTTTATCAAATTAGAAAAAATAAGAGAAAGTATAAAATATGAATTAAATATTTTAACAACGTTATTTATTAATAAATGATTAGTATTATCTGATTTATATACCATCTATAGTGATTGTGACTATTTGAGACTCTTTGCAGTTTACAGATCAACTAATTAACCTTAGTAGTAGCTAGACCTACACTGGATCCTAATATATCCTTTAAAAGTAACGGCTCTAGTGTATCTTATATAATTGGTGTGCTATAATATCCACACAGATCGTGCCGGGAGTTAAAATCGTTTGAGAATCTTTTACCTAGAGTAATCGAAGAAATAGAACATTTTATCTGATACATGAAATATATATCAAATTTAAAATTTTTCTTCTATTCCATATCTCAATTTTGTTAATTCACACTATAACATCACATATTTATTCAGTTTTCTACTTTTTTTTTCTACTTAAAGTCTCATTTATACTCGTGTGTACTAATTCACAAAATTAATCAATGCGACATCAGACCAAAATCTTCTAAAGCAGAAAATAAATTTGTAAAACCTCAGTTATGGATATGAATAAGAAATAAAGTAGAATTCGCGGCGAAACAATGTAGCAAAAGAAATACCAAAAAATTTTCATTTATCTATTTTTGAAAAGTTAATAAAATTAATAGAATTTCCTGAAACAATGTTTCTTGCAATTATGTCGTAAAAAATCTGTCATAACTCAAAAATAATCTATAAAATGAAGCATCTCAATTTTCAGAAGGAAATAAAACTCATTGAGAGGTATATATTTCAACTTTTATACGTGATAGATTGGTTGTAGACATTAAGAAGTAATAACTTTTTATTTTAACAAGTGAAACATATCTGAAGTGAAATTATTATCAGCGAGATAGTCTCAATTATATTTATGTCGTAGTTGAAATAAAGGGGTCGAAGGGAGAGGGATTTCTTGAGTGACTCCGATATCAAAATGTTTAAAAGGGCATCCATTCTGAACATCATATCCGATTCTGATAAAATTTGATTTATAACTAGTGATTAATATATAAATTGCATTTCTTTTTATTCTAAATCCATCAATTTTTACTGGAAATAGCGCTATTCGGCCGAATTCAAAAATGTTTATTCGGAATTTGGATGGGTGAAGCAAAAATCTAATTTACCTTTCTCAAACCTTTTTGGTGGGTTGGGTCCAAGGAGTGGTAAATAGTCCTGCAATCCTCTTTTCTTTTTGTCTTAAAGTTGTTTAAAAACTCATTATTGGAGCATAGATCATTTATTTAATGACTTCTGTGTCAAAATGTTTGTAAAAGCATAATTTTAAAACGACTATTCACATTTTGATCAAAATTTGACGGCTGATGTGTGGTCGATGAGTAAGTAGATGAATTATTTTACACGAAAATTTGACATTAATCATGTGTTGAATAAATAATAATCGTCGGTAACAATGGCATTCCTATGTACGCCTAATTAACCCTGTCTCCATTGATTGACTATTGTAAAAGAACTATTAAAGAAAGGATTTTATAGGTTTTATAGAAGAGACGTGTATCAGGGTTTTTTTTTTGCCTACTCTGCAATAAAGCCTGAAAAGTTAAAGCTCTCGAGTAGTGATGATTTTAAAAATATAACAGTATTGTTAATGTTATTTAATATTATTTGTCAACAAAAGCTAATTCGCGGATTCGTTCCAACCTGCAAACTATAAGGGATTTGCGTCTTTGATATTATAACAGTCCAGAAGCCGGTGCTCAATATTCTTTACATTTTATGCTAATTTCGTGGCATGGTTGACTTTGCCATAATAGACTTTCGGAAAGTATACACATTAAAAATTATATTTACTGTCACACTATCTGTAAAATATCTCGTTCTAATTTCTTTATTAATGGAGAATACTTAGGCAGAATTCGTTGCATTTTTGTAGATAGCACAATGATTTCAAACCAAGAAAACTCTCAACAAAAATTTTTCTAAAGTCAGAAATTATGTAATTTTTCGCTTTTTTAGAAGAACAAATTTGCCGTGAGAGCACATAGCCCCAGTGTAACAAAGAAGGAGGATCACATTACACCCTTAAACCACCCAATTTTGACCGGAACCCAAATTCTGTAGCAACCATTGGTTCTTTCCCCTAACCCATAATCCCTCTGATGGACTTTCGGACCAGCAAATATATCATGTCTGTATTCCGTATAGTCAAGAGACAGTTTTCCAGACCAGGAGAATCGACCATGGGTCGTCTTTGGGCGATTCTTCTGCCATACTCACTGTGCTATCCCAATGCCAGATGCAAGTAGTTTTGGAAAACATTTAATTGGAAATTTTAGGTAACATGACAAATACATAAAGATATTTTCTGCATGATAGGATGCAAATACACACACACACACACACAGACACAAATTGTATTCTTGTCAGGACAGCCATATAATTCAAATTGATACCGATAGAATGGCCAGTTTCTGACAATGGCGATAGTATTTTGGTGCCAGTAGACACCATTTGAACCATTTACTGGCTAATGGAAGGAGAAATAATAAAATCCAAAAGAATTTAAAACCAGAAATATAAGAAGCGGAAATATAAACTTACAGATACAGTCACGATGTGTGTGTCGAAATGCTTGCAACCGATCATACTGTATAGCAATCTACGTTTAATCGTTTAAAGGAGTGGAAGCCCAATGAGTATAATTTTGAACGTGCACGGAAAATTATATATATATATATATATATATATATATATATATATATATATATATATATATATATATATATATATAAGATTTAAAATGAAAAATGAAGGTGGAATGATTGTGTTTACAGGGTTGCAGAAAGGTCAATGGGGATTGTGACCCCTATTTCCTGGTTAGAAGCTAGCTTTGACTTCATGAAAACGCTCCCAGAGACTCTGCACGCCCGAAACAACAATCGAAAATGTCCGTGGGGAAAATGGTCGAATCCCAGACAACATGAAAATGATCAAAATAACAATAAAAAAGGAAATTTAACAAACCAGCAAGACGAGAATCATGGAAGAGTTGCATAAAGCGTATAAACTTCGGATAGGAAAGCATACATAAAAAAGTCGCGTCTAATATATAGAACATTCTGGATGTGAAACAATCAGATAATCCTAGTTAAGGGTTGAGTTGTATTCCAGGATGTCGGATAAATTAACATAATTTTTATCACAATATTTTCTGCAAAAAACATCATAATAGTGCTGGACAAAGCGGAAGGGATATGATTGTTCCCGAGTTCCGTTGATTAAATGCATTATGTATTTATTAAATTATGTAATAGATGAGTTTAATAATTTGTATCTGTTCAAGTGATTTACGATTAAATTACGTTGTACGTTTAAACTCAAATTGGTATTCCAGTGGGTAAAATAATTGATCTTGCAGTCATATTGATGTCTCTTGTCAAATAATTTATAACATAATTTCTGTTCCAAATCATAATAGATAGTGATATCAAGGAAATCAACTGTTCCTACTTTCGTTGATTCCGATTCGATTAGTTCAAGACACGGCGGGTAGAATGTAAAATCAAATGTAGTATATAGATTATCCAAGCCAATCATGACGTCATCAACGAATCTAAAGAATGGAATTTCACTGATTAAATGAGTGTCTTTCTCGTAATGGTGTATATAAATCGGCTAGTAATGAGGAACACCCTCCTCCCATTGGGATGCCTTTGATTTGTCGATAAAATGCAATTCCATTATATAGAATATTCTCAAATATGACAATCTTAAGGAGGCTTTTGTACTTGTTGGTTTCCATATGCTTTTGTAAATCTGATGTAAAATAAATTTCCATTAAAATATCAAAGAGATCTTGTAAGTTGATATTGTTAAAAAGGTCTTTAAAATCAAACGTTTTAAAATAAAATCTTTCAGAATAAGTTTTCAATCAGTCGACTATTTCATAACTGTTTTTAATCATAACTGAGCCCTCTTTTCGTATTTTCATCATGACCGGTGTTAATAGTTTTAATAAAATGGAATTTGCTTTGGTTAAATAGGTATTACAACCTATAGTTACTGGTCTGAATTTAATTGGTTTTTTATGGATCTTTGGTATGAGCACTAAATATGAAAATTTGACCTTATTGACCATAGTAATATTAATACCAATTTGGTTATAGAGGGCTATATTTCTATTAACATTAGGAGTATATCCTTGTTTAATTGGACAATACATATTAAAGTCTTTATAGCATGCTAAAGGAGTTGTACATAGTATGCTTTGCAAGTAAAGGCGTAGTTATTAATGGCTTTATCCATATAGTTGATGACATAGATGAGAAAGGCACTCATTTAATCAGTGAAATTCCATTCTTTAGATTCATTGATGACGTCATGATTGGCGTGGATAATCAATATACTTCATTTGATTTTACATTCTACCCGCCGTGTCAAGACCTAATCGAATCGGAATCAACGAAAGTAGGAAAAGTTGATTTCCTTGATATAACTATTTATTATGATTTGGAACAGAAATTATGTTATAAATTATTTGACAAGAGACATCAATATGACTGCAAGATCAATTATTTTACCCACTGGAATACCAATTTGAGTTTAAACGTACAACGTAATTTAATCGTAAATCACTTGAACAGATACAAATTATTAAACTCATCTATTACAGAATTTAATAAATGCATAATGCATTTAATTAACGGAAGTCGGGAACAATCATATCCCTTTCGCTTTGTCCAGCACTATTATGATGTTTTTTGCAGAAAATATTGTGATAAAAATTATGTTAATTTTTATCCGACATTTATCCGACATCCTGGAATACAACTCAACCCTTAACTAGGATTATCTGATAGTTTCACATCCAGAATGCTCTATATATTAGACGCGACTTTTTTTATGTATGCTTTCCTATCCGAAGTTTATACGCTTTATGCAACTCTTCCATGATTCTCGTCTTTCTGGTTTGTAAAATTTCCTATTTCATTGTTATTTTGATCATTTTTATGTTGTCTGGGATTCGGCCATTTTTCCCCACGGACATGTTCGATTGTTGCTGCGGGCGTGCAGAGTCTCTGGGAGCGTTTTCATGAAGTCAAAGCTAGATTCAAACAAGGAAATAGGGGTCGCAATCCCCCTTGACCTTTCTGCAACCCTGTAAACATAATCATTCCACCTTCATTTTTCATTTTAAATTTTATATTTCAAGATTCTGATAGTGCAGCAATTTGCGCCTTTCTCATTCTTGAATTTTATACTACATGGGATTGTATTTCATTATATATATATATATATATATATATATATATATATATATATATATATATCATATAAAAACCAGTAATTAAATTCAAGGTTGAACTTATTTCCTATGCATATCCACTAGAATCTTATGCACTACTCAGGAAAAGGCGCCGAGCCGCTTTATACTCCGAAGCAGATAATAATCCAAGAAAAAGAAAAATTGAAGGAATAAGGGATAACCAAATGCTTTGTATTTAATGGTTGAGGAGGATTGCGACTCCCTCTCCCGTTTAAAGCTGCTTTTCCAGCCTAGGCAAATTCTCATGTTACCAATACAAAGCAAAGTTTCTCCGTTGTTCTTACGTATCCGGGTGCCTTCGTATTAGCACGCATTGGGAACCAACCTTTGCTTTGTATTGGAACCGTGAGCTTTTGCCTAGGCTGGAAAAGCAGCTTTAAACGGGAAGGGGAGTCGCAATCCTCCCCAATCATTAAATGCAAAGCATTTGGTTATCCCTTATTCGTTCAATTCTTCTTTTTCTGGGATTATATATATATATATATATGTTCTCCTATAATGCACGTAGTTGTTTCATGCTGGACTCGTTAAATTATATAGTGTAACTATCTACTAAAAATATCACCAACTGTCGGAAACAACTGTCGATCTGGTAAAAAAATTACAATAAATAATTGTAATGTGATCATAAATTTTACCACAAATATTCCGGAAATTTGATTATAGAAAATTTTGTTTCACTGTGCAAGTTGTTATATTGGAAATCGTACAAAACAAATTATAATATGCAATATTTTCTAATGTGGTAAGCATGTAATCTAATTTCACTGAGAACATTATCCTGTACAAAATGTATTGTTAGCGAATAATTCTGGAAGGATGATAAAATGCATAATTTATGAACTCCTAAAATTATAATTGTATAGTGAAAATTAAAGGATTAGGAAACGTAATTTATATTACATGACTTCAAGTATTAAATCGAATTTGCATAATGAAGTAAATTAATTTCTATCAGCTAGATACATTAACTGGTAAGAAAATGTGTTTGGATGAGAAATACTTTTACTCGTATCTTTGGTATCCAATTAGCAAACATGTTATAGGTGTAAAATATATTATAACATATTATTTTTTCTACAGTATGTTATGTTTTACTTCTGCTTTATTGCTTTATGTTTTAAGCAATATATTTATATTAAAATGCTGTTATTGAGTGTAAATTAATACAAGAACAATTAAAAATTTAAAATTTATTGGTGAAATCTATTCTTTTGTCCAAAATATTCAGTTTAAATGATTCAAATGTATTCCACTTTAAGTAATATGTAGTTAGCTGCTTTGTAGAATAAAATAAATAAGCCGTCCTCTAGGTAGCAGAAATTTGTCGTGTAGAGTAAACGATTTAACAAAAATACATTTTCAGTTGATATTATCACCTCTCGGAATAGACAGCATTGTTCATCACGATATATTCATTTTTCTAATAGCAAGAACAATAGTTGTGTCGGTTGGTACATATGTATAAATGGTATGTAACATATATATGTGTGAGACCAGGAGGCACCGTATACAGATTTTGTTGTTTACGATTAAACAATGTGGAGGTTTTCATTCACCGTCTCATGACAGTCTTGACCCGGAAAGTTATGACCCAAATACATACACGTCACGCAATTTGCAGGTGTGGTTGGAGGAGCATATCCCAGTGCCAAGATTTAAACCTAGCTTCATTGGAAACTGAAAGAGCCAATAATGCAAAGATACGACATCTCACTGAAGAGCATCCAATGAGAGAAAGAAAAACGTATCTGAATTCCAGGCAAAATGATGCGGCTGCAAGGTTGTTGTTGTTGAAACCCAGACCGTTCGACCTACCAGAAAGGTGTAAGGTAACTGTTTGGACGGTCGGGAAGTGCCACCCAATTTAGACCGGAACCCAGTGGGGGAGGCGTCCACAGGGACCGTACCCTCCTTCCCCTACCACCAACCTCTCGGAAGGACTTTCGGACCCACATGTTTAACTTGATCGTACTCCGCATGAACACGGCGGCAGTTTTGGCAGTGGCTGGAATCGAACCCGGGCCTACCGAGTGCAACTCCAGCGCGCTAACCAATGGGCTACCGCGCCCCGCGGCTGCAAGGTGGAAAGTCAAGGAATGTAATTGAATGAAAGTTATTATATTATGTATAATGTTATTGAATGTATTATTATTCAAGTTTTGAAGAGAGAGAGAGAGTCCTGATTTCAAACAGTGTTATTCATTTGAGTATTGATAATGTTACAGAAAAATACGAAGTCGGACTTCAAATGTCAGAAAAATAATCGAAAAAGATGGCAGTCATGCTGAGCTATAGACCCGAAGTACAGAAGTATGTGCTAGTCTTCATATATGTTAGGTCAATTTTTGATCTCTAGAATAAGAATCAAAAGACCTGGTCTCCTCCTTAAGCATTTGTTAAAATTGGTGTAATTTCATTTATAAACATAATAGAGGTGTGATAAAATTATAATTTATTTTAAAGTAAAATATTAGAATTTTATTGTATAGTATTTTGATTTAATGATTATGCTAAGGAACTCATGGAAAAAGGTAATGGTGGGCTTCGCGGCCACTATAGCTATGTACAAATGTTACGATTCACGACCACTTTAATTAAGATTAATAATTTAATCCACAAAATATATTTAAAAAATAAACCTATTTCAACGGTTTTTCACCACAGTAAACATGCACAGATGATTAATATCCGTGACTCAAACTGAACTCAATGGTGAAATATTCAATTAAATTGTTCGGCCAAGGTGGATTTTGCAACTTTCGGGAAAATCTTTATTATATCATAATGATAGTTTTTTTCAATTTTAGGATACATCTTATGATATAGTTCCAGACTCAAAAGCTTTTAATTTTCTTAAATAAAACAACTGACTTTTAGCTATATTTTCGTTTCAGAAAAGACATTTTGAACCATTTTGATATTGTATAAAATCTGAACGTTTATCATTTGATTGAGCTCAGTTCAGTTTTGAATCGTGTGACTAGATACATGGCAAATCGCATGATTGAAATAAATACGTTTCAAGGAAATTATACATGCTATCTCCAATTAAACGAATGGACCAGAGCAAATATTGGACGTAATTCCTAAGGAGATTAATCACTATTTTCCCACTGGTTGCATTTATTCTCTACAAGAGTGGATTTATTCTGTATTGTTCTACTAGTGTTGCATTAATTCTCTGCTGGTTGCATTTATTCTCTGCTGGTTGCATTTATTCTCTACCAAATGTAGCTCGTGATTTAAACAAGTGATTAATTGAAATCATTCATTTATATTTTTAAAAGGCGTACACCTCTCAATAGTGTTAGCCCGATGTTTCGAAAATAAATAGGGGAAACAGGTCACTTTTGAACAACGTTATCCTGTTGTTTTGAAAATAAATATGAGATACAGTTCAACCTTCAACAATCTTAGTCTGTTTCACAAGCACATACACACTCCAGATTTATATCTTTTGAAAAATATAATGATTTTGAAAAAAAAATACAATACAAAAAATAAACATAAATTCCTTTCTAGATGTGAACCGTTTATGGTAATTCTGAATTTACGATCAAATTTAGCTATTTCTAATCAAATTAGCTACTACGATTAAATTTAGCGTTATTTTCTACCCTATTTTATAACACTTGTCATGCCTACAAATTTCCGTTCTATTAATAAGATCAAACCGATCCCAGTAAATGGTCAAATTGTATCTTTAACAATGTTTAGACTTTTGCCATGAAAGTGACCGCAAAATTTAATTATTTGTTCTTTATGTTTCCTACTTCTTTTATTATATCTTATACAGAACTTCTTCAAGAGCTTATTTTATTATATCTTATGCAGAACAGAGGTTCTAAAAGAAACACGATGCATCATAAACGTTATTTAAAAATTCTATTAAATGCAAATATTAATGAGACGAATATCAATAACTTTTTAGAAATTTTACATAAAAGAATTTTAGAAATTAAATTTTATGTTAAACCAACAAATTTTCATAGAAGTACGAGTATCACCATCCCTTAGCTACAATAGTACATCTAGCAGACATGCAATGTCATCCAACAGCTTCCAATCGACATGAAATGCCAACAATTGGTATTTAAAAATTAAGACAAAACGTTCCGATAAACATTTGATCTGTTTTAGTTCCAAAACATGGCATGTCTAGAATCATGCCACGGTTTGAAAATAAATATTTAAATAAATATTTGAAAATAAAGTGTGAAAATAGAGCTTTTGCATTGCTAATTGTATGAATGTATTTATGTTAAATTTCTATAGTTTGATGGGTAGGGGTAAACCCCTATATTTTAGGATAAACCGACAAAACAGCTTTATGAAAATAAATGACGCAATTGCTAAATACTAATAACAACAGCAAAACCGGTGGTCCATCGGAACTGATTGCTGTACTAGTACTATGTACGAATGTAATTTGATTTTATTATATTTTTATTAAAACTCTGTGAGCTTATCTAATTTTTGAGGCATTTAAACTAAACTAATCTCACTTTCAGATCCTTAAAAGTGTGAATCGGGTAATATTTCCCTCATAAGAAATATTTCTCTGTTTCCTATACAGTCACAATTTGTTGGACTTAAAAATTCTTTGCAAACTATTTCTTACATAGTTTTTTGCATAGTTATCGACGTTTCGCAGTTTCAAAACTTGGAATATCGACATATTTAAGAAACTTCACTCAATAGTGAAGTTGAAATATAAAGTCAAAAATAGGCATCCTTCAGTATGAAACAGTTTAAATAGTGGAAAAAATACGCTATTTAAACTTTTTCCTTCCATCTTGAGAAATATATTTTATGCATAAGCTATACGAAACTGGCTGTATTGAAGAAATTGCTTGGATCTAAAAAATGTGTTACAGGTAGAATATGAGAATGAAGAATGCATTTTAATGCTTTTACATTATTTAAAATGGATTTCTTATTTTTTGATTTTAAAAAAATTACATTTTGATGCATTACATTGCATTTTGTGTAATTTTCAGTATTTTATATTTTTTATATAAAATAAAAACACTTTGATTTCAGGAACGCGGCAACGCTCAATATTTTGCATTTTTAATCAGTATTTTACACCTTTACAGGTTAAAAATTTAAAAAATCTTTGGTTTCTGGAACGCAGTAGCATTCGGCTGCGACAAGTAGTCATGTATGAATCCGTAGCTGGCAAGACAAGATCAACCTCAAGATAGCTAAAGAATTAATTCGATTTTCTCTGAGATACGCTCACAAAGCTGAGATAATCAAAACAAAAACAAATTACAATTGATGCGGGCGTACCCAAGCAGAAAAATCGGTGGTGGCTCCAGTTCGATGGAGCCGAAATGGTTTCGCATAAATGACATATTGAAAAATAAAACTTCAGTAAAATTAAATAAGTTTATTAGATTTTTTCAGACTAATTTGTTTTGTATATAGACATCATACATACACACATACACACATACACACACACACACACACACACACACACACACAGAGATCCTTCTAAATACATTTAATTCTTGTTCAGGGATACTGGAACCTTGATCTCCAGTTAAAATCTCGAATTCGACGTTTTGATTCCGTCACTATACTTTCCTTTTAGATTATACTATATATATAAGGAAAGTAAAAAGATTTTGTCATTTCATATGCACACTTTTGTTTTAAATCAAATTATACTGTATTGACAGATTAATTACATAATTCAGTGCATCAAGAAGCAGCAAGTTTTAAATAATAATTTTTTGTAGTAGCTCAATATCTTGCCAAAAGTTTACTTTTCTTGCCTACTTTTACATTTGATGTCATATGGCAGCCTTCATATATCCAACTGGCTTGGAAATTTTATAGAATATGTTTGTATATAACTATATACATATGTAGGAGTCAAAAGTTGACATTGACTTTCAGCTTGTTATATAAAGGAAAAGTGCTTTATATCACCAGTGTTACAATGCACCCAAACAGACCCCCCTTTCTAGAAATTGGACAACATTTAAAAATTTAACCGGTTTTAAAAATATCGACTTTACACTTCAACATATAAGCAGGCAAACGCTTACATAGAGATACCACTCAGAATATGTTATTTTTCTTTTTTATTATTGTAATATTAAAGGTGAATTGCTTCAGACAAAGTTCAGTAAATGAACATTAAATTGAACGTAGAATACCATAGGATAATCTTCTCGTATGTAGAATTGTTATTCTTGTTAATAAACATTCATGGCAGTTGCACAATTTTCAATTATCCCTCTAAATGTCCACATGTGTTGTTACTTATAAAGGAGGCAAGGGTACATTTCTCCAAAATCTTTGCAGTTATGGTCAGCGAACTTTTAAAAACATGAGTTAAAATTGTCGGAAACATTCTTATGAATAAATATGAAAAGAAAACACCTGATTTAAGATTTCGGCAGGTATTCAGGATTCTTGATTCAGGATTTCGACAGGTATTCAGAAGGCCTGGTTCAGGATCTCGGCAGGTACTCAGGGTGCCTGGTTCAGGATTTCGACAGGTATTCAAAATGCCTGGTTCAGGATTTCGCCAGGTATTCAGAATGTCTGGTTCAGGATTTCGACAGGTATTCAGAATGTCTGGTTCAGGATTTCGACAGGTATTCAGAATGTCTGGTTCAGGATTTCGACAGGTATTCAGAATGCCTGGTTCAGGATTTCGACAGGTTTTCAGAATGCCTGGTCCAGTTTTCTACAGGTATTCAAAATGCCTGGTTCAGGATTTCGGCAGGTATTCAGAATGTCTGGTTCAGGATTTCGACAGGTATTCAGAATGCCTGGTTCAGGATTTCGACAGTGTTTTCAGAATGCCTGGTTCAGTTTTCTACAGGTATTCAAAATGCCTGGTTCAGGATTTCGGCAGGTATTCAGAATTCCTGGTTCAGGATTTCGACAGGTATTCAGAATGTCTGGTTCAGGATTTCGACAGGTATTCAGAATGCCTGGTTCAGGATTTCGGCAGGTATTCAGGATGTCTGGTTCAGGAATTTGACAGGTATTCAGAATGCTTTGTTCAGCATTTTGGCAGCTACACAGAATATCTCTTTCAGGATTTGGCAAGTGTTTAGGATTTTGGCAAGTATTCAGGATGTCTGGTTCAGGATTTTAGCAATTAATTAGAATGACTGGTTCAGGATTATGAGACACAGAGTCCTTAGTTTTATTCACCAAGAAAGTGTTTTCTATATGTCTACAAATACGTTTTGCCTTCTTTGGTACTTGCACTCTATCTCATATACCCTGATACAGAAAACTCGGCCATGTATTTGAAATCAGTTGATACGTTTATTCAACGTCACATGCTGTGTCTAATGGAGATTTTATTTTCAGGATTTATTCAGAAAACAGCCGCTGCAAATTTTTATATTAGAGTATACAGACTGAAAAAAATCTTTCAAGGACTTTTATTAAAGCAAAAGGAAAGTAGGTAACGGAAAAATAATTTTCCAACGAAGTCATAAAATGTATTTTTCGAGAAAGGCCATTATGAAATCAAAACATATCTTCCTTGTAAGATACTGCTATCTACTCTGAAAAATTGAATTATGACTTCGATGTAATGAAAATATAAAGAGAAAAAATACACTGTAAGTCTACAATAAAGTCTTTAGATATAAAGTTTAGAAAATATATAATTTTATTATCAATTTCTATCTTGAAAACTAACTCGTCATTCTATTCTTTAAAAGTTTAATTATTTTCTTATCACACTTTATTCCGAATTTTCATCACAAATTAAAGAATAGTAAATAAATGAAAAGTAAATAAAGCTAGAGTTTTGTGGAAAAAAAATGTGTTTCGTAAATAATTCTTAATAAGAAATTACAATAAATGCAATAAGTGCGTGGCAGAGCACTAGCTAAGTCCATTTAAAAAATTAACGGACAATGTTACAGTGTTGAATGTTCTGACGAGCACACGTAACAAGAGCCATCAAGTGGCTTTTTCATTCCACCTCATATCTCAGAAACTAAAAGTAGTAGACGATTGATTTAAAAAATTTTTTGACAGGTTGGTATGATGAGATGAAACTTTTTATTTACCTACTCTGCTATACTTATCTTTATTAACGCCCATATTTATCTTTCTAAATGTTATGTTCTAATTATTTTTTGTAATTGTTATATCGGCAATTGCATATGTCCTTTGATACTACTATAATTAACATGTTTGCTCCTCTCCAATTAATCCTCTCCGTTTAATCTTCTAGAAGTAGATTTTCATGGATTATGATAGAGTATTTTGTACTGATACAGTTTTTACATTTCATAGTAAATCAGGTTTAAATATTTTATTTCATATTTATAATCTCAGATAAAATCATTTTAGACTGTGTTGAAAAACAAAGATTTATTGGTTGGATCGGGTTGAGAAGTAATATTGCAATGTCGAACTTGGGTAGGGTTCTTGTGTTACTATCGAACATGGCAACGTAAAATCTTAAAAATCAGGGTTTGCTCTTTATATTTTAATAAATTATATTGAAATTCTAGGTTTGGTGGTTTTATCATGCATTTATCAAATATGCATTCGCGATGTAGTTTTATGAGTGAGTATTACAAGTGAATTCATAATAAACGCAATTTTAATGTTTACTTTCCTTACATGCATATAATAAGGTATAAGGACAGTATTGCAACGGAGTTGAAAATTTGAATTCGAGTTTTCGACAGGAGAGCAAACTTCAAGTATTCCTGAATTCAATTCGATCATTTTTGAAGTTATGTCGGTGTGTACGTATGTTAGTGTGCGTTCTCCCAAATTAGGGGATACGGTATATCACGAACGATTGGACCGTTTCAAAAATAATTTCAGATGATTATTACAATCATTGAACACTGAAAGAGTTTTCCATTTAAACGTAGTCGTATGTTTCGAAGAACCCCCCCTCCCCTCTCATTTAGAATGGTTCTTTAAAAAAATTGATAAAAACCATTAAGACTTTCAATAGTGATTACTAAATATATATTTCACATAGTATTTTATTAGGAACTCAAAACTCAATTTATCAAAATAATTACATACAGTAAAACTAGTAAGAATCATAAAATATGCTAACTTTCCATATGCGATATCCTGTTAGGTCAATCTCGTGGATCTAGTTTGTTCCATTTACGAAGGAGGTTACTTTATGTAATAGTTTTATATTTTGACGCCATAAAATGTGCCAATGGTCATTTATTTCTCGAGATAATATTGAAATTTCAATTTTCTTTTGATGAGGATTTTGACGTGAAGATGAAAAGACATTTTGTTGAGACTCAAAGTGACCAAAAGTTGCCTAATTTCAATTTATATAGCGCTAATACAATACCAAAAATATTGTCCTAGTGATCTTGCACACCATTGTTTATAAAATAAATAAAGTTACTACATTCTGTAGTGAAAGTCATATGCGAGCGCGAATTCGATTTTTTTGTTACAAATGATGTTAGTTCAATATTCATATGTTCCATTAAAGATGACGAAGAATTGCTAATTTATTGTATCTTACTTCAGATAAGGAAATCCCACATGCTTCCAGAAATCCTAAAAATTCCGGAGATGTTTTATCCCCCACCATTCTTTTAAAATAAAATAACATTGAAATATTTTAGATGCATATTGCGCATTCAAAAAAGCTAAATAAATCAAATGCGTTTACTATGGGACGCAAAAGAGAATAGAACATATCTGAAAATAAATATTCTTTACATCTATTTGATTTATATTTTAAAAGCAGTGTAATAGCCTACGTATCATTTGCATGAATATATGTTTACGCATTAGTTGCAATGGGGTTTATTCTATATCTCTTGATATTACATCTAAAAAGAAGGCGAAAAATGAAGAATAAGGTAAATACATGTAACATGTATTGTAACATATTGTAACATAAAAATCAGGGGTGCACCATATCTGACTTTTTACATTTTATTTTCCCTACAATACGTGGTAATGTTTAGAGAAAGTTTTGGAATCATGCCAAAAATCGAAACTCGAGTTTTCGACAAATCTACACGTTTCTGGATCTCTAGGACACGAAACACTATTTTTAGCGTGACGTCTGTGTATGTGTCTATCTGTCTCTATGGTTGTGTGTCTGTCTGTCTATCTGTGTGCACGTCAGTCTGTGTGTCTGCGTGTCTGTCTGTGCAATGTTTGTATCCAGTCTAACTCAAAAACTAATGGACCGAATTTCATAAAATTTGGTAGGTAAGTCACTTGTGCATGTCCCTGGTGCTGATTACGTTTTGGGACGATTCGGAAAAAACAACTTGCTTTTTTTTCGAAATGACCCTTCACATAGTGTCTGTATCCACTGAAAAACTAATAGATCAAATTTCACAAAATTTTTAAATAAGTCATTTATGGGTTACCCTGGTGCTAATTAGATTTTGGTACAATTCGGGAAAAAAATGTCCTGCCTCTTTTTGCGACAATCTAAAATACAATACTACGTATGCTCAATTATATCAATTAAATGCTTGTTTTATATATAATTTTTCACAATGAAAAGAATAAGACCAACCCCATTACACTAGGGCTAGCCGTTCTTCAGATATTTCAGTTTTTCGCATTTACGCTGCGCATCATTTAAAAAAATTCCAGTTACCAACTGAGAACGGAAATTGAATTAAAAGTGCCAATCCAGTGTCATTTTAAATAATTGTGGGCGTTACTTTGTGCAATTAAACTCAATATAATAAATTATTAAGGGAATAGAGAACGTGGATATAAGTCTGCAGGGAAAGTCATATTCTGCCCATATCAGACTTTTTTAATGTCCTTATATTCATAGTATAATGTATAGGGAAAATATTGTGACAGAGTCGAAAATTTGAATTCGAGTTTTCGACGAGAGAGCACATTTCAAGCATCCCTGAACACGAATCAAAGTTTTGGAGGTGATGTCTGTCTCTCTCTCTGTGTGTGTGTATTAGTGTGTGTGTGTGTGTATTAGTGAGTCTGTGGAAACAATACCGCACGAATTCAAAGAGAATTTCGAATTCTCTCTCTCTGTCTCTCTGTGTGTGTGTGTGCGCGCGCAAGCCCTGGAAACTGAGGACATATCTATAGATACACACTCACAAATCGAGGACCTCCTTCACACCGCGGACGTCCTCGGTATGAATTATCGCTAAAAATGAATTCTAAGATTTAAATTTATATTATAAACATTGTTTGATATAAATTTCATGAGGATTCCCGGTTAACTGGATTTCCATACATCGTGTGTATGGCGCGCGCGTCGATGTGTGCATCCGCGAAAAATTGATGTCCTCGCTTTCATGTCAAAAAAACATGTTACTATCCAGAGTTTCCGGAAGTTCTCGGCTGGTCAGCATATTTACATATTTGGTGTGTATAACCGGTTTTGATAAAATTGTAAAAGGAATATGATGTATATTCTTAATTTATTAACACTTTATAACATAGTTGAATATTGTTTATGACTTTGGTCATTCTGTCTGTCCGTTCGCAAGATGACTGTGTTAAAATGACTTTATCAAAATAAAATTTTAGTATGTTGTTGAGGGGACCTATAGGTATATAAATGAATAATATCAGTCAGCTAGTTTTGGATTGAACCCAGATTGAAAAAATGATATACCCTGCGGGACCTAAATTCTCAAACATTTTTTAAGCGAATTTCAAATTAACAAATTGCTTCGAAAGTTTTAAAAAATATTGAGTTATATAAGAATTGCTGAATTTCTTTAACGTAAAATTATGTAGCCCTAGAGTCTGCAATATAGCTGACATGAATGAAACATTCATTGATTTTCTATAGAGAAACAGATGTTTATAGCAGACTTTTCGATGAAGTTTTAAGCATAGAGATAAAATACTTTTACCTCCACTGTTTTAAGTTTTTAAGTAAAATAAATTATTGTAGTATTGTGAGGATTGAAATGAATGGAATAAAAGTGTATAAATGAAATATTTATAGCTTTTTCATAGAGAGCCAAGCGATTTATATTTCAATGACGTTATTTGAATAAAGCTCATTATTTTCGATGAAGTGAATTTTCAAATATAATAAATTATTGTAGTATTGTGACAATTTTTAAAATATGACGGCTGAATGTGTCCCATTTTGGATGTTTAAATAAAATTGCATTTAGTTGGAGAGTGTTTCATAATCAATGCTTTATGCAGGATTGATCTTACTTGTTTCCTATATTTGTTCTATTAGAGGTTTTAAATTTTTGTTTAAAATACCCTCATCATTGTTTCTTATTTTTGTTGTTGTTTTGCTATCAATTGTATAAAAGTAGTTGTTGCTCTTATTTAATTTCAAAATGTGTCATTATTATTTAATTTATAAAATATAAACTATTGATAATGCTTGTGATGGTCTTTAAAGTAATTGATTTTTTAGTTAAGCATAACATGTATACTATAACTAGTAACATTAGATCATAACAATAAAAATATACTCTACTAAACGAGTACTTTATTCGCATTCTACCAAATGAAGATTTTGTTTACACTCCGATAAATCAGGACCTTGTTTGGACTCTCTTTACACTCCGGAAAACGGGGACTCTGATTACATTCAGGAAAACGGGGACTATATTTACACTCCGGAAAACGGAGACTCTGTTTACATTCAGGAAAACGGGGACTCTGTTTACACTCCGGAAAACGGGGACTCTGTTTACACTCAGGAAAACGGGGACTCTGTTTACACTCTGTAAAATGGGGACTCAGGAATTTTGACACTAATAAAATAAACTCAATACTAATAAATGATTTAAATACATTTAAACTGATATGAATTAACACCATTATTTAGAAGTTGTCATGTTCCGTTTTCAAGAAATTGCAAATTTTATTTTTTCCAGTAAGTAGCACTTTTAACCAAATGCAGCAAATAGAATTCACTTTTGAACACTTTTCCTAATCAATAAATTTCAGAGGAACACCATTTTGTTTTTAATATTTATTTTCGAAAATCAATAAAACAATTTAATTATGTTAAACATTATAATTATGTTAAAATTTGTTGTAAAAATAGCCATTTTATATGAGCAGACTTCATTAACTAAATTGTAAATAAAACCATTCGAGCAAACTACTGTAAAAATACATGTCAATGAAAAACAGTTAAACATATAGTAAAAATTATAGAACACAACAGGTTTCAAACAGCTACAAGAGTTAATTCGTCAATTGGATAAAAGACCGCAGAATTCAGAAGAATATAATGGAAAATAAATAAATAAAGGAAGAAATTAGTGCCGTAAATTTATGAGCTAACATTATTAACTGCATTAAAATTGCATTTAATCAATTAACACTACTATTTTTAAAACTAAGAATATCCAGTGAATAGTCAATAGCTGTGAAACATATTCTATATAAATATCAGATTATATTTTAATCTATATATTATTATTTTAACAAATATATTTAGTTTCTAAATATCAGATAATACGTTCCTATAGTGGGCTCAAAACGGACTTGACAGGTAAGGGTCAATCCTAACAGTAGCAAATCCTAACAATAAAATCATATCACTAAAGGCAACGATATGCTGTATTTGAGCTTCTTAGATTTGCTTCAAGCTTGTTAGATTTGACGGGACCTAATTTTTGCATAGGAATTGCTAATTTTTTTTTTTCACGCAAAATAATTTAGCTCTTGCATCTACAATATCTATATAAATAAAATTGAAAATCTGGGGGCCTAATTTATGTTTTTAAATGCAGTTTTTCTTGTGCATTCTTAAAATTTTCTTGCGTAATCAACTAGTGGGCCTCTCCCGCACAAATATCCAGTATGTAGAGCTGCTTAATATTTCAGCAATGTCAATTTTGAACAATTGACTGCAAAGTAAAATAAGTGACTTGTAACACTTTCCAAACTGATAACTTTATTAATAATGCCTAATTCTATTTAAATTCAGTTAATTTGTCATTTATTCTATTTTACACATTATCATTTATTTTACTTTTTTATTGGAACAGTGCTATTTTTATAATATCAGGCTTTTCCTGTATTCTGTACTTAGTAAGGGTATTGAATGTAAGTGCCATTATATACTCTAATATTGCTATTTCAACTAATTTTTCTAAGTTATTTAACTTATATATTTCTTAAATATATTAAAATTGAATATTGTTATCTCTACATAATGTTCAGTAAATTTCCACTCATATTTTACAAATATTAATAGCCTTATTATATTTAAAATGTTATTTCCCACTTCATTCTTGATAATCAATTCTGGCTATAGTTTTATTCTAGGTAGCATGACGAAATTTTTCATTTTCAAGTTCATTTAATTTATAATCCTTAGAATTTCACCATAGCAACTAATTTTTATAATGTTATAAGGTACTAATTTATTTTATTAAATGTCATCCATATCTAAAACTGAATTCTTCATTATTTATAATATGTCATGTTCTCAACTTATTTTAATTTCACAAAATGCTTGAATATTGACAATATTACCTTTATATTATTCTGTGGCAACTTTTACTGTTTATTTACTTATTATAAATATTTTTCATCAGTGCCAACGGCCCTACAGTGCTCTTATAACACCCGTTCTTGTTAGATCACCGAAGTCAAGCAGCATCGGGCGCGGTTAGTACTTGGGTGGGTAATCACCTGGGAACACAGCGTGCTGTTGGCACATAAAGTCGACGCGGTGGGGGCCGACGATAGGTCACAGGCAAGCCTTTCCTCGTACTCGTTCGACCACCGGGTTGTGGGTTCGAGTCCCACTTCAGGCATGGATGTTTGTGTTGTTGGGCGCAATGTGTTCCCACCCCACTGGTGCACTGGGGCAACGTCATATGACAGCTAAGAGATTCACGGTTCTGGCCAATGTATAGGCGAATATGAAAGAATCAATGCCTGGCCATTGGAAAAAAAATATATTTTTCATCATTATGGATCTGCAATCTCTCACGCAATATTCTACTCTATCAAAAATAGTATTCTCCCCCATCAACGACAATCTGCATTTTCCCAAAGACCGGTACGGTCCAAAATTTGGCGATTTTTTTGGCGCCAATTCTCTTACTGGGACCGATGTTTATAAAATGCATCTTTAGCTTATAGAAAGACATTTCATGTAAATTTTTGCAAATTTAACAATATTCTAACGATTTAAAACACTCAACATATTTTTTTTAAGTTGATACTTAATATTTAAATTTAATAAAAAACGATACTTAGAAAAAATTTGATAAAAACAAAACTTAGAAGAAATTTATAAAGATTGATAATTTAGGTACTTTTCGGCCAGCCGTTTTCTGTCGAAGATCGCTATGTGAAAACAATCGTTTATGCAATAGTTGATCTGTAGTAATTCGAGCATGGTTCTACGTTGATTCGCGGGCTTACTTCGTCCGCTAAAAACATCCCAGAATCCGGCCCCGCTCGCTGTCGGAGGTTGCACGTAGTAACAGATTTTTGTGCAACAGAAGTTCAGTGGCCCATTGTAGCAATTCGAATATGGATCTGCGACCGCTAAAAACATTACAGACTCCGTGTCCCGCTAGCTGTCGGAGGTTGTACATAGCAACAACTTTTTGTGCACCAGATGTTCCGTGGCTCATAGAGTGATGTAGCAATTCGAACATGGATCTTCGGCCGCTAAAAACATCACAAAATCCTGCCCAGCTATCTGTCGGAGGTCGCAAGTAGCAACAGCTGTTTGTGGAACAGGTGTTCCGGGGATCATAGAGTGATGTGGTAATTCGAACATAGATTTACGGCCGCATCGCAGGTTTACATCGCTACGCTCGTCCGCTGAAATCATCACAAAATCTGGCCGCACGTCAGAGGTCGCACGTAGCAACAGCTTTTTGTGCAGCAGGCGTTCAGTGGCTCATAGAGTGATTTTCATGTTACGTCCGCTGCGTGGACGTAAGCCTGAGCTCAATGAGCCATAGAACACCTGTTGCACAAGCAGCTTTTGCTATGTACGAGCTCCAACAGCTAGCGAGGCTGGACAGCGGGTAAGACCTCGAAGCGGTAATAGGTCGATGTTCGAATTGCTACTGACCAACTTTTGCCACATTGTTACTAAATCCGACTGTCGCCCCGTAAACCGAAAAGTAGCGAAATTTGATAAATAATGATACTTAAATGAAATTTGATGAAAAACAATACTTAGAAATGCGGTAAAAATGAAACTTAGAACATTCGTACCCGCAAGCCTGCCTGTCAGAAGTGGATCTGGATTATGACATGCGGCCGAAGTCCAAAAAACGCCGACCGCAACATAGTATTTTTGACCTAAGGCGAACTTTCAAGACACGTGCACTGACGATTTGCTTACCTGATCTGCCGCCGTCTGTTTAACCCAAAGTCCGGATTAGAGATGGCGCTACGGTACAGCCTTGGCAGTACAGCCAGACATCCTTCGTAAATACTTACTTCATACCACTGTATAGGAATGAAGCTACGATGAGCTTCGTGTAGTTGTAATAGAAACCTTACTCTTTCTTCGGCAGCTCCGCTACCCAGGAAACTTTCTCCTCTCTTCATTTACCTTTTTTTTTCTTTGACTCTTCTTATTAATAGTAATTCAATGGACGTTCATCGTCCAAGGTAATGCTGACCACGCCTACGAACCATAGGTTCAACCAGTCAACTGCACGCATCGGTGGAACGGAATGCTCAAACATTCCATTAGTATGTTTTCAAGTATTAAAAAGAACAACAATACTATTCGACGTGGGTATGCGAGGATTCTCCCTCAGGCGCCTGGAAATGAAAACGCATTGTATCCTTGTAATGGCAGGAACTATCTTTACGAGTTCTATCACCGTCATCTGCGCTGTGACCATGGGCGCACATCTGTCCCCACTTCTCGTAGATTTACAACAATAAGACATATTTAAATTCTAATAATAACGATAGGCAACGATAACAAAAATAATCAAAGATAGCATCAGTATTACAGCTCAGAATATTAAATATATTTCTTATTTTTTAAATTAACTGAGACAGCCGTCTTCGGATTGACAACAATTTATAATATAAACACCTTCGTTTATCTGTTTAACAATCTACCTCGGGATAACGCTGCTACAAAATGTTGCCAAACGCGTTTTAATCATGGATAAGCATTTCAATTTAGATACTAACCCAGACCATCGGTATTTTCTTAACCCTCCACGTGAACACTCAATTTTTCTGATCACCCCAATGACTTTCCACGATCGCTGCTGCTTGAATTCGGTGTTCATATTAAAAACCGGAGCTTTTGTTCTATTCTTAGCTAATTAAATTTTTGCTTGAACGCGGTTCGTTTTTCTTTTCTTTTCTTCATATTTTTTCCTTTGAGTGGCGTTAGCAGATTTAAATTTATGTTTAAAAAGATTTAACAAAACAAAGCCAGTTTTGGACATTCAAAAGACATTTTATTTCACAAACGTGTTGGCCAATGGAAAATGGAGAGGACAGGAAAGAAAGGAAGAGTCGGTTAAACAGAAGAGTGAGAAGATGGCGGGCATGTCAAAGTTAAGAAAGTTTCTAAAAAATTCGAAAAGAAAAGGCCGAAACACATAGACAATTAATTAAGAAGGAATATCTACAGCAATCTCAAATCCATCGCCAAACTGATGAAAATCAAGCCAAATGCGAGGTAATGGTTTGCAAATTTAAAATTTCATATGACGGACACACCTTCTACTTTTAACTAAATTATTTAAACAAAATGTTTGTCAAATATTTGGCTTTGAGCCTTGTTTATCGTCAAGGCATAAACTAATTGCACGGGAAGCTGGCGACAATACAGCATGAATACTAACGTCGCAGACTTCCTTTTCATCCTTAATGAATATTTATTATACATATAAGATACAATTTGAAATGTAATTAATCCCTTACCAAAAATCAAACTTCTACAAAATATGGGAAAATATATAGTTACGTGTCTTTAAATATATAGCATTGTACTAAATGTTGAAATCATAATTGTTGATTTTTACAAGCAAATAACGTTTCGGAAGCATTGTTATTATGAACAAACAGAGCGTTTCTTAATCATTATTGTCAATAACAATTACAATTAATTGTTGAAAACCGCTGTTGCCATTTCAAAAAAGCAATTATTTAAATAAAGCTCTAAAATCATTATGTATTTTAAATAGTTAAAAATCTAAATATTAATTTTTTGAGATGCCAACATCATTTTTAACAGTGAAAGATTGAAATTTGAAGATACAACAAAGAAATTCAAATAGGTGGCGATACATGGTAATGCATTATAAATCCTCATGCCAAATTGCAAATCATTTGATGCCATATGTCCCGAGTTAGCGTGACACAAAATTTCTCTATTTAGAAAGGATTTGGACAGCGGCTACATCGAGTTTTTTTTTTACTTTCCTTATATACATAGTATAATATATAAGGAAAGTATTATGACGGGGTCGAAAATTCGAATTCGTGTTTTCGACCGGAGAGCACGTTTCAAGCATCCCTGATCACGAATCAGACGGTTTTGAGGTGATGTCTGTGTGTGTGTATGCGTGTGAGTGTGTGTGTATGCGTGTGAGTGTGTGTGTGTCAGTGAGTCTGTGGAAACAATACCTCACGAACGCATGGAGAAATTCGAACGAAATTTGGTACATAAATTGCAATCCGTGAATACTGGAAGACTATTGTTTTTAAACGCAATCGAATGCTCAACACCCCTCCCCCTAAAAAAAGTCATCAAAATATTAAAATACTTCATAAAGTTATGCAAATAATCAACTCTTATTTAATTTTTCATTATAAAACGAGTGATACAAACTTTAGAACATTAACACATTCCGTTCTCGAGATATTGCAAATTTTCCAAATAAATATATCAAAAGGTCACATAAAATAAAAAAAAATCTTAACTATTGTGAAATATAATCATTTTTCATATGTAATATAAAGCGATAAATTTGTTGACATCATTCTCGTGGATCTAGCGAGTTCCATTCATGAGAAAATATACTTTGGGTAAGGATTTTGTATTTGAACGTCGATAGTCATTTATCAACCATAAGAATTACTATTTCTTCTTCCATAACGCTTGGGGATATTTTGGCGACAAATTTGACGTAAAGTCACCACTTGACGACTTTTTAAATGCTGCCATATTAACGAAAATTTCGCCAAATTGAAAGAAAATAACGCTAAATCAATGGAAATGACGACTAATTGATGAAAATTCAATATATTTAGCGGGATATCGCCAATGTCAAATTGTGTCCTATGCTACCATGTTAAAAAATATATAATAAATATACATAATATAATGATAATTTTATATAATAATAATATAATAATAATTTTATATAATAATAATATAATACTACTATAATAATAATTTTATAATAATATAATAATAATTTTCACTCGAATTAAAAAAATTCTATCTAGTTTTAGATTTCTTAATAACAAAGCCGGATATAATGTTTCGTGAAAATCTATTAATATTTGTAGCTGCTATCGTGTAGAAACTGACCGCAGACATCAAACAGACAGACAGACTGACATACAGACAAGCGGACATCACTCCAAAAATAGCCAAAATGTGTTCAGAAGGTCTTAAAATATACATTGGCATCAAAATCTCGAAATCAGAAAATTTTCAGGAAAGCAACACTGTCTCAATACTACATAAAACGAAAAATAATAAATATAGACGAAACTCGACTTGGAGCCAGATTTACGTTTAAAATTAAGTAGAATAGAATCAGATACAAAGAAACTCATTTCTATCACACAAACACAGATATCACGTTCAATCATTTTGTTAATCATATTGTTAATCCCATTTACAAATATTTATTATTTTTGTTCAAATTTCTATTGAGAAACAAAATGAAAGTATGTTATAATTAAATGCATAGTCTGTTATAATTGAATGCATATAAAATGCATAGACATATTTTTGTTGAGTTTCTTTTTACTGTCCCTGCTATACATGGTAATGGATAGGGGAAGTATTGGAATCATACCGAAAATCACAACTCGAGTTTTCGACGGATCTACACGTTTCGGGACCTCTAGAATACGAAAAAACTATTTTTAGCGTGACGTCTGTGTGTGTGTGTGTGTGTGTGTGTGTGTGTGTGTGTGTGTGTCAGTCTGTGCAATGTATGTATCCACTCTAACTCAAAAACTAATGGACCAAATTTCTTAAAATTTGGTAGGCAAGTCACTTGTGAGTGACCCTGGTGCTGATTAGTTTTAGGTATGATTCGGGATAAAAGAACCTGCTGTTTTTTGCGAAATGTCCTTCAAAAATGGTCTGTATCCATTCTAACTATAAAAAAATAGATCCAATTTTACAAAATTTGGCAGATAAGTCACGTGTGGGCTACCCTGGAGCTGATTAGATTTTGGTACGATTTGAATAAACAGAACCTGCTTTTCTTGGCGATATAGCCCGCAAAAATCGTCAAAACTAAAATATAAATCTACGCCTACTCAAACACATCATTAAATGCTTGTTTTATACGTAATGTTTAACGATGAAAAGAATAAGACCAACCCCAATACATTAGGACTAGCCTTTCTCGAGATATGTTTCACAGTTTCGCTACAGCACCTTTGAAATTAAGTCAAGTTACCTAATTTAATTAAAAAAGTTAAGTTACCTAATTTAATTAAAATAGTTGTGTCTGTTATTTTGTGCAATTAAACTCAATTTAATGAATTATTGAAAAATGAAGAGAACATGAGTATGAGTCTGTAGAGAAAGTCATGTGATGCCCACATTAGATTTTTATTTTCCCTGCAATATATGATAATGTATAGGGAAAGTATTGAAATCATGCCGAAAATCGCAACTCGCGTTTTCGACGGATCTACACGTTTTGAGATCTCTAGAATACGGAAAATTTATTTTAGCGTGACGTCTGTGTATCTGTCTGTCTATCTGTAAGCCTGTCTGTCTGTCTGCGTGTCTGTTTTTCTGTGCATCTGTGTGTCTGTCTGTGCAATGTATGTATCCACTCTAACTCAAAAACTAATGGACCGAATTTCATAAAATTTGGTAGATAAGTCACTTGGGCATGACCCTGGAGCTAATTAGTTTTTGGTACGATTCAGAAAACAAAACTATTTTTTTTTACGAAATGGCCAGCAAAAATTTCTGGTATCCACTCTAACTAAAATACTAATTTACCAAATTTCACAAAATTTAGTATATAAGTTACTTGTGGGGTACTCTGGTGCTGATTAGATTTTAGTATGATTCGGAAAAGAACAACCTGTCTTTTTTTTACGAAATAACCCGCAAAAATCGCCAAAATAAAAAAAGACTATGTGTGCTCAAATGTATCAATTAAATCCCTGTTTTATACGTAATTTTTGACGAGGAAAATAATAATATCAACTCCATTACTTTTGGTCTAACCGTTTTCAAGATATTTGAGATTTCTTGCATTTTTTTCGCCGCTTTCGGGAAAATGTCCAGTTGCCAAATATAAACAAAATTTGAATTAAAAATACAAATTTAGTGTTATTTTGTGCAATTAAACTCAATTTAATAAATTATTAAGGAAATAAAGAGAACATGAATATGAGTCGGCAGAGAAAGCCATGTGTTATCCACATCAGATTTCTTATATTTTTAAAATCAAACAAATTAATATTTGAATTTGATAAAAATGCGCTACTATTATGATATATTTCTAGGACGTTAACTATTGTAATACATATTTTCCTGTATAACATACTTTGCAAAATTCAAAACAACTCGTTTTGTAGGCGGATTATGACTAACAGGGCACAGCAAGTGGCATAAATCTAATCACCAGGAACGTATTCGTTGTGGAAGCTAATACCGCTGGCAAAGTATACGAATGTTGCTCAAATCGATTCGATAGAATCAAAAATAGTGAAATAGTATATGCAAGTTGCACGCACAATACGTCCTGGTGCATTGTTGGAGCAAGTTCGATATACAGGATGATCATGAATGACGATAGGTTCCAAGATTGTGCAAATCGGACCTTTACAGTGGAAGATGCTACGTACAGAGTATCTCGGTATATCTTGCTGCCATTTTTCTGAAATAACGCCAACCTGCCTAGCTCAGTGACAATGTTCGCGACAATGCTATTTGTCGACAATTCTGGTGAAATAGGGTCAACTTGTCGACAACAAATAGATATATCACCAATTTGAGGATATATTTAAGTATATCGCTAACTGTCATCAACGTGACTAATTTTTTATAACTTTGGCAACAAAATGTGCCCATAAACAGATGTTCTGAAATATAGATATATATTTTCTACCAAAATATATAAATCTTGATTATTAGGGATTTTTATCATGCTTTCATTCAAACCATTTTTCGGTGTAATTTTCCTAAAACATGAAATCGCAATGACAGCAATTTGCATTTTCTGTTGTAAGTGAAGTTATTTTTAACCAATAACGTTTAGAAACTCCCGTTTTCTTAAACGTAACTATCGAACTAGAAATAGGTTCGAAAATTCGAAACATTTGATAGACTTTTATAATATTTATAAAAGAAAAAATCATTTTTAGAGTAAAAGGAGGGGACGAGAAAACGCATACCTTCCAACAAAAAAAGAATATATGAATATCAGGGAATATATTATCGGTTGAATATCGGTTTATTAACGGAAGCGAGATAAATGTGGGAGATCCTCTAGCAGCAGGATTTGTTAAAAACAATAGATTTTTTTATACAGAATTTTGAAAATCCCCAAAAACCTAACTTAAGATCAAAGACCCCATCTACGATTTCATTCGGAGCTTGCCGTTCCAGACAGTTGGAACATGCCACGGATTACCAGACATAACTGCAGCTTGCTGAAGTAGGGATTGAAATGCAAAACTAAATTTACAAATTTAACAGATGGAAATTTGATTTTTTTTAAAAATATAAATAAGGAAAATCATTGTAAACATTTCCTATAAAAACAGTTTTCATTAAAAGTTCAAGTATTGAAGCTATTCTGTACTGCTCAATTCTAAAATTTTTCAAGAAAAACACTTTTTGAAGTATGGCCTTCAAAATATGTTATCGTAGAGTCTCTAGTTTTAGCTTCACAAAAAATTAATTATTTTTGTTGTTACTTTATTGCATATGTTTTACAATCAAATTAAGGATTCATTTCTAAACACAGCGTTGCTAATATTACTTATGTCGCTATAAAAACTTATCGTGGTAGGTTCTTCACATTTAGTCATCCTTACCCTTGAATTCTAAGATCTAAAAAACTGTAATTGCTTTCGCTGTCACTTTATTTGTAACCTTTTTACAATTAATTTAATGATTCAATAACTTTCATCCCGAAAGTATCTATCTGAGGAAGGATACATCTTGTCTGTATCTGCGTTGGAGGGAGTATTATTTTCTATTGCAGGAACTTCCGTTTAATATTTTTGCTCTGGGTGGTGGGGGGCGACCCATGTAGAAGGAGATGCGGGACAGGGGAGGCCAAAAGAAAGTGGCTGTGAGAGGGAGCAGATTTTTTTTTGTAGATATTCGTCTTTAAAACTATAATTGCTAAGCGACGCTTGCTCAACTTTTTATGAGATTTTAACATTGTATTTTCAGGTCTGAAACGGACACACTCGACTAGCACGCACTAAACTCCAATTTTGTTGTTTTGCGAAGTTTGCAACCGTGCAAAAAGGAGACAGTGAAAAGGGGCGGAACGAGGCGAGCAAATTAAGGGAGTGTGAGAGAAGAGAATTGGTGGGGTCCCTTTTTATATTATTAGTTTTTATTTATCTTAGGACCGCAGTAGAAGGGGCGATTGGCGGGAAGTCGGAGTGGGGAGTGAGGGACTTTTTTAAACATTTTCGGTTTTGCCTATCTTAGCAACTCTTGCTCCAACAATTACAAGATTTTTAACTTGCATTTCCTTACATCTATTCACTTATTCTTACTGCGGAAGTGTTTATGATAAATATATCATATACTTTAAATAGAGGAGACTTATATTAAGTTATTAACCTTTCATTATAATAATTGCTAACATTAGCAATTGCTAACATGGACCCAATACCCACCAGTACTTTTTTATGAGAGCCTCCTTCATGAATAATATATCGAAAAACATTACTCATTAAAAACCACATGTTTAATTTTAAACAAATTAGCATTTATCAACACTTCTATTATTATGATAATTAAAATTTCACAAAATTACTGTAAAATCGCTTAAAGACGAGAAAGAATCCGTGTGAGACCAGTGCATTATCTTAATCCAGATGAGGCAGTCAGTGATATCCAATTAGAGAAACAGACCAGCAAAACAAGATGAAAATGCAAAAGGTATGTGCCGATCTAAACGATATTGCGTGTCGAACGAAACGTATTTTACTCCCAAAATGTAATCATTTGTATATTTACTCAAACCATATATATCTGCCGGGTTTCACAATTGTAGCTCAATTTCTTATGGGTGCATATATATATTTTTGTAAGAGTGCATATCACTAATATTTTGCATATAAACGCACATAGATAAACTAGTTAAAAGTCATCACTGTTCATACGGATTTTAAGACTCGGCTTTCAAATAGTAGATATCCGACCAAATATAATACATCTTAAAACTGATATGCTTTATTAGAAACTGTTTTGACAATAAATTAGAATTAAAAAAATACTTATCTTAAAAATATGTTAACCTGTTGCTTACGGATGGGACAGCGTCCATCCCAAATGAAGAACCTCTCAAAAAGACAGGTATTTGACATACCCTATCCCAAACAGTTTAATCCCCCTTTGCAGGCATTGGCGCCAATCATTGCAGATACAGGACCGATTTCGTGCTTATACGGTCGTAAGCGTGAAATAATCAAAAAATTTGCTAAAAGCTACAATTTTTGAAATCTTCTATGGCAAGTCACAATGCAAGTCCTTCCACTTAGCCGGCATTAAATGCACTTACAACTTAGCTCATACACCATATGAAACCACATGAAACTGCAAACGCAACATCAATCCACGAATGCCACGTGGAAAGATTGAAATTGTCAATTCCCATAAAAGTTCTTAAAAATAGGACATTTAACAAGTCTCTTGCTGCCATTTCAAGTATTGGCTGTTACATACTGACGAGCACTTAATAAAAGCGGAACAAGTCGATGGATACTGATACCTGTAATCGAAGTGTTTTCCAAAGTTTGGGCCAATTGTAGTCCGGTTTTGTGTTTACGAAATATTTTGTTTTGATTTTAAAAAATTACTTAGTGATTTGAACTTGGGGATTCTAAATATGTTTAATAATTGATGATTTATATACACACTTAAAAGTGAATAACAATTCAAAATAGATTACCCAATTTTTTTATCGGATAGTAAGGATATCACTGCTAATGTTAATGAAAAGATTTGCAATTACAAAAATATTATTAAAATCAAAGCTAGGCTCGAGCATATTCAACGCCCAAATAAGCGAAGTAAATTAATATAGGAGAATACAGTCTGGCCAAGATCCTCACTTTAAAGACATAAAAACCTCCATGCCTTACGCTTGAAAGAAATGCTGTTTAAGGTCAACATTACGAATAGTTGAGTTTTACAGACTCACTTAAAAATGATTAACGATTCAAAATAGATTGCATTAAATTTTTCATCGAAATGTAAAGATGCCACTGTATATTCACTGTTAATAGATATGCGGGAAATGGATTGAATTAAGCAATTATTATTTGTTATTAAAATTATTTCGAACAAATAAAGTATAAATTTTGAGAGTGCTTTGATAAATAGTTTAGTAGAAAAATAAATTAGAGAATAAAGCAGGTATTAGAGCAAAGTTGTAGTGTAGTTAATTCATAACTGCATTACAACGAGGAAAATTTTACACAATAAAATATACTTTTAAGATTTGTATATAAAATTGATTGCTTGATTTTCACCTATATAGTTTAGAGTTTAGTGAATCTAATCTAGTAACGTACCTCTAAAAGATATTCAACGTCAAAATTTTCATCTATAATGGTTCTATGCCACAACTTCAAAGAAATATCAATCATATACCGATGTACAATCAATATTAGCATTAACAAAGCCGAACGATTTTAAATTTCCCTCTCAATCTCTTGCACACAAAGAGTGTACAAAAGTACATGTCATGTGTTCATGGAATCACGTGATCATGTCACGTGATTCTCTCTTCCACGAGTTAGACGGTAAGCAAACGGAGACACAAATTCAAGCTGGCCCTTTTGATCACATTCCACACTGAGGCACTTTATTTATTATATCCCATTATCTGACTTTCATATACATTGTTTTTCATGTACCAGTTTATGCGAAGCAAATAATCCATCTTTAGAGTATTTCTTTAATGCCTGTAGTAGAATGGAAGTATTGATCGAATTTCATAGGAATTGTTCAAATACTTTTGAATTATTCAAGCATTTCTGTGTTTCTTATTTTATTGAAACCAGTGCATTATATAAAAATATGCTTCCACATCACTTCCTAACAACGGAATACTGAAAGTGAAATAATTATATCCTTTCATACGTAAAAAATTATAATTTAATGGCAATATCTATGTTATTTTAAACGAAAACCAGATCATGCTCCCACAAGACACTAATCCACCCTCAAGCATGCATGGGGGCAGAGAAGTTACGAACTAGAATTTTTCAAGAAGAGTAAAAATACTCCCTGACTTGATTTCAATGAGTATTTTGCTTTCCAAAGGAGTAATTTTTAGCAAATGTACAATTACCTTCAAATTTTCAGATATATATTAAATGTATTGGATTTTGTATAAAAAATTACAGGGTCATCGCCCAACAGAATATAAATTTTTGACCTTTCTACTTTGAAAAAGAAAATAAGATTTAAGAAATACACTATGCTCTTTATGTGTGTTAATAAACAAAATACATTACACATCTGATAGCACAATTAATATACCTTATAAACTTTATGAAATGAGTTTTAAAATGTTTACTAAATTTTGGACTTTTGCGATCACATTTTTTTTAATTTCCTGTCAATTTTACAAGTAGCAATCTTGAATTATAAATTTGTCATAGTATAATTAATAATGTTTTTTTTTTCATAAAAATAACTAATCATATAATTCGTGATGAAATATCAAAATTGTTACATTACCTTTGACTTAGTTTCTCCATATCGTTGTAAACAAACAAGAGGAAAAAAATTAAAAACCTTTTAAGTAGAATAAATTTCATTTTTTCCCTTAAAATTCCAAACTTCTTTCCTTTTGACTTTCCCATAAAGAAACAGCTTTCTCAAAATTAAATTTACATTCAAGGCAAATCTGTTTAATTTGCTATTCTAAAAAATATTTTTTTTTTCTTTTTTGTTTACAAAATCGATGCGTAAAGATTTTACTTAATTTATAAAGCAACGCGTATTTGCTTATTTGATAGCGCGAAATACGCGTATAGAGTCATTGTATCGATCATGGGTGGCCTATTCTATGATTTAACAATTGCTGTGTCCTTTCAGATCAGCTTTCTGGATATAGAGCCCATTTTTCCTGACTACGTCTTTTTCAAAAAATATTTTTTTATAAAATATGTAATTTTTATAAGTTTATGGTAGATAAATGAGTATTGCAATTCTACTGTTTATACAATTCATTGTCTGAAACCTTACATATTTTAAATCACATCAGTTTTAATTCAGAACATTCCAACTGTATAATTGCAAGTGAATAAATACATTATTGTTTTACAAGCACGAATATTCAGCGTTGCCCAAGATGTAGGATGCAAATATCTTATTTAAATTATACCGGTGATTTAAATATAGCGACTTCCCGAAAAACATAATACTTTAATGATATAATGAATAAAATGATATAATGATAATAATAAATACAAAAAAAACATTGCGAGGATGCAATGGCGTCTTTGGCGGACGCAAAGCGAAGCGTATTGGTCGCTGCACAACCGTAGCGCCGTATTCGATGCTCGGTCGTATTACGCCAAATTTTAGGGTGTATGTAATACGGGTATGTTGCCCTTATTAGCTCAAGCTAAGAAGTATCGCCTTTGAACTAAGCTTCATCGTATTTAGAAGCTGATATGTTATGAAATAGGAAAAAAATACCTAAAATCGGATGGATGATAGTTCGTAATATAGTTCTGGGAGGAGGGGGGGGGGTCTATCGACTAACTGATTTTATTGATTGCGATGGAATGGGATATACAACCTTTGCTTAAAATCAACAAGATGTTTTCAAATATTAATGAAAATATTTGCAATCACAAAAATGAATCAGTATCATAAAAGGGGAACCATACGGCCTGGACAAGATCCCCACTTTTTAGACATAACAACCGCCACGCATGCGCTGTCTTGTGCTTTAAATAAATACTAATTAAGGTCGATATTACGCATAGCTAAGTTTTGTAGACCCACTTAAAAATGCATTACTATTCAAAAGACATTAGATGAAACTTTTTATTAGAATGTGAAGATATCACTGCATATTCACCCAAAAAATAGAATCATGTAAAGCTTCAAATTGCCGATAAACGAATTCAAACTTAATAATAATAAATTCAGAATATTGTTAAATCACATATTTGAGGAATTTAAAAAAAAATATTTTAAACTGAACTTGTTGTCTTACTCATTTTTTTTCAAAGCTCACTTGAAGGAACGTTATCTCACCTTTCCAATAGCGTTAACGTCGAATATTACAACGAATGTTGTAATATTTTCCATCACTATCGGACCCATTTGGAGGACATTGCTCAAATTTAAAAAAAAATGTCTGCTATCATGTTTCCTGTCATGTCTTCGACGGATCTCGAGGCATGAGCTGAACTATCGCTCTGATTTTTCTAGCTATGGCTCACTTGTTTTTTCTGCTACGTTGCTAGCAGACTTACAAACATATAAGCAATAAGGTTTATTTAGAACATATATGGCAATCCAATTTATCGTATATGTTCTTACTTTTTTGAAGAACCTTTTTATTAAAATCACTTAGCATCGAGTTTTATAAGAGGGTTTGGGGTTCACTGAGTGTTTCTACTTCATCTCCTCTCCCCCGCCCCCCCACTTTCCGGTTCCAAAATTTTCATTTTTCTTGAAACATGTCTTTAAATTAATTGGCTGTAGAAAGACTGGCTGTAAGTAGAACTTAGATCAGCGATCGCAAATATGTGGTGTCGAAGAATTTAATGCGTAAAGCCACGAGAAGGCAAGAAAAAATAAGAATTGTCAGAATTGTCTATTTCCCAGATGTATTTGATACAAGGAATTACAAAAATTACCTATGTAATGACCTATTAAACAAAATTAGAAATTTAGATTATCGATCTTCAGTCTAATCCTGTTTGGACTGAACAATAAATAAGTATGCGAAAGCATATTGAAGAATGGGATTGTTCTTGATTACCACAAGATGGATAATTAAAACTCAAACAGAATAGCATTTATTGAAATCTATTGAAAACACTATATTAGAAATGTGGGATAGTATGTCAGATATTTCCTTTTCATTAAGAAATAGCAGTATCATTCTTTACAATTTTCTCTTCCGCATACTCTTGTTGTTGTTGTTGAGACCCAGACCGTCTGACCTACCCGAAAGGTGTAAGGTAACCGTTTGGACGGCCGATAAGTGCCACCCAATTTAGACCGCAATCCAATGGGGGAGGCATCTATAGGGACCTTATCTTTCTTCCCCTACCACCAACCTCTCGGAAGGTCTTACGGACCCACATGTTTAACGTGATCGTACTCCGTATGAACACGGCGGCAGTTGTGGCAGCGTGCAAATCCAGCGCGCAAATCACCGGGTTACCGCACCCGAAATGTGTCAACAGCACGCGGTGGTCAAAGGTGGTCACCCACCCAAGTACTAACCGCGCCCGATGCTGCTTGACTTCGGTGATCTAACGAGAACCAGTGTTTTCAGCACGGTAGGGCCGTTGCCCCCCCACAGACTCTTGTGTAAGTCTTTGTTTCCGAACAGATTCACGTGCGTTCAATGACTGGACACAGAAATATTCCGCAGCATGGAAAACCTTGCAATCAGCAGTGTTCCAGCCTGATATAAAACTTCTTATAAATCACACGAAACAAAAGACTTCGAATAAGAAATGTTATTAACGTCTTCTTGTAAATCTATATTTGTAACATTATTTGCTAGTAGCTAATTGTACTAATTTTCAATCGTATTATTTTCATATAAACAAGTATTATTATTACATATACAGCTGCAGAAAAAATGAACTATCTCTTCGTTTTTCTGCAGTAGAGCAAATATATAATTCGATAGGGAATAACATTTTTATAAATACAATTCTTATGTAATAAATTTGCATAAGGGACGCCTTCATATTAAACTGCTTACACACTTCAAAATTTTCAATGCCAACACTTAAATAAATTCTTCAACACCATAAATAAATTCTACATGCTCGACTTTGTCTAAATAAAATATTTTATAAAGTTGATGTCGTTATATCCGGAGATATGGTGGTTTTAAATATGAAAACGAATTGATGTTCATCCCCATGTTTAAAACAGCAAATTGAAGTATTCAGCCAATCCTACAATAGTGTTTGCACCCCCCCCCCATAAACATTTATGGAATCTTACAACCAGCCATTATTCATAGCACATAAGAACGACTTAAGCATAAAAAATCCTTCAAACCATATATCCGATTAAAAAAAAAGGGTGTGGCCAACTTACGGGCGTGGCCTAACTTTTAAGTATCAAATCATTTTCCTAACCACTAATGTTGCTTTCTTATTCTTAGTAAACTAAGTCGTGCAAGATAGTAAAAAACAGTCATATTCAAATAATACATTAAAATAAAATGTTGTTTTACGTCATTATGAAAAGGATGCTTTATATTTCTCAAAATTCAAAAGACCTTAAATTTATTTATAAACATAAAATGGCAAATATATAAAAAATAACCTGGCGTAGTTTTAAGCATTAAATATTTCAACTACTAAGAATTATTATCCTTCATGTGTACCACTTGAAACGGATATAAGTAAATATGTTAAATTAATTTTTATTCATTTCGTCCAAAATATTTTCCCAACACACTGATTACTTTTGAATGCGTTAACACAGGGTTTTCATTCGTCTCGTTTTTTCCAGGGATAGTCCCATTTTTTACTTTCCGGTGTCCCGAATTTATTCCAAATGCCCCGTTTATTAGGTATCCTTAACGAATAGAAAATTCTGATGGTAATTTATTTTAAGACGACTTATTTAATGAGTTTAACTATTGTAAAAGCAAATTTGAAGTGTTGGGTTAACTGAAGGGTCAAGTTTTAGTGAAAAGTGTGGTAAAATGTTCACTCGTATTGCAAAGCAGAATGTAAACACTGAGTATCTGATATGCCTAGTTAGTTTTTGTTTAGCGTTGCCAGGATTCAATGCAGCTGTTGAATGGGATTTTTAATGACTGTACGCTATGGTCAGGTAAAATAAAAACAGTGTCATTGAGACAATGAAAGTTTTAACCACTGTAAAAAACCTGTTTTAAAAAATTCTCTTGTGCTATGTTCAAATATCAGAAGATATTAAACTTCTTAAACAGATTCATAAATCTGATAAATATTCTAATGAATATCAAAATATAAACTGGAATATTGTGATTTTTTTAAAGGTGCAATTTTTCCAATTAATTGTGTTTGTGATTTTTAATTCTCATTTTTTAAGTGGTATGTATGTTAGATAACGTATGTATTTTTATAATACTATCCTATTTAAAGTACAGATTAATTTTTGTTTTGTGAGTTAAGTTTTAACATTTCCCGTTTTCAAACAAAATGTCCCGGATTTTTTAAGTAAAAATTTGGAAATATCCCAGTTTTACAAAAAACATTATAATAATCCTACGTTAGCATTGAATGACTAACAGAAAATCAACGCATTTTTTTATTCCTTTTCAATATCATTGTCGTATGCAATATGAATTATTAATTTTCGAAGATAAATATGAATATATGAACTGTGATATGTTTGACTGTAAATAATTTCAGAAGGATTTATTATATGATTATGTGAATTTTCAGCTCTTTCTTTGTAATTTCTTCATGCTCAAAAAATATTTAAAATCGTTACCTTGATTATTAGGGTGCATCTTTACTACACATTTAAATGCAAATTTCCATAATAACTGAATAAAAAGTTCTGTCATATTATATAAAGGATAAATTTCCAAAATGTTCTTTAAAGTGTAATTTTTTCAAGTATGTTACTTGCTTTCCAAGTAATGGATTCCCCTTAAATTCATTGTAAGGATAAAAATTCAAATATGGCAAAAATACTATACCGAGCTGGAATTTTGCATAGTCATATGGAAAGTTCTTCTGAAAACTATACCGGGACGAAAGAGCTGAAATTTTGCGGTCATAGAAAAAGTTCTGCTGGACCTATTATTATCAAAATATCTGGATGCTGCTATTCATTATTTTTTAAATATTAATTTCCCAATCCATATTGCAAACAAAAAGTATTTTAAAGAAAACGAAAAAATTGAATAGGTTTTGTTTGAATTGTTTAATAGAAATGAAATAAAAAATACGGTGTGAAAGAATTGTATTTCTGAAGATGTGAATCAATGTTTGGGGGAAAAATTTAATGATAATAGCATATAACTTTAAATACTCAAAATCCAGAAACGGCTGAATCAAATTACTTGAAATTTGATATCCGTGTTTACAATTTGATGTATATTCTAAATCTGGCGTCAATATTGAGTGTTACATTTGGAAATTTATTTAAAAGTTGGTGGATATTCAAAAATGAGGACAGACCTTATGCCAATTTTAAGCCTATTTTTTAAATTTGCAGAAGATATAAATTCCCTATCGAATATTATATTTGAATTTAATCTACTATGAAGAATGCGCGAATAACTTTTTCACCGCAGATATACTTACAACCTATGGAAAAGGGCGTAAAATGCCCTTGAAACGTTTGTAGTCAACTAATATTCCTAAGCCTGCTTTCTTCAAGAAAACGTTATATTATAATCATATACGTTATATCTATTTTATATGTGCTGAAAGAAGTATTTTAATTAGTCTTTTACAAGTATAATTTTATTTGTTAAGATGCCTTATCATTGAAATACAGTTTTGACATTGAATAATAATGAAATGCATTCCGCACATCATGCAGTAACAGAGAAATATATTTTTAATTAGTCATTTACAAGTATAATTTTATATGTTAAGCTGCATTAACATTGAAATACATTTTCGAAAAAACAATTAAGTATTGAACGAGGTTGTATTTCAAAATTAAAACACAGCTTTTACACTATGACTATAAATGTCCTTGAAAAAAAATCATTAAGCTCAGTAGGCGAGAAACATCATTTCTGTAACTATATTAATAAGCTTGATCCTTTGCGGGTTAATTTCCCTTATAAAATTATTCTATTATTTTCTATTTCCGAAACGGAAAATATACTGCAATTAGTACATTAGTACTGCAAATAGTACATTCACTTACAGAAATACGAAACATTACATGTCATGGAATATCTTGTTGCGGATTTCGTAGGTCTATTTGCAATCATTATTCTCAGAACGTTACATAAAGTGAGAAATAACATGTAGGTATCTAAAAGAATGTTTCATACAACTGTGCTAGATTCGAAATAATTTACTAATCACTTCTGGATGATTCATTTGATACATATTCTTTGGTCTCGAAATGACAAGTCGAGCTATGAGTTCGTAAGTAATATTTTTCGTTCTATTCATTGATTTCTGAATGAAAAATTTCCTAATCTAGTATAACGATGCCGGTGATTTATCACGGGTACTTTTAGAGGTCCCCCTAATCATGCATCAACAGTATTTGGGATGTATTTCCAATTATCGTTTAGGTTTAGAGTAATTCTCAGATTTAATCTGTACATGCAATTTTATGTACGTTGTAGATCAACGTGGGCATTTAAACCGGCGGCTCGTCAAACAGTATCTAATAGAAGAAACATTTATTTAACGGTATATTATAAGTATTAAATGATATTAGATATACAGGGTCGAGTCACATTATTGTGACCACTTCCTACTTTTGAAGTCAACAATTGATGTCCCAATGAAAGAAGGCACGTGTCGTGAACATGCTTGGTGGGTATATAAGGTGTGGCGTAGGCATCATGAAAACATATCACTCGTTGCTGTCATGGATAAAAAGGAACGATTTATCAGAATCGGAAATATGGATGATTATCGGGTTTCGGGTCAAGGCTGACAGTATTTCCCAAACAGCGCAGTCTGTGAACTGTTCGCGTGCTGATGTGGTTAAAGTGCATCGTCAATGGAGAAATGACACCATTGCTAATAAGAGACGTGGAAACTGAGGAATACCACGCGCCATAGGTATGAGAGGTGAATGTCGGCTCCCACGGTTCGTGAGAGCCGATCTCCGTGCTACAGTGAAGCAACTCACTAACCGAATGCACCAGGGGGGCTACCAGAAGTGTGCCTCAAACGATAGTTCAGCGAATCCCGCTGCGTATAGATCTCCGAAGCAGAGGGATGGTCACTGCACCTATGCTAACGAAGGTGCAATGGAAGAAAAAGCTTGCATTTGCACGGCAGTATAGGAATTGGACCTCCTCTGATTGGCAAAAGAGTGCTTTCTCCGATGAGTCATGTTTTCTACTGAATCGAACGGATGAACGTTGGCATATAAGGCTTGAAAGATCGATGAGCAAACACTCATAAACCATAGCTGGAAAAGTACAAGTCGGTGAGTGCAGCGTTGTTGCCCGGGGAATATTTTAGTGGCGTTCTCTGGGTCCACTCATACCTGTGGAAGGTACTATGAACCGAATTCGATATGCGTACATCCTTGAAGACCACGTGCACCCATGCATGTTGATTGTCTTCCCTGGCACGGATGGAATATACCAGTATGGCAATGCGACGTGTCACACAGTGAGAAATGTCCGAGAGTGGGAGTTAATCAAAATATTAATGAATAATTAAAACACAACCCTGACCTCCTAATTCCAAGACTTAAACTCAATTGGGCATCTGTAGGACCACCTTTATCAGGTTGTTCGCTCTATGAATTCTTCACCACGCACCCTCCATCAGCTGTCAGATGCACTGCAGTCAATATAGCTGTATATACCTGTAAACACCTCCCAGCACCTCATTGAACTGCTGTCGGCTGTTACTCTAGATATTTGCTGCTGGTGATCACAATAATATGACTCAACTGTGTTTAATTACCATGAACATTGTGTATTCTACGATTCTTTCCAATTTTCATAAAATCTGGATCTTAATAATATAAAGATAGCCTAATAATGACAGTATAAGATATTTGTTTGTTTTCCTTTATTCTTCAAAGAAACTGCTGGCTCTTTGTGTGAATTTGAAAAAGAAAATTCAAATATTTACGCTAAGGCAGCGTGTTTAAAATCTAAAGTATGACACAACTTTAAAAGGTTTTTTTAACTCAAAGAGCCTGAGCTCTTTCTAGTGTAAAACGTATCAGAAGGGTATAATTGGGGGAAAAGTACATTGGGTAATTTATACTAAGCCAAACCGTGATAAAAATTTGCATATTATTAATAGACGAGAAGTATAAGTAATTACAAATGAAATAAAAAAAATCGTAATATTTACAATATTTTCCTCCAAATCTGCTTTTCCCATTGTCTATCTTAGCCGTGCCTTTAACGTTCGATCTTCTGTTAATAGTTTGCGTGATGCGATTGTTTTTGTCTTTAACCTTGGTTGTGAAGCTGCTTATTGAATTATGTTTATTCATGAAATTTTCTCTACTATCCTCACTAATTTTATTTTTCCCAAATCTACTCTTGCCCTGTCTACCGCCTTTCAAATCCAGACTTCCTTATAGTCCTAAGATATTCCGTCCTTTTGTTCAATGTCATAAGTTCAATTTTGAACCTGTTCATTCTTCTGTTGCTAATATGTTTTGTGGTATCAGTAGCGATAAATTTAAAAGTAATGTTTAAAGTCAGGCTAGAGTGTAAGTTGTGCCCATTATTTCCCCTGAAACGAGTTATAGTCTATATTGGTAATGCTGAAACAACTGTAAGTATTATATTATAAGATGAACATATGCATGATATCAAAAACAAAATACTTTTCACTGTCTTATCACACTGTTATCAATGTTACTGTAAATAACAATATCACTGTTTTCAATGATAAATTCGTACCAGTTTTCGATAAAACTTTTATTTTAATCATATGTAATAATCCCCGAAATATTTTGCTTTTTGAATCTATATTGATATATATTTATCGAAATTCCATCTGTAATTTTGACCCTGTGCAACATCTCACTTTCGCTTTGCGTCTCAGTCTTGATTGCATGAAGGTTAAATCGATGTCTGTATATTTAAACATCTAAATGTTTATGTTTTCTATTTCATTAATTTTTAATCTATATATGCTGTGACATTTGAATATTTTATCATTTTTCAATTCATTTATATTTATTTGTACCTTTCGGGTATTAATGATATACATATATTGATCGCGGTATGTTTGGGAATAAACGGACCAATGATCATTTTTCCTCTCATATGCCAATGGTGATGGGACTTTAACATTCGAAATCGCCCCCCCCCCTCCGGCCACTCAAACTGCTCCTCGTGCGTCAGGGTGAGTCTAATGGTCTGGGTTTTCGACACTCGAAATCGCCCAGGTTCGTATAGCTGTTCTTACGATTTGAGTCAAAATATGTTTTTTTTTATTTTTATAGTTGTTGTGTATCTTATTTTTATAGTAATTGTGTATTTTGTTTTTTATAGTAGTTGTGTAATTATGTTTTATTTTTATAGTTGTGTAGTATGTCCAAATATATCAATTTTGCTCAGAGCTGGTAAAGATTGGACCTTGAAATATACCCTCTAAAGACCAACCGAATGTGTAAATTTCAGATTCAAAATGAGCAATGAAACTAATCACAATAAATAAGACTGCTGCTTGTATGGAAATGACATATAACTTCCTTGAAATAAGCAGGCATATATCAGATAGGTGACGATAATTTTTTCAAGGGCGTTATATGTCCCCTTCTCTAGATCAAAAGGACAGTGCGCGCTCTTAACCACTAACACCGAGATGCGATAACATAGGCGAAGACCAATTCAAACAAAGTTAAAACAAACACCCAAAACAAAAATTTTCCAGCAGGTGGTATCGTTCATTGAAAAAGCAATCATAAACATATCAACACGGGTTGGTAAAGAGTCCCTTATCTTTATCGGTCAAGCACGGCTATCTTATATACCATCATCATACATCGGCCATCATACTTATAAACTAATACTATTAAAACTGAACGGTAAATTAATTGCTCTAAATATTAATAGTGCATTTTAGATTACATTGTTCGGTAGATATTTTATTTATTACTAATTACCAGTTTATAAGTTCGTGCTAGATTTTTATACCAATAAACCATCAAAATCGCTTAAAAAACTATAATACAAACCAATAGTATAAAAACATTGTCAGCATGTATTAAATTTTAGTATACTTTAACATATTAAAACATAAATTAAATTTGAAAAACAAGTAGTTTAGAGGACTGTTTTTTATCTGGTTGGCATCTGAAATTTAATGTCTTTTGCATTTTGAAGAATTTTTATATATTTGACTCCAAGGAACTTTTTTAAATGCTATATATATATTTGTCATTTCCAGATGACAAAGTGATTTAATATCCTCATGTTTTTCATCCTTTATCTTCTGTCATCGCATTTTGCGTGATTTTACTGACGTATATACCTCCACACAAGTCTAATTCATTATACGATATTTTGCTACATTCATCACAATTTTAAAGCTCCTCTCTCAACCTCAGAAATCTTAATGGTAAACTCGCCTTGCTGCAAATGATATTAAATCTACATAAAATCTTTTTATATACTGTATGTGGTTATATGAATAAATAAATGCAAAGTACAAATAAATGTTATATAACTTAAAATGTTTTACTTTTATAAATATTATGTTTTGAATTCCTAAATTTCCAATGTAAAAAAAATCATTAAATTTCACAAATTTGTGTACTTGTTTGATAGAAGACTTTTATAAATAGATGGCAAATTAGTATATGTCTGCTTTTAAAGAAGTAAAAAAAAATGTGCTAATAATTGTGCATTAAATTTTATTTTAATACGTGTGACAAATCACAAATACGTGATGAATTCCTTTATTTTTACCTCTAGAAACTTTGATAAAAGAATAAGCAACAAAAATGGATACTTACTTTGCTCTTCTATAAAAGTAAAAATGCACATGCATAGAGAAATGTCTTTGTATAGAAGAAAAAAACTGTTGTTATTTCCCCTTCTTTAATAAATCCATTCAGAACTATTACTATTGATAGATATCTAATATTTATGCAGAAAAATTTAAATAAACCAAATATTTGACCTGGAGAATAAGACATACAATAGCATAGATTTGAATATAAAGAAATATTTCTTTACATCAATTTGATTTAAATTTTAAAAATATCCAAACGTTCTCAGTTTCATTTGCATAGATTACTGTTTATACATTTGTTGAAGTGGCGTTTGCTACCACACAATATTTACCACAGAATCTTGTTACAACAGAATATGTCATGTAAAAATAAAACAGATTTGGAAGAATTCGGAATAAAAATTATAACATCCCTTTAAAAGTGAATATATGTGGCACCCAGTCCACAATCTAATTGAAATCTTTTGTCAGTAAGTCAGTGCAGACCATTCTTTAAACTGTATCAATGAATCGATACATCAACTAACGACAGATCTATATTTCGTATCGATACACTTGTAAACGATTCGTACTGTGTATAGCTACAATGACAATCAGGCGATATAAAGTGATATCAAGATGAATATTTTGATGATTATTCTCGAGGGCTAGTTTGATACGCAAAATTAACTTATATCTGGCGCACACTTAACAAGACAATTAGAAGCTATAAGAAACATTTCTATCACCTAAGCAAAATAATTTATATATTAAGTTTATTTTATTGCATATATCCCTTCGGCATAAGTTCCATCCAATATATGAATTACTAAAATTTTAAAAAAATTAAATTATAATTTGGATTTATATATTTATCAATAATTTATAAAACTTTTCATGAATAAATTTCGAAAAACAAATTCGTTGCTATCGCTTCTATTATAAAAATGATATGAGCTGCATATCACTTTTATAGATAATGCTGTCTTTATTTCTTTCACTGCAAAAAAAAATCACAAAGAGATTCAAGTAGCAATGTTTTGGGCTTTGAGTTTTATATTTTAATTTTTTATCGATGACAATATGCAACATTATTTCCCAGTGCCAAATGGACACACTTTATGCAGATATAGCATATTTAACACCTACAATTATCACATTCCACCTATTTATGTTCGAACGCTTTCCATCCCTATCTCTGTATACGCTTACATGCCCGTGTTTAATCGGAATCAACTTTTAACACCAGTTGTTGCTTACAGACGTCCTATTATGTATAATAAAAAACAGCGGAGAATCAAACTAAGCTTATCTAATATAATCTAATAGCTGCAGGCAACGAATCAGAAAAAAGCTTTCTCTTTTATTCAAGTAACAAAATAATTTTGGACTTTCTACCGCGCAACTGGATTACTGCTTTCTACAGAACAGCTGGGTTCATTTTATAATGCGATTTACAACGCGTTTTTTTTATCATATAATATATAAATGCAATAATGGTATGCTGAAATCTTTGTATATAAAGTTGAGTTTTATATATAGAAACAGGATATAAAGTAGATATAGAAACAATATTTAGTAATGTATACAAGAATAAGGATGAGCACCAAATTTAAGAGGTAGAAAGATGAGGTAGAAACGAAAAAAAGAAATATATATGAAAGTAAGATGTAGAGCTAAAAACGAAAAGTATGGATGAAATCAAATGTTGAGATATGAACAAGAAATAGAAACATAAATGAGAAGTAGAAATGAAAACAAAAATGTAGAAACGAAAACAAGACATAGGAGTAGAAGCAAGAGAAAAAACATTGGAGAGTCACCATTTTAAATAAAAATTATACTACTTATAGCATTAAAACGTTAGTAGGTTTTACTGTAGTTTTTTAATTTTATACATAAGTTTTAATAAAATTTACCAACTATTTCTTAGTGTATTCGCTGAAGTATTATGGCAACACCAACTACTGCCTTTAACTGATTTCCCTGAAAAACTGAAGTTGTTTTTAAATTATCTCTGTCTGTACGGTCTTACGAGAGTCTCTTTAAAAGATAAGTCTTTTATAGATAAATGCCATAATCAAGCTAAAGAAAACATTTTTTAACTCTGTTGAGTACCGCTGAAGATATAACATGAAGCTGGTCAACTAATAAGCCTTAATGCACGTTTTGAGAAGAAAATTAAGTTAGAAAGACATGAGGTAAGACACACTTGGGGTTCATACGGTTAGAAAGATATAAATATTTACACACTTAGAAACACACCAATTTGATTATTACTCAGAATACACTGAAAGCATCAAAGCATAACACAGAGAAATACTTGTATAATCTCTAAATACACTATAAATTTCTTGTAAAAGGTTTAGATCGCTGTTATCAATGATAATGTATAAAGTTAATAAAAGTTGCGATAGGTCTATATGCAGATTTTTAATTATTATCCTGCGTACACTCGTGAAGAATGTTTAGTTGTTGTTACTGCATAGCGCTGACAGTTAATTAAAGTATAAATATAACTAAAAATTACAGTGATATAAATACTGTTATAACTGTAAAGTACAAACTCTAACTGCCAACGCAATTACAGTATATATGCAACATCTATAAAATAACTGTAGCTTACAAACGGTAAACAGGAACAAAATAACATATATTTATATTAAATTTAATGCTCCAAAATTATTTGATATATTATTTCTTTAGTCAAATTTTAGAGACAAAAATTTTACTCGAAAAAGAAGAAAAATATTGCTTTTTTACCTTCACAATATTGTGCCCTTTCCTTTTCTTGATTTTTATTTAAAACTCGCTACAGAAGATAAATCTTCTTTCTAGAATAAACAACATAACTGGCTTTCAATCAATAGCTTGTAGACGGATATAAACTGGAAATCCAATATTGCACGGTTATAGATTTGCTAATATTTCCTCATTTGTTATATAATATAGCTCAATATTAAAAGATAATATAATATAAATAATATGTATACAAATAATTCAAGAATGACCGTGATATAAATATTTTGAAAACTGTAAAGTATAAACCGTAACTGTCAACTCAATTACAGTTTATACGCTACAGTTATAAAATAACTGTAGCTTATAGATGGTAACCAAAAACAAAATAACATATAATTATATTAAGTAAAATTAAATATTTTATATACTTTTTCTATAGTCAAATCTAAGAGAAAAAGTTCTATCCATAAGGGAAGAAACTATTGCTTTTCGGAAGATTTATCGGGAAATAAATATTTCGAAAACTGTAAAGTATAGACTGTAATTCTAAACTCAATTACAGTTTATAAGTTACAGTTATAAAATAACTGCAGCATAGGAACGCTAACTAAGATTAAAATAACATATATTTTCAATAAATGTGTACTCCAAATGTATTTTATATTATATTTCTTTAGTCAAAACTACGCGATAAAAGTTGTGCTCAAAAATGAGGAAAACATTGATTTTCAGAGCAAAGCCTTTACAATATTGCCCCCTCTCCTTTCTTTGAGTTTCGTTTAAAAACTTGCTACATAAGATCAGTTCTTTCTAGAATAAACAATATCACTGGCTTCCAATCTATAGTTTGTAAGCGTATACAAACAGAAAATGTTACAGTGCACGCTTACAGAGTTTTCAATATCTTCTCAATTTGTTTCATACTAGTTCAGTACTGAAGCAGTTGAGTACTTTGAAAGTTCATTAAAATGTATTGCATATTCATTGAAGTATATTACATTAAAAGTATTAAAATGAAATAATTATTGAAAATGAAGATTTTCAATGAAAATGCGTGTGACAACAACAAACATTGAAAAAATCCAAATCTTTACTCTTTTGCACCTCAAAATGACTAAACCTCAAATAATTATAAGATGCGTAAGATGAAGTGTTAAATTAATCAGGCGCCATTACAAAAGAAATTTAAGTCTCACTAGAGATAGTAATCACTCTTATTAATCCTCTATAAAAGACGAATATAATTAATCCTCTTTAAAAGACTACACCCTATACCAGTGCTTTGCAACAAGTGTGTCACGCCACCATGATGTGCCACTATTCGGTAGTAAGGGTGTTGCAAAATTTGTAATTTAAAAGTGTGGTGAAAATAATTTTAGAAAGTTAGTAATTAACTAATTTGGTGAGAGTTATTATTTTAATATTTATTTTATATAGTGTTTAAATAAACTTTATTGGGACTCGTAATCGTGTGTACAATATCATGTGTCCGACAAATAACTCACCTATTTGCAGCTTCCGGGATCAACTTGTGAATAAACATCATTCTTAAAAGATATGTAAAATGATGAAATATTGTGTCTTGAATAACCGTCATTCTTAAAGGATACGCTATAAAATGATGACACAATGTTTCTTGAATACGCATCGTTCTTAAAAGATACACTGTAAAATGATGACACATTATTTCTTGAGTAAAAATTATTTTTAAAAGATACACTGTAAAATTATGACACATTGTTTCTTGAATAAACATAATTTTTAATTGATACACTGTAAAATGATGACACATTGTTTCTTGAATAAAAACCATTCTTAAAAGATACACTGTAAAATAACACATTGTTTCTTGAATAAACATCATGCTTAAAAGATACACTGTAAAATGATGACACATTTATTCTAGAATGACGACACATTGTTTCTTTCTGCTCGCCGATGTAGGGGTGGGTGGGTAAAATCGGGCTTGCGCAGTCCACGGTATATTTAGCAGTCTTTTATAGAAAGAAAAAGAGCCTAACTTGATTTATAATTAGAAGATATATTTTTAGCTCCTCCTACGAAAAAAAGGTTTTTTTTAATATTTAAAAATATATTCATTTATTTTTTCGAATTTTCACATCTCTGCGTATCATATGCTGCATTGAAAAATAAGACTCGGGATAAGAAGAGACAGGCATACATAACAAATAAAATTAAGTAATGGACTACCGTACACAATGATTTTTATTAAAATATAATATAAGTTAGCAACGTAAAACACATTTTGCAAGAAAGTCATAAAGTTCATAGCTCTGGATATAGCTATAATATGAAAGCAGCTAGAATCATCTTCGCAAGATAATCATATCTCTTTGGGGAAAAAAATTGAAGTATTGGATCGTTTTAATGAAAAGTAAAAAGAAAAAATCAATCACTGTAATTGAGCAATGAAAATCTTCAGATATAAAGTTCAGAAGTTTTATATATTTTTTTTATTTTACTGACATTACTTATATTGACTTTATCAAAGAAAAAATATGTTTTATATTTTTGTGTAAAGTTTATATTTCATTATTATGTACCAAATGACTAAAAGTATAGTTTCAATTTTTATATTTACAGTCTGATATACCGGACATTGTTCGTGATTTAAAATATGTATTAATTTAAACAGTATTCTAAAGTATACTATTTAAAAAGTTCTATTAAGTATTTATATAGATAATTATGAAGAGAGTTCTATTAAGATATTTATTAAGATTTTACTAAAGCGAAATATAAAAATTTTTGTTCTTGCTAAACAAAATTTTATGCACAGGTAAATCGAATTACTATAGATTCCATTTATAAACAAATATACAATATAAATCTGAATTTTGAGGAACATACGCCAAAATGAAGACGTAGAATGGTAGAAAATGTACTCGTACTACCATTTTTATCCTCTTAAACAATCGGTTAAACATAATAGAAAACATATGCATTTAAAAAAATATTTTCCACAATAAAATATATTACTTTAAATTGAAAAGATCAATTTATGTTCCTTAATTTTATACCCTAAGGCCGCAATGAAATCCAATCAAATATTGAATACCGTTCATTTATAAGATTTATTTTATATCAATTGATTTATTGTCTCAATCTTATATGAATTACATAAAACCGTCTGTCGTATTATCACATTTGATTAAATTCCGTTGCTAAACAAGATCATATAATTTTTTCAAATAAATTTTCGGAAAATAATCAGCTGCATAATGTTTTTTACTAACTAGTGAATGGTTAATTATGTGATTTTACTGAATGTGTAAACATACTGTCGTTTTAGAAATCCGAAACAGTGTTTATCCCTAGTGTAGGAGAAGAAAACTATACCAAATTAATGGGGAAAATATTCACCAAATATTGCATATGGAAATTAAGACTATACATACTATTCTTTAATTTTATATAATTGTTTAGATCCACTTATTTGAAAAAATTGCAATATCTTAAAAATGGTTCAAGTCAGCTTTTTAAAATTAGTATCATTCCTTTTCTGATAAAAATTTACATATAAAATAACTATAATTTATTTAACAATATTAAATATACAGATTTTATTTTTATTTCGAATTACTTTTTATTAAAAAATAATCCGAAAATTTGGGGTTTTAACAGCGCTTGAAAGCGTTTGAAATCAAAAGCGATTCCAGTATGACCCGATTGTAACCCTACCAAATGTATTTTCGAAACTGTTCATTTGCTTATGCCATATCATGTCCATAGTCTCGCGGACACATTTGCATTTACAACATTTCACACACACTAACATACACACGCATTCACACACACTAACATGCACACGCATTCACACACACTAACATACACAGACATTCACACACACTAACATACATACACACTCACAAATATCACCTCAAAATGTTCCATCCGAGATCAGGGATGCTTGAAATGTGCTCTTCCGTCGAAAATTCGAATTAGAATTTCCGACCGAGTCGCAATTTCTTTATATGTTATACTGTGTATGTAGGAAAGGTGAAAAGTAGGTTTCAATTGAACTAATATCTTTACTTAGCTAGCAAAATAAAAATTTCGTTGGGTATATTGATAAGATAATAAAGTTCATAACATTTCTTCTATTTACTGAATTATAGCAATAAAAATTGTAAATGGTGCAAATTCAATAACTTATGAACGAAGCATTGATAAGATCTTTTTCGATTTAATAATTATGTTAATTGATCCGGACTGATATAAACCAACTTGAGCGCAATACAATGTAGAATTTTAAAAAATTCGAATTATCACTTTAATTAATAAATATTCATCTATATTAGTATCAATATTTTACCATTTTGAAAACCTTCCTATGATCGAATTTACAGGTCTAAGTGGAGATGAAAATTTTACGCACTTACTACACCAGCCGATTGAAAAAATATTAATTGGAGTGGGGCTGAATTCAACTTTCTCATACCAGAATTAGTTTCAAATTTTAGAAGAAAAAAATAGAAAAATCGGTGCCGTGGGTCCAAATTATTACAACTATAGCGTGTTACCCTTCACTTCAAAGGGCTTGAAAAAATCATTCGACTGATACCAAATTTGACAATGTACCACCCCGTGGCGGTATCTCGCCCTAAAAAGGGCCTAATAAAAGGGACTACACGCACAAAAACATTTGTATCGGGGATATTTTTCACAATAATGATTCCAACTAATACAGAAGGTCGTTCGCACTTTATGGAAAAGATTTTGTATTTATGTTTCTCGTTAGCATTTTAAGATAAAGATATGGCATTTCAATATAATCGTCTGCTACTATTTTGTTTTGATTGTAATGTAGAATAAAATATTTATTTTGAAAATGGTTCCTGAAATTGATAGATGGCTTGAAGGTTGCGTAAATGTGCTTACCGAGGAAATATATTCGTATCAACAATTTGTAAAGCGGTGTAAAAATTGAAGTTACTGTATTTCAAAGAGAGACATTTTTAATATATTAAATTTGAAAGAGAAAAATCGTCCAGCTGAAAGTAAAAATGAAAAAATAGCTGTAAATTTACATCCTAAGACTGTTCGAATTCGGATAAATATCATAAAGTAAAGTATATGATCCTAAAAGAAAATCCACCGATCCATTGCACCGAAACTGGGTATGTCTTCTGGTACTGTAAGTAAAATTATTCATAAAAATTTGAAGTTAAAAAAGATGTTTAAAACAAAAGTTCATCTGCTTTTGCCAAAGCATATTGCGGAAAGAAATACAAATTGTAGAAAATTATATGAAAAATATCTAACTGCTGATAAGTGAAATTTGTGGTAACACTCGAAGCGGCATGGGTGTATTTAAGTGACTGTTATTGAAAGGAGCAATGTTCTATTGCTCAACTGACGAAAATGACCGTACGAAATGGCTCCGTCAATGTACAGAAAAGTTCCCAAAGGGATTCATGATAGTTGCAGGATTTTGTTACAACGGTATATTAAAACTAAAAAAAGTCTCAAGTGAAGCTAAATTTAATTCACTCTACTATCAGCAGAATATTTTAGAACCAATTTTTGAAGAAGAAGTTCCAGCCTTATATGGAAAAGACATCAATAAAGTTGAGCTTCATATGGACAAATATTCTAGTCACACGTCTAAATCAACTGCCGCATATTTAACAAAGAAAGGATCAGAAGCAGGAATAAAATGCATCCCATTTAATGAAATACCTGTAGAATCACCTGACGCTTCTCACTATGGACTTTTTTGCGCTTTCGGTTTGTTAAAACCGGTCTTAGGAAAACGGCATCCAAGAACACTGAACGGACTTTGGAAAACAACCAAGAGGAGTGGGATAAAATTGACAGGAAGGTGCTAAGAAAAAGTTTACTTTCATGGAAAGTTCAAGCTAGAGCTATAGTAAAAAATCAGGGCTATCAGATAGAAGCAAATCGCCACAAGAATACGCCCTTTATGTATAAAAAAGTAATTATCAAAATCGTTTCCACAAATGGCAAACGACTTTAATGCTGGTTGGGTCAAATTTTGTCCTATGCTGTCATGTTAAAAAAATCTGATGTGGGCAGCACATGGCTTTCTCTACACACTTAAATCCATCTTCTCTTTATTTCTTTTATAATTCATTAACTTGAATTTATTGCACAAAATAACACTGAATTTGCACTTATAATTCATTTTTCTTTTTATTTGTTATCTGTACATATTTTCAAAGGTAGCAAAAACGCAGAAAGACTAAAAATTACGTAGACTTTTATATTATATATTGACGATTGGGCCATTTTGTAAAAAAAAGTTAGGTTATTTTTTTCCGAATTGCGCCAAATGCTAATAATCACCAAGATAACCCACAAATGATTTACTGATCTACCAAATTTTAAAAATTTGGTACATTATCTTTTTAGCTACAGTCGTTACATGCAAATTTTCTGGGCCATTTCGCAACAAATGGTGGGTTCTTTTATATCCCGAATCGTACCAAAATGTAATCATCACCAGGGTAACCCACAATTGACCTACCTCTCAAATTTTATGACATGTGGTCAAATATATTTTGAGTTAGAGTGGTTTCATGTATTGCACATACAGACACACAGACGCACAGATGCCACGCTAAAAATAGATTTTTCGTATTCTTGAGGTCCCCAAACGTGTAGATCCGTCGAAAACTCGACTTGCGATTTTCAGCATGAGTCCAGTACTTTCCCTATACGTTGCAATGTATTGCAGGGAGAGTAAAAATATAAAATTTCAAATAAATTTTGAAGTTTTCGCTCGATTTCAAAAAATTATATCTAATTCTTGATTTTTTTGTAAGAAAGAGAGATATAAAGTTTCGAGAAAATCCAATTATATTTGTAACAGCTATCGAGTACCCGAAAAATAGACCAGAGACGGACACCACTCCTAAAATATCCAAAACTTGTTTAGAAGGTCATCAAACATATATTAACATCAAAATATCAAAATCGAAATTTTTCGTAAATATTGTACTTCCTCAGTATTACGCATGATAAAGTAAAAATATCAAACCCAAGTCATATTTCCAAGTTTTTCATACATTAAAGTTGAACTGTTCCGCCAAGTTAAATAAATTTCAGCTTCTCGTGAAAACCGTTACATTATTATCTGAACCCAAAAGCTTGTTACTGGAAATCATTATAATAGAAAATTTTCGTCTTTAAGAGACACGTCGGCGTGGTATTGCCTGCGGGCAGACAAAACAAATATTTCCGATGATTGTGTCACGGCGTACTTTTTCTTTCGTTTGGACTTACAGATCAATTTTCTCTCTATTTTATTTCGAGGCAGATAAGGAGGCAAAATGTTATTTCTCGAAACTTGTAACTAAAGTAGCGAACTTATCACTTTAATTTTTTTCACACAGCTTAGGGAATTTAGGGACTTCTGAACATTTCGAAATTCATGGATTTGATGTTGTATCCAGTTTAATTCTCTAAGCTTGAAACGAGTTGCTCCAAAATATAATTTTCAATGTATTGTGTAAAAACTGTGTTTTGATATAATGTTCTTTAAAAGGACATTCTGGTTTTAAAATAGGTAAAGTGTTAAAATGTGTAAAATTAACACAAGTTAATGGGACGTAGTGCTCGAAAAGTGGTCAAAATAACAATATTATGTTACATTGGCTTAATTCTAAATATATAGGTAAAATTTCAATTTTGTATCTTCATAATTAATGTTTTATTAATGTTTAATAATGAAATTATTTAATTTTATTAAAGTTTTATTAATGAAATTATTAATGTTGAATATATTATGATGGAATAGAAACATAATGATAGAAGTATGATGATAGAATAGAAATATGATAAAGAAGAGGGACAACTTATAAAAAAACTTAAAAAGTGTTTATCTCTATGTTCATTTTTGATCTTTATTCATGTTTTTAAAATGCTAAAGCTTTTCCTGTAATTAACATAGAAAACATAAGTCTTTGTACATATATTGTATTATGTATTTGACAAAATTGTGCATAGAATTAACAAAGATTTGTGGTTAATTATTTTAAAAAAATTAAAAAAACAGTTGCTTAAATTTTCTAGTTTTTTTCACTATGAATGGCAGTGTAAAAAATATATATTAAATCTAATATCAGAAGCATTAAAAAATCCATGCACAATTTTGTGTAGTATATTCCACGGAATGTAAAGGAAAATTTTTGAGTGATAATAAAAAAAAAGGAATTTTTGAGTGATTTGAAAATGTAGTAGTGATTAAAAAAATTAAAATTTCCATAGAAATTTTACTTTTAAATTAACGTGTAGTTCAATGACATACTTGTTCTCAAATTTTGTTTATAATTAAATATTAAAATATATATATATATAATGTAACCTCAATTTTTACCATTTACTTAAAATTAAAAATATTTGCTGAAAATCTTCTGTATTGTCTTATTTTTAAAATAAAATCTGTCTTTTTTTTAAACAAAATCTGTCGAATTTATGGGAATGAAAGTTCTTGGACAAACAATAATAACAGTTTTCTTCAAATACAAATAAACAACTAATTGGACAGTTCTTAACAATATAATCAAACTAATTTTGGGTTTTATTAAAGGAACATTTATAATACACTTGTGATCAAGGATTATTAGATTATTTTAATCTTAAATAATAGTAGGATGCTGCAAATCTTTATTAATACTTTGTTTAGATTTTTGTCTAAATGTTTAGTAATTGTTTTGTGAATATTTTTAATATAAGACTCAGATTTTTTTCTAGTTCCTCTTTTGAACACTGATGTTATTACAAAACAAAACACATTTTATAAGAATACATCAAAAGCTCCTGAAATATATTTGCAAGCTCAAATGTACTTTCTCTGAAAATCGTGTTTAAAGTATACACTTTTAATAATTATTTACGTGTTGATTTTTCCCATCTCTTTAATATCTCAAGAAATAAATAATGTACAAAAATTGATATTTGTACCAAAATATTCAGATATAACGATATTTTGATTTTATTAAATAATTAAAATTTCTGATTTTTATGGTTTTAAAGTGGACTGCCCCCTTAAGCTAGGCATGGTAATCATAGCATCCTAAACTCTGATATCTTGTACAGGAACTTTGTTCTGAAATTCCGGGATTAGGAATGTCAAATTCCTGAATTTTCTGCATATATATATATATATATATAGTAAATTTAATTTAAGTAATAATGATATAACTTCTATATTTCTGGGATTATGTAAAAAATGTTAGACAGCAATGTCGTCAATTTAATGCAGCATTTTTCTCCATCTGCATAATATTTAAATTTTCAATTATTAGATATTATTGAATTCAGCAATAAAAAGTTCTACTTCTTAAAAATCTAACAAGTTATAGTTGCGTGTTAAATTTTTTATTTAACAAACGCATTTCTTAAAATACCATTGCAATACTCGTATAATAGGAGAATTATGGCAAAATGAATTGCAAATTATGAAATGTTTCGTAGAAAAAAAACGTCGCCGAATCTAGTAAATGGTACAGAAGAAATATTGACACACAATCTAAAAATGTTAGGCCAAGACATCATTAAACCAATGTCGTGATTAAGAAACACTACGCGTGTGCATTTATCAGTGCAGTCTCAGATGTACACTAGATATTTAATTTTATGTTATTTTAAATTGTTCCAATTTTCATATTGTTACACATAAAAACTATTGTCATGTTGTAACACATAAATTTTGAAGTCATACTTCGATAGAAGTGTTAATATCGAAAAATTCGAGTTTACTTACATTCTAGCAAACCCTCCAGATACTGTGATGCCATATCTTAAAACAGGGAAAAGTATGTTTGTAGCGAAAATTCTAAGCGTCGTACGACCATGAAATTTGATACTCAAGTACTTCAGGACCCCTATAAGTACTGTTATTTATTTTAAATTGCGAATTAATTTTTTAGTTATTAGTTTTTAGTTTATGCATTTGCAAATTATAATAAAAAAGTACATTTTAGTAAATAAAAAAGTAAACAGAAAATATTATACATTAATATTTTTAAATGAAACACAATCGTTGAAGGTAAATAAATCTATGCCTCCAATCTGATAATCCGCTGCGCCATTGTCTACATCCAGATAACTTTGTAACTCGAAATCATTACAACGTGAAACTCTTAAGATTCGTTAAGAGGCACGTACCCACTCTATGGATTGCTGGTCAAATAAAACGAATATTTTCGATGATTGTCGGCGTGTTGTTACTTTTACGCTTTTCATGTCCGCGTCAAACAATTGTTCTATATTATTTTCCCTATATACATAGTATGATCTATAAGGGAAGTATTGTTGTTGTTGAGACCCAGACCGTCCGACCTACCAGAAAGGTGTAAGGTAACTGTTTGGACGGCCGGGAAGTGCCACCCAATTTAGACCGGAACCCAGTGGGGGAGGCATCCACAGGGACCATACCCTCCTTCCCCTACCACCAACCTCTCGGAAGGACTTACGGACCCACATGTTTAACGTGATCGTACTCCGCGTGAACACGGCGGCAGTTTTGGCAGCGGCTGGAATCGAACCCGGGCCTACCGAGTGCAACTCCAGCGCGCTAACCAATGGGCTACCGCGCCCAAGGGAAGTATTATGACGGAGTTGAAAATTCGAATTCAAGTTTTCTGTAATTCGAATCCCGTTTGTCTGTAATTAGCATTCCGTTTATCTATAATTCAAATTTGAGTTCTCGACGGAAGAGCACGCTTCAAGCATTCCTGAACTCGATTCTGATGTTTTTCGGAGTGATATATGTGTATGTGCGTATATGTGTGTCTGTGTGTCTGTGTGTGTGTGTGTGTGTGTGTGTGTGTGTGTGTGTGTGTGTGTGTGTGTATGTGTGTGCACATGCTTGTGTGCGTGTGTCCATGTTTCTGTGAGACGATATCTCACGAACGAATGGAGTGTTTGGAATGAAATTTGAATCTAAAATTACTGTCAATGAATACTGAAATTCTATTGCGCAATCGAATGTTCAGACGACCCCCTCACTCCAATTTTTGAATGAAATTTTTAAAGAAAATCATTAAAAAGTCAGAACTCTAAATAATAATATTATGTAAATAATCATTTCTTTTATAATTTTTCATTAGAAAACGATTGCCATAAATTTTAAAACAATATCATGAACCGTTTTAAAGATACTGCATATTTTCAAATAAATTCATCAAACCAAAAAAATATATATGAACTATTGTGAAATATGTTCACTTTACATATGTAATATCGTTCAATATATGTGCTAACATCATTCTCGTGGATCGAGTTCGTTCCATTCACGAGAGAAGCTACTTTGGGTAATGGTTTTGTTTTGGGACGCCTAACAATTTTCCAACAGTCATTTATATATGAGTAACACTCTTCTCTTTGTTTGTCTGTGACGCTTGGCGTTAAATACGTCGAACTTGGCGACTATTTAAAGCAAATTATTGCCAACTTGGCGGTATCTTGCTACCTGATTGACGAAAATATCTTTAAAATTGAAAAAATGACACTCAGTTAATGAAAATGGCACCAAATGGATGAATTAATCATAAAAATATTTAAATAGACTCTGTTGCTTATTGAAAATGCTATCAATATTGATAATTGTCAATTTAGAGTTACGTGAAAATACCTTTACTGAGCACAGTTCTACATGATGCCATCAAAAAAAAGTCAAATGTACAACAATGCAACATTAAAAACATTATGTCTTAGATCTTATACGCCGTTTTTTCACTGTGAGAGAAGTAAATTCATAGCAATATATAGGGAAAAGCATGTGCTATCCACATCATTTTTTTTTATGAAAGACAAAATATCTAAAAAATAGTATTGTAGAAATCTAACTAAATAATACTCCTTAAATATTAAAATTAAATACAAACAAGAATACGTACGGTAGATGTATTGCATCTTTTTATTATGGGGATACTATTAATATTATTTAATGTTTGAATTATGCTAAATAATAATGGTAAATGTAGGACTAGGTTTATAAATTCGAATTTTAACTTTCTTAATCTTATAATATAATAAATATTTCTAGGAATTTAAGGTGAAAGCCTCTAATAAAAATTACACCGAAAATTACTGTGATCTCTTGAAAACCAACGTATGTTTTAACCATTTTCCCGTTTAGAACAAAAAAAAAAGGTTGTGACGTTATATCCTTATTCCCCTTATTATCCCTTTCTTCACGAAGCAAGCTCTAATGGAAATGTTCACAGTTCTGACGACACGATGCCGGAACTTGCTTTCCGCTCGCTTTCCCCGATCGAATTTCCTGGCTTTTCCGGACATTAAAAATCTCAACTTTCATAGACTCACTTAAAAACTGATAAAAATCATAAATATATTAATTAAAAATATATAGTAAGAATACGGAAATATTACTCCATATTCATGCCAAAATTTGAAATTGTGTGATCTCTTCAGTTTTCCAATGCAATAATATAAATTTGTACTAGCGTAAATTACGCATATTTTGATGAATTAAAAACCATATATGGAATACTTATCCCACGGATTCGGCTCATAGCCCGGGGATAAAAGCGTTCTATCTTTTCGATAGTATCAAAATGGATACATTACAATACTATTTCCAATCGCTTCTTGTATAGTTAACTGTAACTGCTGAAAAAAGTTATAGCTGGTTGTGGTAACTGCAACTTGTAAATATATTTCTATACCGGCTGTTAACATTGGAATCAAATCATTGAAAACCAATAAACGTCTTGATTCTGGTAGGACTACATAAAGCTATGACCCGAATTCATTGACATCTTGCTACAGATGTCCTTGAGAGATAAATTGATGAGAATTAAGAACGAGAAAACTAATTTTTATTTAATTAAAATTGTGTATTAAATATAAAATTTCGTTTAATCTGTTGTCTTAAATAAGCTGTGATTAAAATAATTTATTAGTAACGGCATAAGCAATTCACCAAATGTGTTAAACTCTTTAGGTAGCATAAAATCATCAGATTCCGTCTTTGAGGTAAAAATACATAGAACCAGCAAAAGGACGAATGAGTAATCACTGGCATGACGAGAAGTGTTGCCAAACCAAAATTAGAAAAAGTAAGATCCCAGAACGAAGACAAATGGAACTAAAAATGATGCATTGAAAATATCCCAACAGTCAGATAGTTTTGTAATTCAATAGGCTCTTTATATTTGCCAATTAAAATATATTATAAAATTTTAATTTTATCGTTCGGTTTTACCAATAGTTAACGTGACTTCAGTCTCAAAGACAGAAATGACGGCAACCATCATTGAAATATTGGTTCAATTGTACTTATCGATGTTGAAACGCTTAAATCCATCCATGATACAGAATTAATTTTATATACCTTAACACTTCTAATTTCCATTTTTATATACTTATATTGATAATAAAAAGTAAAATAAGGCTATTTCTATTATTCTAAAGCATCTAATACCACCAAAAACTAAATATAGTACATAAATGTTCTATATAGATGCAAAACGATCCCTACTCATGTACTATGTAGGGAAAATATAAACTGTAAATAAATAAAATAGAGTATTATTTTGTCAAAAAAGTATCAGGATCGAATTTAATATCTTTGGCCCCAATGAAAAGCGAAGGTCTTTGTAGTTTTTCAATCCACATAGATGGAATGTTTGAATAACAGATGTAATCTTCTTTCAAAAATAGAAGACTTTGGTGGAAAGATATATATTGTATAGCAAATACTGTTTACTTCTGATTGATCCCGAATTGAGTACAATAGAGCGAGGTTTGTAAAGTACTTTCTTTCCGGGTACCAATGTAGAGTCTGTGACCTCTTCCAACCGTCAGATTGAAGTGCATACTGGAAGTTATGCAGAGTTATTTAGTTCAAAGTGATCTAACTCCAAATCTTAGATTAAGTGACACAGGGGTCCTACGGCTAGGGGCGATAACACACTGATTCAGAATTTTAACTGAAACACATTTATTATGCACACCATCGTAATACAGCAGCTAGTAACACAAAATAAAAATAAACTTATATCAATAGCCAGTATTGTACTTTCCCGTAATTTAACTTAAAAACCAATATTAAATTTCGACTGGGCCTGGTGATAGAACTATTATCGCGCTAACCGACGAAAGAGATCACACATAGCCGATTCCTACCAAACTGTATCCAATCAACCCTCTACCTCTGTAGGGATCCGAAACTTATCCTGCCGACTCGGAGGACCGTAAAATTGTTACTTGGCTCGGCGACTGGTCTACAGTACAGAACCAGTCAGAAGCCGTTAATATAAAGTGAAATATAAATTATAACGCAAACTGGGGAAAATAATAACCAAAAGTTATATAGCCCTCACAGGTCTCACAAACTTTAAAAATTTGCATAGCGTATCCCTATTAATATTTAATGAAAGACCGAAGTGAATTTTTCTCACCATTCCCATTGATATCCGTATTTGCCTGAATTTTGTGATCCCTTTTACTCAAAGTCACAATGGGCAAGAAGCTTAAAATTTATACGCATGCCTAAAATTCCATGCAAATATGCAGAATTACAAGTTACATAATTAAAACGAACCATAGCGGAACGAAACATCGATTTTTAAACTGCATATGTTAACTACGTTTCGCACAAATATCATGCAATCAACTTCTAAACAGCTACTCAGAGCGTGAACCCTTGTAATTTGATTCACTAATCGTGTTCAATTTATTTCAATGCAGCCTATTCATTCCAAACTATATTTGTTGAACTTTAATTTAAATCTTTTCGTGATGTTTCTATGATACCTCATATTCACGAATCCGAACAAACACCAATTTTTTGCTAGTGATTCTATTGGTGTAATATTTTCCGCATATCATTCCCCGTGGAGTTTTCTTCCTTAATAAGCAGAACTAAAATAATGTAATCCTTCTTTGAATGGTATTTATCTCTTTAGGATATTTTAACCAATATTAAGAATCTACTAAATTTTTCGAATTTTCGAAAATTTGACACTCCTTTTTGGATCGATATCAACATTTGAAAAAAAAACGAAAGCTTCTGGATCAAGCAAAGGCAGCTTCGCTGTAGATAGAACACAATACAAACATATTCGATCATGATTTAATAGTATAGAAATATGAGTGATTAATGGGACTAGTAGAGATTCACTTTCCAGATATTCAAAGAATAAAGATAATGAAAATATACCCTTAATTTAATAAAGAATATAAAAATTTACAAATTTATTCACGATTACGTGAAAGATTTTTGCACCATGTAAGAGTCGTACAGACGACATAGTTCTTGCTTCTTATCTACAGCAAACTTTTAATGCATTTACGTGCTTTCAGAGCAAGATTGAAAAATATTAATGATATCACTTCCAAAGAGCTAATGCTGAATGGCTGGAAACCATTAAGCGTGCCTGTGATAAACCGTCGACATCTTTTTACAGGAAGTGGACATATTTCCTACAGAAATCAATGAATGAAATTGGCAATATTACTTACAAACCCATAGTTTGCCTTGTGATTCCGAGACCATTGACTTTTGACCATGAATCACCCAGAAGTGATTAATGATTTATTTCGGGATATCGCGTATTTATTCTGAACATCGTTTCTAATAGTTAAAAGGTATTATTCACTTATTTTAAGGGATGGGATTAATGCTAACGCTGATACCATGCTAGATATTTAATAGGTATGTTCTGCATGTGATTGCATCAATTGATTTTATAACTTTTTCCGTTACAGAAATGTCAATTGTGTTCTTCAAGTACTAATTTATATTTGCTAAATTATATCAAACATCTAGATTTTTTAATAACAAAGCCGGATATAAAGTTTCTTAAAAAGTCCTTAGTATTTGTGACCGCAATCATGTACACAAGAAATCGACCACAAACATACAGACAGACGATAAAACTGCAAAAATAGTCAAAACGTGTTCAGAAGACATATATTGGAAGCAATATCTCCTTCAGAAGACATAATTGGTATTTAAAACATATATTGGCATTAAAATATCTTTTTCGTGAAAACAATACTTTCTCAATACTATATATAAGAAAGTAAATGTGTATATCTAAAATCTTGGAATTTTCCTTTCTGTCGTTTTGTCTATATGCTTGTCTATTCTATATGCAAATTCACATTTTGTTCATGCATTGTTTTAAATTTGGTATCGGTATTATCTAATCCACTAGGGGTTTAGCCTTTTCCACTATTCCTATATCCCTACCCTGTCAATACTTCGAGTTTATAGGCCAGTTTGTTGTCGAGGTATTTATTAAAAAATCTTTTCCAAACAAATAGCATTAAACATACGATTTTTCAAAAACTTTATGGGAAAGTATATATAATGTTGCTTAACAAAGAAATGAAATTGAAGGCATCAATACACTAAGTTATTATTTAGCCATTGCATTGATCCGATTCAAAGAATGAAAAGTAATTGAAAAGTAAATTTTATAAGTGACCGATAGCATAATTTTGATTGTGTTATACCAGTTAAGACATGAAATTTATGATTGCATTAATTATTGAGATTTTTAACTATTTTTAACTAGCTGTTTTGTTTAGACAAAATGCTGTTTTAAATCTATAAATTTCCGAAAATGTTGAAATGGTTGTTAAAGTCGAATTACAAAATAGTAAGGGGAAATATTTTGCTGCCATTCACGCGTCTTCGTTTTCACGTATAGTAGTTAGACTCCATATTTTTATACATTGCTTAACAAGCGGAAACATAATGTTTTGTTCTTCAAAATTTGTGTGCAGAGATAACAATTTTTCCTAAATACGGAGTATAACGTATAGGGAAAGTATTGTGACGAAAATTCAAACACAGGCCGAAAATTCTAATTCCAGTTTTCGACGAACGAGCACGTTTCATACACCCCTGACCTCGTATCAGCTGCGTTTTGAGGTGATTGATGACTGTGTGTATATATGCGTACGTGTGCGTATATATATGTGTACATGTATATGTGCGTGTGGATGCGATATCTTAAAAAAAATTGAGCGTTTCGAACTTAATTTGATACGATTATTAGGATCCGTGAATATTGGGATCTTATTGATTTTAAACGCGATTGAACGTCTGGAAAGCAAGCCAATAAATCTTTAATAATTTTTATTTTTGAAAAAATTACAAATATCGGGACTTTTGATAATTATATGTAAATAATAATTGTGTACGTACTTTTATTCTGAAACAAATGACGGAAAATTTAGAACCCTAGCTAAAATCGTTGTCGAGATATTGCATGTTTCAAATAAATCTACCTAAGAAATTCATAAAAATGAAATGAAGTGAGTATCATCAAATATGTAATACTTGGAAAAAAATTGGCGACACTGGCGAGTCATTTGACAAAATATCGCCAACTTGACGACTTATATAATGACAAATTTTATAAAATTGAGAAAAATGTCGTCAAAAGAGCAAAATGAAGGTAGTTACGAAATTGAATAAATTTCATCGAATAAGTTTCAATTTATTAAATTTTAATTAATACATTTTAATATATAAGTGTATATTGCTTAGGAGATGTTAACAATACATATTTCCAATTGCCAGGTTATATTTGCACGAAATATAAGTTAGTTCGATGCATGTAAGTAATGTAACATGCTGTTATCCAGATAAGCGTTAACCCTTTAAGCAGTTTGCCCGTACAGTGTACGTGCTACCCGAAATTGGCCTCATTTGGTTTGCCCGTACGGCGTACGGGCATCGATATTTTCTCCTTTCCTTTTCTGGTTTGCCCGCATTTTTAACACTTTACAACAAAGTTGAAAAGTGTTTATGACTTTGTTCATTCTGTCTGTCTGTCTGTCTGTCCGTTAGCACGATAACTGCCGTAAAAATGAGTTTATCAAAATGAAATTTTAGTATGTTGTTCAGACGGTCTGTAGGACCTATGGGAATATAAATAAATAATATCACCCAATTAGTTTTTTATTGAACCCGGGTTGAAAAAATGAAATACATTGAACCCTATGGGACCTAATTTTTCAAACATTTTTTAAGTAAATTTAAAATTCACGAATTGCTTCGAAATTTTTAGGAAATATTCACATTATCCCATAGAATATATAAAAAAAAATTCAGTAAAATATGTTAAGTAGTTTTTTATTTAAAAAAATTATTTAATATAGGGAAAATAACAAATTCAATTAAATTCTGACTTTGGGATATCTTCCAGAAAGGAAAGAGAGAGATATTATATAATAAATATCTCTCCATTTGTTTAAACGTTTTGCATATGGGAGTGGCTTCATATTTTAAAATAAATTTTGTAGATAGCAATTTTTCATTTTTCTTAAATTTTATATAACTCTTCATGATAAATTTAATTGATGGCATTTTAAATGCACTTTCCTACGTCCTAGAGAGTTAAAATTTGGTACACAGCTTAAATTTGCTGAACATTTTATTCGACAAAAATTTGATGGATCTTTAAATATAGATCATACATTTTTTTCGAAATGGCCTGAAAATAATCCCCGTTCACTTCTATAAATCATTGTTGTAATATTGTTAAAAATTCTGATGTGGACAGCACATGTCTTTCTCTGCAGACTCATATTCGTTCTCTTTATTTATTCAATGATAATTTGAGTTTATCTGCACAACATAAGTATTTTAAATGACATTGAATTTACACGTTAAACTTAAATTTGGTTCTCATTTGATAGCTGGACTTATTGTCAAAGGTGGCGTAGCGAAAACGCGAAAAAACTAGAATATCTCAAGAACGGCTAGTCCTAGAGTAATGGGGTTAGTCTTATTCTTTTTGTTGTCAAAAATCACATATAAAATAGGAATTTAATTGATATAATTGAGCACACGTAGTCTTTTATTTTTATATATAACGATTTTTGCTGGCCATTTCGCAAAAATAGCCCGTTCCTTTTTCCCGAATCGTAGTAGAATAACCTACAAATGATTTATATACAAAATTTTGTTAAATTTGGTATATAAATCACTTGTAGGTTATTGAAATATTATACACCAAATTTTGTTAAATTTGGTTCATTAGTTTTTAGCTAGAGTGGATAAAGGCAATTTCTGCGGCCGTTTCGCAAAGAAGGCAGATTCTTTTATTACGAATCGTACTATAATCTAATGAACATCAGGATTTCCCACAAAAAACATACCTACCAAATTGTATGAAATTCGGTCCATTAGTGTTTCAATTAGAGTGGATGTAATATCCACACAGACATACAGAAACATACACAGATACACCCTTACACACACAGACGTCTTCCTAAAACTAGTTTTTTCATGTTCTAGAAGTCCCAAAACGTGTAGATCCTTTGAAAATTCGAGTTCCGATCTTCGGCCCGATTCCAATACTTTGAGTACATACACATACACATATATATTATCTGTGTATCTAAATTCCGTGCCTATGCAATTACAATAGTTGTGATTTTAAATGATCCCTAAACTTTTATTATTTCTTCAAGGAAGCCTAATTTTAACATATGCAGAATGCAAATATCTCAAGCGATTGTAAGATGAATTACATAAGAATTGCTGAATTTTTTTCACACAAAATTATTTAGCTCTGGAGTCTGGAATACAAGTTATATGAATGAAATATTCATTGATTTTGCATAAAGAATCAGATGATTTATATTTCGATACAGTTTTAAATATTTAAGTATAATAAATTACTGTAGTACTGTGATAATGTAAAAGATATCACCACTGAATGAATCACATTTTAGAAATTTTTAAATGAAATTACATTTCAGTTGGAAAGTGTTTCATAATCAATGCTTATGCATGATTGATCTTTCTTGTTCATTATTGAAAGAGACTATTTAGTATTATTATTTTTCAACAGATGGCGTGGCTTATCCATGTAAAATGAAATGCTTTTCATCCGGGTTTTTCTATGTTGCGGGAACTTTTCTTTGAAATTTTTGTTCTACTGTATGCCGTGCTTGTGAATTTTATGGAAATTATGGATGGAATAGACGACGAAAATACTTTCTTGTTAGATGATGAACTACATTCTGATACAGATACAGATATTTCTTCTAATTATTTGGATTATTCCTCAGATGACTCGTGCAGTGAGCTCAGCTCTGATGAAGATTTGAGTTCTGCAAAAATTTTTACCGAGGTTGATGTGAAAAATCCACCTGTTCCGTGTCCTCGATTTAAATTTTCTGGTATTCCCTCTGTGCACGTACAATTTGACGACACTTCTGATGTTCTACAATTTTATGAAACATTCATTGATTTTTCACTCATGAGTAAAATTGTGGAAGAGACAAATAAATATGCTAAACAGTGCATCCAATCCAGTGTTGCAAGACAATTCTCAAAGAGTAAATTTTGGGTAGAAACTACTGTGGAAGAGTTGCATGTATTTTTCGCTCTCAATATACTTCAAGGAATTGTAAAGAAACCTGGAATTGATCATTATTGGAGCAAAAGATATTCAACTAATACACCTTTTTTCTCTAAAATAATGTCTCATCGCCGATTCTGCCTTTTGCAACGCTACTTGCATTTTTCTGATAATGCAGCATTTGACCCACAAAATCACGAATGCCCAAAATTAGTAAAAGTTTGGCCAGTTCTGAAACATCTCAATGAGAAATTTAGTGAAACGGTGACACCAGAGCGAGATGTAACAATAGATGAGAGCCTTATGCTCTTCAAAGGACGATTAGCATGGAAACAATTTATTCCACTCAAAAGAGCTAGATTTGGAGTAAAATGTTTTATGTTGTGTGAATCTATTTCTGGTTATGTCTGGTCAATAATAATATATACAGGTAAAGACACTATTCTGAAACCTGAGTATTATAAACTCTGCTTTTCATCACAAATTGTCCTGACAATGATGGAGCCTTTGCTTCATAAAGGATACTGTCTTACAATAGACAATTATTATTCTTCGCCGGAATTAGCAGACAAACTTGTTTCATGTCGAACGGACACATACGGCACACTAAACCTCAAGAGAAAAGAAGTCCCAAAGGAAATGCAGAAAAAAAAATTGAAAAAAGGAGAGATTATAGCTTTTCAGAGAGGAAAAGTTACTGTGATGAAGTGGATGGATAAGAAAAAAGTTTCATTACTTTCCACAATTCACAATACTGAAATGGAACAAATTCAAGTCCGCTCTGAAATGAAAGAAAAACCGAAAATTGTCATGGACTATAATAATACTATGGGAGGAGTAGACCGCATGGACCAAAATTTGAAAAGTTTTGAAATTATAAAGAAAAGGGGTAAAAAATGTTACAGAAAGATTTTTTTTCCATATTTTCGACATTGCTGTATGGAACTCATATGTAGTCTACCGTAAAAACGGAGGGAAAAAAACGCAACTAGAATTTAGACTTGATCTCATTGACCGTCTAATTGAAAAATATCATTCGGGACTAAATTTCCACCGTGGACGACCAGGTTCGGAGCCTAATCCTCTGAGATTGACAGAGAGACACTTTTTGGAAATAATTGCTCCCACAGATAAAAAACTGAGACCTGCAAGACAATGCGCAGTGTGCTGCTCGAAAAGAAATGAGAATGGAAAGAGATTCCGAAAAGAAACACGTTATTTCTGCCCTGATTGTGATGTAGGACTTTGTATTACACCATGCTTCAAATTGTACCATACACAAAAAGACTTCTGAACTGTTTGGAAAATTGTAAACTTCAAAATTCACAGTAAGTATGAGAGAAATTTTTGCAGAACTTGTAAACCATTCTTTACTGCATGCAGAATGTACTTGAAAAAAGCAAACATTTAGGGGGTGTTGTGTCCAAAGTTGTAAAATAAAAAATGCTGTAAAAGCATTAAAAGTGAAAAAAAATAAAAAAAATTCTTAATATTCTTATTCTATTAAGTATGGTACTTAATTATATGCAATAAAAAAATATGCCTTTTTTGGAAGCATTTCTGGTAAAATAATTGACCGCTTAAAGGGTATGTTAGTATGGTACACAATTAAAAGAAACTTTATATTGGCGTTTATAATTATGAAATTACCCAGAATTAACATGATCGTAAATCGTAAAGCCGTGCATTGCATTGTGAATCATAAACACCCACCACTACGTCTTTATGCGAGTTCCTGGAATAAAATTATTAATAATATTACAGAATAAACTTCATCCATTATAACTTTAAAATAAACATTGTATATTAAACATATTATAATTATGATTAAATTACAATAATTACATATATTTAAGGAGGAGATTGGGTGTGTGAGACCAGGCATATTAATTATCTCTAAACATATTATGACCTGCTATAACAGTATATTTGCACATACCTATGTTATTGTCTTACTTCTGTGAAACACACCACTGATATAGAGACTCATAATTAAATGCCTATCTTGAAGACATATATCTTCATTTCTCAACATCTTAACACTCTCATTCTTGTCTGGATGCTCACTGCATCATCACTACGTGCACGCGACTTCATGAATATACTAATTCGCATCTTATCTATCCCACCATCTCTATGTGAATTACTGACTCTTAACTGTTTCAACTGCATCATCACTCTATGTATCTTTGTGTCTTAATTGAAAAATCGAATCCTGTTTGTTGAATCTTCTCCGAGTTGCCACCTCTTTTGGCCTGAGATCCAGACACCTCTTCCGTAATCATTGATTGACCTCAGGGCGATGTGGCAACACTTTCTCATTGGTTAAATCTTTTACTATTTTTTAACCAATGAGGTTTCATCTTTAGCATCTTAATATATGGCTTTCATGACCTCTCGGGTCACTGCTGGTGTAAACTTCCGCCTACCAGTCTAGGTGTTTGTATGTCTTGTTAGATATCATGAATATTTGTATATAGACCTGCCTAAATGTCTCCTGGTCTCCACAGTTAGGCTACGTTTCAACGTTAATAACATTGTGTCGTGGAGCTTGTCCATCATTATTTCGCATTGAAAGTAATAAAGGACTTGCACTATGTAGTGAAAGTCATGTGCTATCAGATTTTTTTGTATAGCGATAAGAGTGATTCATATTATTTTGTTTATTAAGGGAACATAATTATATGAGTGAATGTAATTTTAAAGCAATATGAACGTATTTAGAATTTACAATTATATATTACGAGCAACCGCGTGTTTATCCAATTCTGTTTCAACTGAAGTGTATTTAATAAAATACAAAATGTTATTTCTAGGCTTTGTTTCTAATGTGAACACCTGAATAATATTTATTTACTCTTGAAATGTACACATTAATGTTCAAAAATATATTTGTATGAAGCGCAACATATAAAGTTATAATTTCATTTAAATAATTTTATATTTTAAAAAATGTGTTGTTTCTTTTGACTGGAAGTTCTTTTTGACGATGAAAATGTTTCCATCGAAGTCTAGATGCATTTCTGACAACGCAGGTACATACGATGAATGAGATAGAAAATCCTTCCGAAATATGATTTTGTGTTTCAATTGAAATACCGTTGTATTCTTTGTTCATATTTTTAGGATGCAGGAAATATTTCAGAGTGTTTCTATTCTAATGCAAATGCATTAGAATATCTTGATTCAAATGCGAACACCTAAAAAATAGCGATCTTCAAAATATGTATTTACGCTTGAAATTCCACTTTAATGTTAAAATATATATTTTTATGAAACACAACATATAACATTAAAATCGCACAAAAATAATTTTATATTTTAAAATCGTGTTTTTTATTTTGACTGGAAGTTCTACTTGACGATGAGAACGATGAAAGTCCTGATATATTTCTGACAACGCAAGTACATGTGATGGATGAGATACACAAAAACATATTTCGGAAGGATTTTTGTGCAATTGAAATATCATTGTATTCTTTGTTCAGATTTTTAGGATGCAGAGAATATTTCGGAACATTTCAATTCTAATGAGAATGCATTAGAACATTTTGATTCTAATGCGAACACCTAAAACATAAGCATCCTAAGAATATGTATTTAAGCTTGAAATGTCACTTTAATGTTCAAAAATACACTTGTATGAGGCGCAACTTATACAGTTATAATTTCACTTAAATAATTTTATTTAAAAAAAAAATGTGTTGTTTGTTTGGACTGGAAGTTCTTTTTGACGATGAAAATGTTTCCATCAGTCCAGATGCATCTCTGACAACGCAGGTACATGGAATAGATGACATACGCAAAAACATATTTCGGAACTATTTTCTTGTTATTGAAAAATCTATGTATTCCTTGTTGAAATATTTAGGATGCAGGAAATATTTCTGAACATTTCTGTTTTAATGCAAATGCATTAGAACATTTTGATTCCAATGCGAACACCTAAAAAATAAGCATCTTCAGCATTTAGACTTGAAATGTCACTTTAATGTTCAAATATATATTTTTATGAAGAGCAACATATAACATTAAAATCGCACATAAATAATTTTATATTTTAAAATCGTGTTGTTTGTTTTGACTGGAAGTTCTTTTTGGCGATGAAATGTTTCTATGGTGCATATTTACAAAAAATTTTTGAAGTCCACCTTTAAAAAAAATATTTAATTAATCTTAAAACATGGTCGTACATCATATAGTCGTAAAACATTGCATTGTTCCGCATTAAAACCCACCATTAAATCTTCATTACGAGTTCCTGGAATAAAATATATTAACATAATACCGCACAATTAATTTTTCCCATTTTAACTTTAAAATATATATTTATTAAGCACCTTATAATCATAATTAGATTACAACGGTTATACTTATATTTGCGGAGGAGACTGGACATGTGAGTCCAGGCATACAAAAATTTCTAAACTGACTATGACATTTTTATATATGTTATTGAGCATATACCTTCGTGTTGCCGTTAGACGTTTGTGGGTTATTCGCTGTTGGACCACCGCGTCATCACTGCACTGTATGAGTAACTTGATGCATCTCTTTATGCACATATGCCGACATTTATGCATATCTGCATCCGCACTCTCCAACTCTATTCTCATCTATGACTAACCTCTCTGTAGAACTTTATATATATATATATATATATATATATATATATATATATATATATATATATATATATATATATATATATATATATATATATATATATATATATATATATATATATATATATATATATATATATATATATATATATATATATATATATATATATATATATATATATATATATATATATATATATATTGACCCTAACTGCCCCAACTATTTTCTCCAACTCTGTCTTACACATCTTACTCTGTTACTGATATGTCATTTGCATATCTGAATCTGTAGATTCTTCTGTCGGTTGCCACCTCTTTTTGTCTGAGGTCTGATACTCCTCTTCGCCTATCATTGGTTGACCTCATCTTCCAGATTGGTTTAACTTTGAACCAATCTCGTACAGACATCTTTAGATCCTTTTTATGGCTTACTGACCTCTCGGATCAGGGCCGCTGTAAAACGGCCGTCAACAAGACTAGGCCCCTTTGTCTGGCCTGTTAGATATCATAAATAACCATATAAACCTGTCTTCGTGTATTCTGGTCTCACATATTACCTCCAGATAAAATTAAACAAAACAAAGAAACACCAAAAAGTTTGTGTCTTTGAACACTCTATAATTTCATTTTTCCTTGATGAAAGTTTGTCATAGATCTGCTATAAATTCAAACAAATTCTTGTTGTGAACACAAAAGTTTTTTAATACATATTATATCATATATATAAGTTATATGTACTCAGCAATATTATATCAGGTCGAGCTTTCAAATCAAGCAAAATTTAAATTTTGACTAGTTTACGGAGTATTTTATGTGTATACGCATTAACTCGCCTAATATTTATACACTTATATACATTTACTGATACCTTTAACATAATAAACAACTTTTTTTACAAATTACACAATTTTATTGTTTCCATAATGTTTTTTTCGCCTCTTTGGCTATCATTGGTTGACCTCAGGGCGATGCGACAATAAAACTTCCATATTGGTTTAACTTTGAACCAATCTCGTGGATTCACGTTTAGCTTCGTTTTTATGACTTACTGACCTCTCGGGTCAAGGCCGCTGTAAAACCGGCGTCAACCAGACTGGTCTCCTTTGTCTGGCCTGTTAGATATTTTAAATAATCATATAAATCTGTCTACGTACATTCTGGTTTCACAGTATTTAATGATTTTATTTTAGGAACTCGAACAAATAATTAATAAGTGTGTTATAATGCGGCAACGGTGAAACGTTGGAATATACGATTCACGGGCAATAATAATTAAGAATGATAATTCAATTCCATTCAAATATTTATTATATATAAAAAGCAAACAATTTGATGTTTCTCTTTTCCTTTCACCACAATATATTTGTTCAAATGTTTAGGATGTAGGAAATATTTCGGAACATTTCCATTCTAATGCGAACGCATTAGAACATTTTGATTCTAGTGCGAACCCGGGGGAAATGAGCATCTGCAGAATATTTATTTACGTTTGAAATGTACACTTTAATATTCAAAATATATTTCCATGAGGCACAATATATAATACCATAGTTTCCCTTAAATAATTTTATATTTTAAAAAATGTATTGTTTGCTGGACGTTCTTTTTCACGATGAAAGAGTTTCCATCAAAGTCCAGATGCATTTCTGACAAAGCAAGTACATGTGATGGATGAGATACACAAAAACATATTTCAGAAAGATTTTCTTTCAATCCAAATTTCTTTGTATTCTTTGTTCAATATTATAAGATGTAAGAAATATTTCGGAACATTTCATTCGTGGACAGAAATATATAGATGTATACTTTACAACAAATCTGTTATAATACGAATTTTATATATCTATAATACGAAATTTGTATATCTATAATACGAATTATGAATCTATCATACGAATTTTAAAGTGTATAAAAGAATGAATCATTTCATATGTTCATATAAGAGTGGTAAATCATTATAGTGTGATGGTCAATTAATTTTCCAAAATATTCTTATTGCATATTATTTAAATCCATTTAGATCATAATAAGTATCATAATTATAAAAGTACGCTGTGGGCAGCACATGACTTTCCCTACAAACTCAAATTCATTTTCTCTTTTTTTCTTTGATAATTCATTAAATTGGGCATAATTGCACAAAATGGCACACATAATTATTTGAAATTACACTGAATTTGTATTTATAATTCAATTTTCGTCTTTATTTGGTAACTGGCTGTATTTTCAAAGGCGGCGTATTAAAAGTGAAAAATAAACTAAAATATCACGAGATCGGCTTATCTGTGAGAAATGGGTCTGATCTTGTTCATCATCAAACATTACTTATAAAACAAACATTTAACTGATGCATTGGAGCATACGCAATCTTTTATTTTAGATTTTGATGCTTTTTGTGGGCCATTTCGCAAAAAAGGAAGGTTCTTTTATTCCGATTCGTAGCAACTTATAATCAGCATCAGAGTTTCCCACAAGAGACTTACCTATAAAATTCTATGAAAATTGGTCTATTAGTTTCTGAGTTATGGCGAATACATACATTGCAATGACACACATCGTCATGATGAAAATAGTTTTTTCGTGTTCTAGAAGTCCTAAAACGAGTATATCCGTCAAAAAATGAGTTGCGATTACCGACACGATCCCAATTCTTTTCTTATACATTACGAGGTATTGTAGGGAAACTAAAAATAAATATAAAAATTACCAATTTTCACTTTTGCAAATATTCTATTACAAATTTTAAAAGGCAGTCTATATTTCTTTCCGTCCATACTTTTTAACTAAATTTATACTTCAAGTAAAAATATTTTTAAAACTGCGGATAAGTAAATCTAACAGAAGCCGTATAAATTTATATCAACTACAAATTAAATGATATATAAAATATAAAGTATTCCACTATCGTTTAAATAGATTTTTATTTCAAGTAATATGTAACGGAAAATCAATTTCCCAAAAAAGTCATAAAACTTCTTTCCGTTGAGTACGGCTATTATGAAAGCAGGACAAATCATCGTTGTGAAATTCTCCTTTCCTTTAAAAAATTGAATTATTAGATGACTTTAATGAAAGTAAAAAAATAAATCACTGTAAGTGAGCAATAAAGATCGCCAGATATAAAGATCAGAAATTTTTTTAGCTAATATTTCTTCCATCAAAATTTATTTTCTAGATAGTCCTGTAAAATTTTAAAGTTTTCCTTTGGTGTAAATATTTTTTCTTGATATAAATAACTACACTGTAAAAATTATACACATAACAGTCCTGCAAGACAAAAAAACTGAGCTGCTCAGTAGTAACTAACTAGTTTTATTCCTCAATAAAGAACTTAGCTAAAACCAGTCTTAGTTGATGAATCTTTTCCTGGATTGGGTTGAAATGGACAATTTTACGCTTTTATTTTATAAACATCCCTTAAACTTTAGAAATAAACTATCTAATGAACATTTCAAAATAGTTAGAAATGTTAATTAATCACAAACTAAATTTTTAATGAAACTGAACTACGAAAATTATTTTATAAAATACTTAAAGTAATTTCTGTTAGAAGTTTTATCGACTTGCTAATCTATTGTTTATATATATATTTATATATATATATATTTATTTATTTTTTGCTACTTGTATTCCTACTAGTAATGTCTACTCTACTTTGTTATAACTTTTGTTCTGCCACTGACTATATATTTTATGCTAGCATGTTGCTAATTTGGGCTATAGAATCGTCAGACCCAACTAACGCGCCTTTTTCCTCAGTTCCTTGCTCCTCTGTTAACATTACTTTCCTTACTATTGTATATAGTGTGGAAACCAGGAGACATTTAGGAAGGTTTATATACAAAAATTTATGATTTCTAACATGGCATACAAAGGCCCAGACTAGTAGGCACCAGTTTACAGCAGCCCTGATCCGAGAGGTCATGCAAGCCATAAATAAGGGGGCTTCATTTAGGGTGACCGAGCCAGAAAAGTTACTGGAGGCTAAAGATGAAACCATGTAATTGGTTAAAGGTTTAACCAATGAGAAAGTGTTGTCGCATCGCCCTGAGGTCAACCAATGATCGCTGAAGAGGTGTATCTGGACCTCAGGCAAAAGGAGGTGGAAACAGGTAGAAAGTTCAGGAGACAAGATTCGATAGTTCAAAAAATCTACACACAGTTGCATAAAGTGATGATGCAGTAAAAACAGACAAGAGTTAGTATTTCACATAGAGAAGGTTGATGAGACAAGATTCAAGTATTAATGAAGTTACTTGCACGCAATGATGATGCAGTAAGCATCCAGACAAGAATAGGGTGTTCAGGTATTGAGAAATGAAGATATAAGTCTTCAAGATAAGCATTCAGTTATGAGTCTCTATATCAGTGGAATGCTTCACAGAAGTGAGACAATAACAAAGGTATGTACAAATCTATTGTTATAAAAGGTGAATTTTAGAAATTAATATGCCTGGTCTCATACACTCAATCTCCTTCTTAAATATATGTCATAATTATTGTAATTTAATCATAATTATAATGTGTTAAATAAACAATGTTTATTCCATAGTTAAAATGGGTGAAGTTGATGGTGTAGTATTATGTTAATATATTTTATTCCAGGAACACGCATAAAGAATTTATGGTAGGTTTAATGCGGCAAGATGCAATGTACGACTTTATGATTTACAACCATGTTTAATTTTAATTATGCGCTTTGTATGTTTTCATTTTGCCACCAAACATTGCATAATATATGGAAAGTATTGTGAAGGGGTCGAAAATTCGAATTCGAGTTTTCAACGGGAGAGCACGTTCCATGCCTCACCAAATTCTAATCTTACGTTTTTGAGGTGATGTCTCTAAATGTGTGTGTGTGTGTCAGTGAGTCTGTGGAGACGATATCTCACAAACGAATGAAACGATTCGAACAAAATTTGGTACATGAATCACAATCTGTGAATACTGGAAACCTGTTGTTTTTACACGAAATCAAATGCTCCGAACCTCCCTAAATTTTGACATAAAATTTTGAAAAAAGTCATCAAAAAATTAAAACATTCAATAAAGTTACATAAATAATCATTTCTCATGTAAATTTTCATATGTAATATTATGCGATAAATTTGTTATCATTCTTATAGATCTAACTCGTTTCATTCTAGCTCGTTTCTTTGAGAGAAGACACTATAGGCAATATCTTTGCAATTTGACGCCAATAGTCGAAATAACTTATTTCTTCATCCACACTGCTTGACGAAATTATGGTGGCAAATTTGGCGGAATATCGCCAACTTGGCGAGTTTTTTAAACGTAGCCATATTGACGAAAATATCACCAAATTCATAAAAAATGTCGCCCAATTGATAAAAATGACGCCAAATCAAAGAAAATGAAGACTAATTGATAAAAATTCAATATCTTGGAAAAAATATGAAAATCTACTATAAGACAAGATATTTTGGGTAATAATTTTGTATTTGGATGCCATTAATCGTTTATCTAAAAATAACCTGTTTCTCCGACCATAATGCTTGACATATTTTGGCGACAAATTTGGCAGAATACTGCCACCTTGGGTAGTTTTTAATGTCGCCAAATCAATGAAAATATCACCAAATTGATAGAAATGTCGCCAAATGGATATGAATGACCCTAAATTAATAGAAATGACAACAATGAAAATTCAATATTTTGAAAAGAATATAAGACTCTACTATAAGAATAACTTATTTCTCCGTCTTAGCGAAATTCTGACGATATGCCACCAAAACGTAATTTTGACGGCATATCGTCAACTTTGTGACTTTTCTTAATGCTTCCAAACTGACGAAACTGCTGCGAAATTGATAAAAATGTTAACAAATTGATGAAAATGTCGCCAAATTGATAAAAATGAAGCCAAATGGGATGCAATGTTTAGCAAATTTTTAATCCCGTCATATGGTGGGCATAGCTTTCATTATATAAGGAATGTTCATCTAATTACCGTCAACTTTGCGTTATTTGGGTAATAGTTTTGTATTTGAAAGCCATTAGTCATGTATATACTATAAGAATTACCCATTTCTCCTTCCATAAGGATTAGCGAAATTTTTGCGACGAATTTGGAAGAATTTGCCAACTTGACGTATTTTTAAGAGTTTCCAAATTGACGAAAATATCATCAGATTGATATAAATGTCACCAAATTGATAAAAATAACGATAAATCAATGAACATGAGTAATTGATGAAAATTCAATATCTTGGAAATAATAAAAGAATCTACTATATGAATCAATTATTTTTACCTTCCGTAACGCCTGATACAATTTCGGTGACGTATTTTGGTGAAATATCGCCTATGTGGCGACTGTTTGTAAATGTTGCCATATTGTCGAAAATATTGATAGTATCGCCAAATTGATAGTATCGCCAAATTGATAGTATCGCCAAATTGATCTGCCGTCAAATTGATAAAATTGTCGCCAAATTGATAAAAATATCTTCAAATCGATAAAAATGACCACTGATTTATGAAAATTCAATATTTTGGAAAGAACATAAAATTCGACTATGAGAATAAATCCATTTCTCCGTCCGTGCGTCCATAATGCTTGGCGAAAAATTTGGCGGGATGTCTCCAACTTGGCAAATTTTTAAATGTTGCCAAATTTAAGAAAATGAAGCCAAACTGATAAAAATGTCGCCAAATTAATAAAAATGACACTAAATGGGAAGTAATGTTTTGTAAATTTTTAATTCTGTCATATGATTGGCCTTCCTTTCAGTATATCAGAAATGTTCTTCTTTACGTTTGTTTGTAACACTTAGCGACACATTTGACGAACTTGATGAATAATCGAGCGAAATATCACCAACTTGGTGATATTTCATCCCAGATTGTTGAAAATATCGTCGAAATTGCAAAAATTACACCCAGTTAACGGAAATGATGCTTAATTGAAAATACATACTTTGATATATGGGTTATATATTTCTTATTGAGGATGCTATCAATATTGATAATTGTTAATTTAAGTTGCGTGAAATATAAGTTAATTGGGTACGAAATAGTTTTACATGCTATCGTTCGGAAAAGCACCAAATGCACAATTCAACGTTAAGAACACTGTGTCGTGGATCTGACACATCATTTTGTCACTAAGAAGTAAATTCGTTGCATTATATACGGAAGGTCATGTGCTGCGTTGATCAGATTTTTCATTTATTTATTATGAAGTTTATTTATTCATTGTTATTATGCATTATTTAGCAATGAAATGTTGTCTTAAACTATTTCTTTTCTAAATAATGGAAATATCTACAAGAGAAGCTATTTTCTGAATAGACAATAATTGTACTGAATACATTTATTGTCAAAGCAGAACAAATCACCAATGTAGAATAATCTACCACAAGAAAAATTGAGTTATCAAATCCCTTTCATGAAAAGGAAGAAGCACTGTAACTGAGAAATAAATATACTCAGAATGAATGTTAAGAGGATTACCTTTACTTTCCCTACAATATATGGTAACGTATAGGGAAAGTGTTGGAATCATGCCAAAAATTGCAGCTCGTGTTTTCGACGTATGTAATCGTTTCGAGCACTCTAGAAAAATATTTTTTTAGCGTGACGTCTGTGTGTGTGCGTCTGTACAATGTATGTATCCACTGTAGCTGAAAATTTAATAGACCAAATATCGCACAATTTGGTAGATAAATTATCTATGGGATATTCTGATGCTGATTGGATTTTGGTACGCTTCGGAAAGAAATAACCTGCATTATTTCTGCGAAATGATCCACAAAAATTGCCAAAATCTAAAATAAAATACTACATGTGCTCAAATGTTTCGATTAAATGCTTGTTTTATGCGTAATTTTTATACCTAATTTTTGACGACGAAAAAAATAAGGCCAACCCCATAACTCTATAACTAACTGTTCTCGAGATATTTCAGTTTCTTCATATTTCTCCTACATCGCTTTTAAAAATATATCCAGTTGCCAATGATAATGAAAATTTAAATAAGGCTGCAAATACAATATAATTTCAAAATTATATTTTCGTTATTTTGCACTATTATACTCAATTTAATGAATTATAAAAAAATAGAATGTGAACATTAAATTGAGTCTTTAGGAAAAGTCATGTTCTGCCCGCATCAATTTTTTTTTCTATTCAATCCTTCTTCTCTGAGAAAAATCATCTTAATAGTGGGGAAAGAACTCAAATTTTACATATTCGTCCATATTAATGAATATAAATAACATTTGGTGATGAGATAAAAATTTCCCTCACTAATTTTAATGTTTTAAGGCATTTCAACATTTAGAGTAATGTGGAGTAAAAATCCACTTAATATAATAATAATGTTTATTTATCCTTGCGTCTATTTATGAGATAGGGGGACAGACATCTCTGGAAGAAATTAAAGAACCTTCAAAATGACTTTTATACGTAGTAAATAAACTTCCTAAATTTACAGTTCAGCCGCACAGGCGGTGAAGTGAATAGCGTCTTCGGCTGCTGTCTTGAGGGCTCGGGTTCGAATCCCGAATAAGGCATGGATGTTTATTGAGGATAAAGTCAGCCTTCCGTCTTCTGGATCCTCGTCAAAATGTAAAGCTGTGCCCACTCCGACCTTCGGTAGTGATGCGTTCTTGTAATAAACTTTGTTCTCTCATCTTGTGTCTTTCTTCGTTCTTTCCTGCTTCCTGCGTCACTGGTCCTGAATCGGCTCCGCCGAAACAGGAGGTCATCAGTAACAACAATTTACAGTTCAGGTGAAGAAAGAATGCCAAGGGTTAAAATTATCCATATCTTAGGAATTTTTTTATCAAGAAGTAGCAGGAAAATGCCTCTCGCTCTTGTTCAGCAGTTGGTGGGCTGTATTAAAATAATTAAATTTTGCATGTTTATAAAATTATAGTTTCTGGAGGATACAAATATCCTAGGTGAATTCTGTCCTGTTTTCTGATTATTTTTCATATTTCAATCGACTTCTACGACCAACAGTCGATTTTGTAATCCTCTCACAGGCACTCTTCGTAAAGGACACTATATAAGGATCATAGAGAATGCGTAGTTCATCCTTATAACCTTCATACTTCCTTTATGTGCTACAGCAGAGAAAGATTGAAAAATATTAATGACATCACTTCCGCAAAGTCATTTATGAATGACTAGAAACCATTTAGGGCGCCAGTATAATAAACCGCCGACATCTTTTTGCAGGATAAGGATATATTTCATGCAGAAATCAATGGATGGGAGTGACAATATTACTTACAAGCCCATAGTTTGCCTTGTGATTCCAAGACCACTGACTTTTCATCATTCATCACCCATAAGTGATTAATGAATTAGTATTTCAGAAACTCGCGTATTTGTCCTGAACATCATTTCTGATCGTTAAACGGCATTTTCCACTTATTTTATGTCTTGTGATTAATGTAACTTTGAAATGTCCACATTCAATGAATAGTATTGTTTTGCAAATGATTGAATCAATTAATTTCATTAATTATTCCGTTTAAAAATATCAACTATGCTTTTAAAAATACAAATGCTTCTTTTCTATATTATATTGAACAATTTTTAGCAATAGACAATTCTTGAATGTAATCAGTAAAAGGGTATTTCTAGTTCTAAACATCCCCTTATATTTTTACTAAACATTCGAGTAAGGAGGTAGAGAAATGTATAGTATTATATAATTTAAATTTAATATATATTTATGTTTTTCTGCCTGTATGTTTCATCATGGCCACACATAGGGTTGTACAAACACCATTCAAGGAGAGGGTCTCGCTTTGTAAGAAAAGACCCCGCTACCAAATTTAATATTTTAGTGAGAAGAAGACGTAAAACACTCAACAGAGGAGAAAATCAAGTATGAAGGGGGCGGATGATAAATGTTTTTTAAGTGTGGGGTGGGGGGCACAATTTGTATAGGCATCCCTGGTTGTATATATAAATCCATATATTAAACGGATTTTATTTTTCAAAATTTTTATGGTTATTCTTTACTCCAGAATGGGCCACCCTATTCCTGCTTCCATTTCCTAAACCAAAGGGTTGTCAAAGTATCAATTTAAAACACAAAATTTTAGAAGAAACGTATCACGTTTCTTAGCAACGGAATTATATCGAATACGCCTATAGTATAGACGATTTGATGCAATATATTCGATTTCATTAAGAAAAATCTGATATAGGCAGCACATGACTTTACCTATATGATGCAAATACTTTACTATTTTTCAATGCGAAACAATGAGAGACACGATGCATGGCATGATGTTCTTAATGTCGAAAAGTACGCTTATATTTGGTTCTGTTCTGGGTAACAACGTGTAAAATTGTTTTGAAGTATCAAATTAATTTGTATTTCGCGTAAATATACAGCAGTGGCCAAAATTATCGAAACCTTTTGGTAAAAGTGTATTTTTGAGGTCTGATGGCTCACAACACCACTTTTTTGTACCAATACCATAAATTTATATATCAATGGAAAGTTAATTAAATTCAGTCAATTAATAGAGACTGTAATACAATAAGATTTATGAATTATTTTTAATAGAACATCATTTATAAAAAAGTTCAAAATTCTGCCCAGTAAAAAAGTTCAAAATTTCAAATTCTGCCCAGACCTCTTGATTTCATACAACCCCAGATCATAACACAGTTGATCTGGATGTTTCACGGTAAGTGTAATGCAATCAGGATGCAAATCTTCTCCGATTCTTCTCCTTACGTATTTTGCGCCATCACTACCAACCAGGGAGATTTTAGTCTCATCACTTCAAATTACACTGTCCTATTGTCTCGCTGTCCAGTTAATATGAGTTTAATCCCAGTTTAATCTTTTGAACTCCTGTTTGAGAGATAAAAATGGCTTTTTTCGTGGAATTTTAGCATTTAGTCTAAATTCGTGCAGTCTGCGCTGTGTAGTCCTTGCACTCAACTTTACATTGCATTGCGTCATTTCACCTTGTATACACCAAGATCTTTTCTTGCTGTCACCTAGGCACATTTTTTAATTCTTCTATCTTTACTTGCTGTTGTGCACCTTTTCCTGACTTTGCCAGTCTGGTTTTGTAGTGACTGAGTTTCCCTATACCTCTTTAAAAATTTAGAAATGCCACATTTGGTTAAGTTTCCCCCAATATTTCTTCTAATTTTTTCATAACTGTAGCCTTTTTCACGTAATAATACTATTTTACATCGCTTTCTGGGTGATCAGCCAACACTTTGTGCCATTTCTTCAATTTCATTACGTTTTACAAGCTCCTTAAATCAAAGAATACACAAAAAATCAACCAACTTGATAGCAATCATATAACACACTGATAAATGTCCTGTGACCTGTTGGCGCATTGCCGAAACAAGATGACACCTGATTGGCTCTCTAAACACTCATGCTCATTCCTACATCCAAATGAAGGAAGCTACTTCATATAAAACTAAGCAAGTTGTGCTTTTTTTTCCTGGTTATTTGTCTATAACTTTTGATGGAATACTGATAATTAAACAAATGTTATTGCATTACAATCTTGATTAAATTATCTTTTCATTGATATAAATTTTTATGGTATTGGTACAAAAAAATGGTGTTATGAGCTATCAAACCTCAAAAATACACTTTTTCCAAAAGGTTTCCACACTTTTGGCCACTACTGTAACTTCACAATTCGAAATATTGCTACCGTCTGCTTAGCAATATACCTTATTATATTAAAATGTGTTAATTATAATTTTATCAGTTTGGCATCATTTCGTAATTTCAGGGTCATTTTGCAAATTTGGCGACATTTTCGTCAATTTTCACCACATTAAGAAATTACTATATATCCAAGTAAACGATTAATCGCCATGTCGCAAAATGTATCACCGCATATTCGATGATACTTACTACTGTTCATTTCTATGTGGCTATTAGATACATTTTTTTGCAAAACGTGAAATTTATCGATAAAGGTTCAAGTTAGCGTTCTAACATCGTTTTAGAAAAAAAAATTACGTTGAAAGTGATTATTTATTTAACATTGCTGAATGTCCTAATCCATTACTTAATGGATTAGGACAATTACTTAATGTCCTAATCCATTACTTAATGTCCTAATCCATTCAAAAATTCATTTGAAAATTTAAGAGTTTCTGAACGTTCGATCGGGTTTTAAATAAATAAGGTTCCAGTATTCACGGATTGTGCTGACTGTGCCAAATTAAGTTCGAAGCGCCCCATTCGTTCGTAAGATATCGCATCCATAGCCTCACGAACCGACACAGTCACACACGCATGCACACATACACATGCACACACACACATGCACACATACACATGCACACACATATATATACGCATACACCATACATACACATGCACGCATGCATACATACAAGCATGCATACATACACACACACACACATACAGACAGCACCTCAAAAACGTTTGATTCGTGTTCAGGGTTGCTTGAAACGTATTCTTCCGGCGAAACCTCGAATTCGAATTTTCAACCAAGGCACAATACTTCCCCCTTACTTTACACTATGCATATAGAGAATGTAAAAATGTGAATTTCCAATATTCACCTTTGAAAGTATCCCAAATAAACTTTAAAACACACTGCACAATATTACTAATTCACTGCAAATAAATACTATAAGCGGTAAAATATTTTTAAAACCGCGACTGTACAATAATGAAAGATTCCTCTAAAAATGTATGTCAATCAAAATGTAAATATTGTATAAATATATAAATAATTCACGTATCCTCAAAATTGATTTTTATCTTTATATAATAGTAGTAGGAAACGGAAAGGCCATTTTCGAGGAAAGTCATAAAACTTTTTCCACTGAGTATAGCTATTATGAAAGTGGAACAAATCATCGTTGTAATATTCTCCTTTCCTTTCAAAAATGTGAGTTATTAGATGGATTTAATGAAATATGAAAAAAAAAATCACTGAAAGTGAGCAATAAAATTCTCCAGATATAAAATTCAGAATAATCGATTTCTGACCTAGTACATTCGTCAAAATTTATTTTCTTGATAATCCTGTAAAATTTTATATTATTCCTTTACGCAAATAACTTACTTAAACTGTAAATATTATGCACCAAGCAGTCCTGTAAGAAAAAATAATGTTGTGGCTCTATAGAAAGCAACCACCTTTATTGTTCAATAAATAATTTAGAAATAAAACTATCTTTAGTCGATATTTGTAGCTTTAAATGAGCCAAAACTGAAATGGACTGAAATGGGTAATTTTGACATTCCATTTTAAATAACGTTAAAACATTGAACATAAATTATGTTATGAACATTTCAGAAATTTAAATCAACCACAAAATAATAGTTTAATGAAATTATTTAGCAATGACATGTTGTCCAAAATAATTTTTATTTCAATATATTATTTCAATATATATATATATATATATATATATATATATATATATATATATATATATATATATATATATATATATATATATATATATATATATATATATATATATATATATATATGATATATATATATATATATATATATATCATATAAAAGCCAGTAATTAAATTCATAGTTGGATTTATTTCCTATGCATATCCACTAGAATCTAAGGCACTACTCAGGAAAATGCGTCGAGCCGCACTATACTCCGAAGCAGATAATAATCCAAGAAAAAGAAGAATTGAAGAAATAAGGGATAACCAAATGCTTTGCATTTAATGGTTGGGGAGGATTGCGACTCCCCCTCCCGTTTAAAGCTGCTTTTCCAGCCTAGGCAAACGCTCACGGCACCAATACAAAGCAAAGGTTGGTCCCCATTGCGTGCTAATACGAAGGCACCCGGATACGGAAGAACAAGACCAACCAAACAGAAGGACACTGGACCAAAAGTGAAACCTGCCCAAATCGCTATCTTATATATGTTCATCTTGCGCATGCGTGCAATCCTAGCAGGTAAGCATAAACTTTATTTACTTGCATATTGATGAAGTAAACTGTCAAAATCTACATGATCCTTGAAAATCGATCTATATAACAATCCTTTAAGAAATATAAAGGATAATGTTTATATAAAGCCTCAGTTATGATTTTAATGTTGCTATTACTGCAATCTCTTTTAAACGTGTTGTAAATTTGGTTTCTCTTGAAGTGTCCGAGTATGATATTTCTAAAATTATTTTTGGTAAGATTTATTTTCCAATCGATGAGATGATTGATCTTAATTCTATATAATTCTCTTTTGTCATATAACGTTGTATAATGACCATATAATCCATGTTTTTTTATTGAGATGTCCAGAAATTTTACCGCTTCATTTACTTCTTTACAGTTTTCTATTAATTCCAATTCCGGTGGGTAGAAAGTGAAATCGAAATTGGTGGTGTCTTCATAACACCCCAATAGCACATCGTCAACAAACCGGAAATATGGTATCTTTGACAAAATATGGGTTCCTTTTTCATATGTTGAGAGGTATATATCAGGAAGGTATATGAGAGTTTTATAGAGGAAGATTGATGAGCAAGCTCCTCCCATTAGAATTCCCTTTATTTGTCGGTAATAATTTTTTCCGTTATGTAGAATATTTTTCTTTAATACTAGTTTAATAAGGTCAAGGTATCTTCTAAATGTAATAAAATCCTTCAAGTTAAATTCTTCATGTTATTTTTCCAAGATTGAGTATAAATTTGATAAATCAATGTTATTAAAAAGGTCGCGGAAATCAAAGCTTTTAAAACATATATTTTTTTTACAATGTTTTAAACGATCGATAACTTCTATTCCATTCCTGATCATGACATGATTTTGCTTTTTGATGTTTTCCATCACATACTTGATGATGTTCAATAGTCGTTTATCAGCTATTGTCAGATATGATCCACAGCCAACGGTAACTGTGCGGAATTTTACAGGCTTTTTATGCATCTTTGGAATGAGGATTAAATATGGAAATGTAACAGATTTTATTTCATTACCGATTCGTTTGAACATAGCTTTAATCTTTTTGGATAGAACATTTCCTTTATTGTGTACTGGGGTGTACATTGTACTGTCTTGGTAGGAGTGGAGAAGTGTATTCATGTAAAACTTTTTGGATGTAAATGCAAAATGTGATACCATCTTGCCAGTATAAGTTATAACAATATTTTCTTTTATTGTTTGTATAGCTGCAGGTACTGAAAGATTCCTTATTTTGTTACCTTGTTTGATGTAATAAAACTGAAATTCTTTTGAAAAATTATGTTTCCATTCTTGAAAGGCTTGGATTGGCAAACTGTGTTTTACTGCTATTTTATAGATGAATTCTTCAAGATCTTGATTGAAATTTTCGACTACTTGGTTATGTTCTTGTGATCTGTATTTAGTTTCGAGTTTGAAAATATTTTTTAGAGTTTTATCTGAGATAATATCCAGATCACCTGTAATGATGTGATTATGATAAGGATCTTTATGTATGCTATCAAGGCATTTGCATTCTGTTGTTTTAGTATCCAATTCTTTACAGATATTGTTGTATTGTTGTAGTTATAACTTATACTGACAAGATGGTATCACATTTTGCATTTACATGCAAAAAGTTTTTTTTTATTCAATTAACGTGGCAACAACAGATCGAAATCCAGTTACAGTAGCCACACATGCCTCCATGCCTTATTCGGGATTCGAACCCGAGCCCTCTAGACAGCAGCATGGATTTTACATGGATACACTTCTCCACTGCTACCAAGACAGTACTATGTACACTCCAGTACACAATAAAGGAAATGTTCTATCCAAAAAGATTAAAGTTATGTACAAACGAATCGGTAACGAAATAAAATCTGTTAAATTTCCATATTTAATCCTTATTCCAAAGATGCATAAAGTGCCTGTAAAATCCCGCACAGTTACCGTTGGCTATGGATCATATCTGGCAATAGCTGATAAACGACTATTGAACATCATCAAGTATGTGATGGAAAACATCAAAAAACAAAATCATGTCATGATCAAGAATGGAATAGAAGTTATCGATCGTTTAAAACATTGTAAAAAAATGTATACTCAATCTTGGAAAAATTACATGAAGAATTTAACTTGAAGGAGTTTATTACATTTCGAAGATACCTTGACCTTATTAAACTAGTGTTAAAGGAAAATATTCTACATAACGGAAAAAATTATTACCGACAAATAATGGGAATTCCAATGGGAGGAGCCTGCTCATCAATCTTGGCTGATATATATCTCTCAACATATGAAAAAGGAACTTATATTTTGTCAGAGATACCATATTTCCGGTTTGTTGACGATGTGCTATTGGGGTGTTATGAAGACACCACCAATTTCGATTTCACTTTCTACCCACCGGAATTGGAATTAATAGAAAACTGTAAAGAAGTAAATGAAGCGGTAAATTTTCTGGACATCTCAATAAAAAAACATGGATTATATGGTCATTATACAACGTTATATGACAAAAGAGAATTATATAGAATTAAGATCAATCTCATCGATTGGAAAACAAATCTTACCAAAAATAATTTCAGAAATATCATACTCGGACACTTCAAGAGAAACCAAATTTACAACACATTTAAAAGAGATTGCAATAATAGCAACATTAAAATCATAACTGAGGCTTTATATAAACATTATCCTTTATATTTCTTAAAGGATTGTTATATAGATCGATTTTCAAGGATCATGTAGATTTTGACAGTTTACTTCATCAATATGCAAGTAAATAAAGTTTATGCTTACCTGCTAGGATTGCACGCATGCGCAAGATGAACATATATAAGATAGCGAGTTGGGCAGGTTTCACTTTTGGTCCAGTGTCCTTCTGTTTGGTTGGTCTTGTTCTTCCGTATCCGGGTGCCTTCGTATTAGCACGCAATGGGGACCAACCTTTTCTTTGTATTGGTGCCGTGAGCGTTTGCCTAGGCTGGAAAAGCAGCTTTAAACGGGAGGGGCAGTCGCAATCCTCCCCAACCATTAAATGCAAAGCATTTGGTTATCCCTTATTTCTTCAATTCTTCTTTTTCTTGGATTATATATATATATATATATATATATATATATATAATAAGACTAATTTAAAACATGAACAGTGTCATACCCTGGTTCAAAAACGATACGGAGGAAAATAAAGTAAAGAAGATATGAAGGGAAATATCTAACAAAAAGAGACCATTGCTACCATATAAGGCAAATTGATCTTAATTTTAAATTATTAATAATACGCATGAATTTATCAACATTCAAGAGCGATACATACAAATCAAGTTCAAACATCAAAAGATTATCAAAATCAGGAGGCTCAAAATATTAAAATGACAATAAATAAAAAATAAAAGAAAGGATGCAATTCGGAAATATGAAATTGGATAGAACCTCTGTAAATCCAACTTTTCAAGGATATTTGCATCCACAGAGATTCCAAATGTGTTTCGCTCAACGATACAGCCACATGGCCGAAACATCGTCAAAAGATCCGGCACATTACCAGACAGAAACAAAAATGGAAATAACAAATGATATTAGGCAAATGGAAGGAAGATGAAGAGAGTACATATGGTAAACATATCAGTAATCTATCCAACAATCCACAAGGATGCAGATAGAAATTAAAACTCTTACCTTTCTACACCATTATTCAGCCCTCCTAATATTTCGTTGCTCTATTCTAGGATGAATTTGGAAAGTATACTAGACAGCGCCATCTGTTGTGAATTATAGGAAATACTCCTGAATAAGATATTCAGTCAATAAACAATAGATATACAAATAGACATGTTTCAAACCCAAGAATAAGAGATATGTTTACAAATTATACTAAATAATAATTAATAATTAATATTTATATAATATGTTTCCAAAACTTATCACAAAGATAATTAAAATCTCAAATGATATTTTAATATTTAAAGTATACAATAGCAATTTCAAATTTGGCTAAAACAATAAATAACAGATTATAAATTGAATTCAAAATTTCTAAAGTGATATTTAACAAAATTATCTGGATAGGATTCTAGAATAGGAATCTGGATAGGAAATTATCTGGACAGTATCGAAATAAATCTGCTATATGGTTACTATATTGTGTATTTTCACATAACCTAAAAATCCTATGAAATTGATTTATTAAAATACTTTTGTATACCTGTTTACTCATGAGTTAAAATTGATTATCTTGTGAATTTTAAATGGAAAACCTTTTCTTTTGTCAAAAATGTTTGACAAAATTGAATATTCACTATCAAGAGAGAGAGTTACATCTATGAAATTAACACTATATATATATATATATATAAACTCATATATATATATCACTCATCGATATGTTGTTCCTTTAGGACGTAAAGTTTTTAACTATAATCATATTGGTAAAAATCTGAACCTTTACGATAATACGACCTGTCAATGTGCTTCTAGCCTCTTTGTTGATCACGATCACGGTCATATTATAAATGGTAATTTGGACATAATCACCAATAATGACCTTAAGGATGCATTGAAATTGGGAACGAAATTTCGTATGCAGGATTTTAAAGGTATAGACATGAAATTTTGTCATGAATTGAGTGATTTCATATATAAAATGGCAGTGCGATACAGCATGCCTTTATCATCTTTTAATGAATGGCGCGATCACATTATGGAGAATTTTTATTTTTATTATCATCATTCTTGTGGACAAGATGAACGTCACACAATGAATAGACGCATCCTGGAAAATGTATGGAAAATATTCGCAATAACGTATACCGATAAGGTAACTTCGAATTTTACCTTTACTTGTATGAAATATTACATCGATCAACTCCATATCAGTTATAATAACGAAGACATGTATGTTTTGTTGAAATCAAAACGAAGGGAAATCGAAAATAAAATAAGGGCTTTACATAAACGCATAGGTATCAACATCAATCATATTCGATATCCGTACTTGGTCTTGATACCAAAACTACACAAAACACCTGTAAAGTTTCGACCAGTAACGGTAGCCTATAAAGCTTATACTACTACAGCAAATACGAAACTTATTACACTTTTAAAACCTATTATGACTCAAATTATGCAAGGTGGTTCAGTAATGATTAAAAATAGTGGTGATATAATAAAGTATTTGAACAAACATCCCACAAACCTGATTTACAAGTCTTATGACTTTAAAGATCTCTTTAATAACATAGATCTGAAAGATCTATATGATATTATGATAGAAATCCATAGTCAATATCACCTACATAAATACATAGCTTTACACAAATTCAAGGCTATCTTGGATATTGTGCTTTTTGAAAACGTCTTATTCAATGGTATGAATTATTATAGGCAAGTAAAAGGTATACCTATGGGGGGAGGCTGCTCCTCGATGATGGCAGATCTATACCTCCATCACTATGAAAAAGGCACACATATATTAAACGAATTGCCGTATTTCCGTTTTGTGGATGATATACTTGTGGCACATCAGAAAACCAATATTAAATTTAACTTCGACTTTTACCCTGCACAATTGGATTTAATCGAAACTCCTGCAGATTCTGCCGATGAAATTAATTACTTGGATATTATCATTCACTTCGCTGAAGATGAACCCTTGTATACGATACTTTATGATAAAAGACGACATTTCAAGATTAAAGTGAATTATATTATCAATTGGAGGTCTAATTTAAGTCAGAAAGTTTTTCGTAATATCGTAATGAATCACTTTATACGGAACGCCCGCTTGCATACTTATAAAAAAGACCGTATAAAAAGTGATGTTATATTTATCAAGGCGGCTATAAAACAAGACTATCCCCTTGGATTCCTAAGACATATTTATAATACCTATCATAATAAAACAGTCAACGCATTTGAAAATGATTTTGGCAAACGTTTAGTTTTAGGTTATAAATGGCAACGATGGTGTTAGTCCTATACACTCTACTCCCTTCTCTCTTTTGACTGAGGGATTTCAGTTGGACGTTTTACTTTTCTTGTGTGTTGTCACTCTGGATTCTGACTTTGTATGTATATCCTTGCTTTTACAGCTTCGTAATGGAGTCCATTTGTTCCTTGTTCGGACTGTTTTGTGCGTCTTTTGCTTTGACGTTTGTACGGAGATTGGCCTCAGGTATTTTTCGGCTCCGGGAGTGTTTCCTTTGGAATAAAAGTCGACTTTTAACCGGGGAACTAGGGGTCACCACCCCCCTAGGCCTTTTCAAATTTCCCTGTTGGCTTTTCTCCACCAACCCCCCCCCCCCCCTTTTTTGAGATTTCTTTGTAGAATTTTTCTCTTTTATTATACTAGACAATTTAGAGCAGCATTGCGCCTACTTGTCTCGTTAATTTTAAATCTTATATTCGTATCTTTTATATGACATTAATATATATATATATATATATATATATATATATATATATATATATATAGATATAGATAGATAGATAGATAGATATAGATATATATGCAGCCTTGCAGCCTTAAAATCATCCACATGTCAGTAACTGAATTACGTTACAAAGGAACACTGAGTGGCAAGCTTGTTTCCTAATTAAGAACTTGGATTTGGTTATTGAATCTGATGGGACGTTTTTATTTAAAACATTATTTTAGTTTAGAAGGAGTAGACATTGGTACGGAGGAGGAAAATATATTATATATAACATCATAAAACTAAGAAAAAGAAGGATTAATATCATTACACATATTCAGAATATTTCAATCCCTCCCTTCAAATAAATGATAAAGGATTGAATAATCGGCCGAATTACAATCGAATAACTGGAAGTTGTAAATCTTGTTTAAGGTTCGATGTTTACATTTGCTAGATTCAACCCCCTAAGAAACAATAATGTCTGGAGTAGAATGATTCTTATCCTTAGATACAAGAGTATCTAGAAATCGCTTAACAACGAGTCTTCACTAGAGATTTTAGTAAGCAGGAGATCAATAATTTTGTCGTTGCAATTAGGTATATAATTAAGTTTTGTACAGCCAGGTATATTAATGAATTACATAAAATATCCTCATCTACTACTATAATCGGTATCAGACTAATTTATACCAAGTACATTAAAATCCCCCCACTAAGATAATCTTAGTAATAAATCATACTAGAGTGTTAATTAAGCACATGAAAACGTCATTATAGATATCAAAACTAGCATTGGATCGAATGTATGACACCAGTGACCATGGGGATGCTATTTAAACAATCGGATCTTGATTCAAAAATTCTCGCTAGCTGTATCCAAAAACAAGTCGGTCACCTTGAACGTCTTCCTGTTTGCAAGGCCAACAACCCCCCCCCCCCCCCGAAATGCATATCAGTCAGAACAGAGCTCCGTTCCTTTAAGTTTACAAATATCATCAAAGAGCTCACCATTAAAAATGCCCTCAGTCAATTATGTTTGTATGAGGCAGATCGCATCACAACCATTTTTGAAGGCAGAAAATAGTAAGATATTCATTAACATTCTAGAACGACGAATATTTTAATATCTGTCAGATAAAAGTTCTGGCAGACTATCATCAAAGCAGGAAAATCATCAAGTAGGATAAACTACTCCCATAGGAAAATTGAATCATGGAATTCATTTCATGAAAAGAAAAAAATACACTGTAGCTGAGCAATAAATATCTTCAGAGCTAATGTCAAAGAGATTTATTTTTGTATACTACCCTTCTTATCTAAAAATATAATCTTGATAGTTTCGGAAGAATTCAATTTTTACTATCTCGTCAATGTAAATAAGTTTAAGTAAAGAGGAAATTTGGTGATAGAGTTACAAATTCCACTCTCTAATTTTGAATTTTTTGTGTGTTTCAACGTTTAGAACATTTTTGAATAGAAATAAACATTTTAATACTAATGCCTATAGTCTCTGTATATATCTGTGTGACAGTGAGGACAACTGTCTCTGAAAAAAAATGTGTATTTTGAATGGCATGTAAAACACATTTTTTCAACCATAAAACGTATTTGACTTTAGGAGAGATTGAACGAGTAGAAGACATTGAATTATTTGATAATTTATCTTCGACAATTGATAAGACATAATATAATATTTTTCAGAATGCTACGTAAATACCATCGTTCTGTAAAAATCAATTTCTATGCGGGTACCATAGTTAATGTAACATTTATGGAGTCACCACTTAGTCAGTTGGAAATCCATGGTACCAATCCAAATACCAGTCTATTATTCCCTTGAAGATATACGGGACAAAGTTCGCTATTCTATGCTGGACGAAGTCTGATATTCTATATGTTTGAGAAGCCAAAACACTTACATTGATCTTTATTGCACACAGATATTTCACGCAATTCTATCTTGTGTAACATCTACCTCATTAGGTGGTTTCTGTGAGTGAGGGATTATTGCAGTTTCCTGTCACTTGAGCTTATTGAATGTTGATGTCAACTACTTCGAAAATTAAATTCCTCGGTTTCCATAGAGGTTGCAAAAATCATTGTATAGACCAAATGATTTTGCTGTAATTGCCAATATTGGCTAGTATGTTCTGAATGGCGACAAAACGTTCATTAGAAACCCAGCATTCGAAATGTTCTTTCAAGCAGATTCTGAGAGAATTATATTATATAATTTGATTTTGCCTTAATTGCATGTGCACGCTATTTCAGTTTGTTTGCTAATTAACAAAAAACTACAGTCAAAAAGTAGCGGATTATGAACATGAAGTAAATATGATCATTTTGATGACGATACAAACTGGATACGAATCGTTAATAAGTCTGTTGAATAAGATAATCAAATGAACATTTGAACTTTTATGAAGTTTCACCAGTAAATAATATTAACAATTATAATATGAAATTTATACTTATTCCCAATCTTCTACCCATTCACTCTTCCCCCAAAATATGTAAGCTAATAAATCATGATATAAACTAAACACTTAATCATTCATTTAATTGCCCAAGTAAATACCAGTGTAAGTATTATATATTCGAAATTTAAACTTTAGAATTATTGTGCTTAAAAGAATTAAATGTTCAGATAAACCTTCACGTTTTTATCTAAAAGCTTGTTATTTGAAACGCAAGAGAAAATTTACAAGAGAATATTTCGTCTTTAACAGACACGTCACCGCGGTTTTGCCTGCGGGTCAAGTGAAAAAAATATTTTCGATGATTGCCTACGTGGCACTACTTTTTCCTCTAGGCTTTTCTTACTGAACAATTGTTCTATTTTCCCTTTTGGGAATAAAAAAAAAGTTAAACATTATTTCTTGAAACTAGTCACTGCTACAATAGTCTTATCGCCTTGTATTATGTACAACTCAAAAATAATTATACTGGTTTAAAGCATTTGGACTTTGTGGGTTATTATATACGATATTGAAGTTAGATGATTAAAAGTACTGGGATTCGTTGAATAACATTGTAAACTTTTAAATGTCTGTTCTTGATGTTTTATGAAGTGTAAGCCCGTAGAGTGTACCAATTCTACGAGTTAACAGTACATACAGGGTGATTGTAATTAAAGTTCCCGGTTTGAAAATGGTCTCAAAAGCGGCTACTTTGCAGTCATTTTTGAAATAGCAGAATCATCAGCCGCCATTTTCCTGTAAGATGGCCAGCACGTTCCCTTGACCTCAATCCATGTGATTTTTGGCTTTGGGGCATCTGAAGAATATGGTGTTTAATGGACACATTACCAATTTAGCGGAACTTAGAGCTAGTATCACGCATCACATCCACAACATCTCTACAGAAACACTCAAATCTGTTGTTGAACACGCTATTTTGCGCTTTCAGCTTGTTTCAGAATGCGAAGGACAGCATATTGAACACGTATTACGTCATTAGCCAATGAGTAAGTCAACGCTTATTACATTTGTATAGCATTCTAGTGTAGTAAAGCGCCAATTAATCTCTTAGCGCGACTTTTTGAACTACTGTTTTTTTCTTCACCAAACAAAATTCCATTGCTCTACGAGTGTTCACGCATAAATTTCAAATTATTCTGACAAGTGTTTTTTATTTGAGACCATTTTCAAACCGGGAACTTTAATTATAATCACCCTATATATCTCAAACGGGAGAAGAGATGCCAGGGTAATTAGAAGAAATTAAACCCTATGCATTGTGTAATCTTTGAATGTATTATCAGTTTTATAATACAAAATCTTTCATATTTACAACTAGTACAGGATCGATTGTCTAGAATTGGAGCAGATATAAATGACGCAATAATGTAAATATCTTAGATAGAAATCTAGAAAATTTTAAGAAAAAGGCATTATCTGTTATTTTAAAATATTTAGATTTTTTTTATATTGTATTGTGTTTCTTGGGACAGTTGGACGATAGAACATTTCAGTCGCACTTCCATGAAGTAAAAAGTTGTCTTAATAGTTTATTTCCCCTAACCTTTGTATATAGGACGGATCATCTTACAAAATATATTTGCATCATTCCGGCTCAATAAAAAATATTATATCTGAATTACCAGCATGGAGGTACACAAATCTATCGTCGTACAGCTGACAAAAATTGAAAGTTTTATTTAGATAAACACCTGTTGTTGTTGTTGTTGTTGTTGAGATCCAGACCGTCCGACCTACCAGAAAGGTGTAAGGTAACAGATAAACACTTGTGTAAAATTTATAACAATAAATCATTTATTGGTACACTCATATATCTTACAATTACGAAAAATACTGCAATAAGAAATCGATAGAAGTGGAAAGCGTATAACTGTTTTAATCATTTCTTTACACACAATTAATTAATAATAATATTTTATTAATAATAGTTGCAAAAATCGAACTTATCCAGTATTGTATGTGATTAGTTTTAACAGTGAGTCAGCATTATTGTTATGTTAGCTAATTATACCGCACTGTCATAAAGGAATAATCGCTTTGTATTTTATACATATGAAAATGAATCATAGTTCTTTAGAATATTAATAACATTTCGGATTTTCAAGGATTTTCGGATTTATTGAAGTTAAATGTTCATGACTCAACATTTTAGTTTGTTAAATAATATCACAAACTTTGAAATATATGACCAAGAATCTTTAAAAAGTGAAATCTGTAAAATGCGAATCTGTAAAAAGTAAATTCAATTCTATACAAAACATGGAGTTAAGAGGCACTGTCAGCTTTACAAAGAATTCATTATTTATGACTAATATGGTATTAATCTTGCACAAATACATTGATAATAAATGATAAAATAATTTACATATCGTGCGTGAATTTTTGGAAAATCTTAAAATTGAATAATTTGTTATTTCATGTTTTTTATATTTATCATTTAGCAACATTCATATACTTGTCGTACAGCTAATTAAAATGCGTGGCCCTCTGTAGAGTAAGGACATATTTTAAAATTATGTCCATAAACCATTCATAAGTACCTAAATCTACAATAACACAATAATACTAAAATAAAGGATCGACATTCTGCTCATAATTTTTTTAGTAATTTCGTTATAAAATATTGGTGATTTATCGAAATTATCCAGTTTAGTTTGCAATTAGTTTCAGCATTAAATCAGCATTATTCATACATTATCGAATTTTATCACACTGTTATTTGTTATGAATTAAAAAGTGCAAATCTTATGATGAAATTATAATATTAATTATTTCTGTCGAATAAAATTGTATAAGGCCAACCAAAATATGATGTAAAAATTAATATATAAGTATATTCATTATGTTGTCGCATAATGCAAGTTTGTACATTGTACCCGCGATTATCCACCAGTGTGTATAGTCCAGCATCAACCTGTAACTAAATTAATATGCATAATTTAAGATTAATAACTCTGAAATTATTAGACACATTTTTTCTCAAATGTAACACTTTATTAAACGCATCATTGTGTAATATTGATATACTTATTAACTTATTACTTAAATTTCCATTTATGTTTAACACATACAATTTTCACTAATTCTTAAATTGTCTAAAATGTTTTTGAGCTGGCGGTAGTGTGATCACAGAATTCAATTTTGCTGACTTAGAGCCAGATTAATTATAACGCTCCTCATTGATGATTAAAAAATATTACCTTGGTTCTTGTAACGCTTGTTAGTAAGCATTGGGTCCCCTAGACCATAGCGGTCATCATTGCTAATTCATTGGGCTGCATTATTACATCTCATCTTTTTTTTAAACTTCTAAACTCTCTCTGCGCTCATTTGCGTCTCAACTTTCGTTGTACAGGCTTTTCTGCAAACTGTGCTTTAGGTGGCCATTGGATCACAGGCTTGTGTCAAGGACTTGATCAAAGCTTGTGCATTGGCTTAAACTGCTTTTAGCCCGCGGTAAACTAAATGGTCCATCATGACAAGTGTGGCGAAAGAATTGCTCGAAAAAACAACTTTTTATGACCCAGGACTCAATTTGACATTTATTTGTCTTGTTACCATAGCTCTTATATAAACCCTATCACCTGCATATCCTGTTTATTACAAATTCATACATCGGAATTACATATTACGAAACTAGAAACAGCATATTTCAGCAATGCATTCTGCCACATATTTTAGAACACTGGCATCAACAGTTCTCGAGATATTGCTGGCTACTAAATACATCAAGACAGAGAAAAAGTGTAATTTTTATTTTGTCTGTTAAAGTTATCACTACATATTTAATTATAACGAGGGCACAAGGTAGTAACATGTTTTCGTTTTACATTTAATCGAACTCAGGATTATTTATCTCTTTGACTAATTTGACATGAATACTTTTGTGATAAAATATATAAGACTGAAACACGGTATAATGACAAAAAAGTAAAATAATAATTGATCATGTATCCTTTATACATTTAGCGATATAATTATGATCATTCTGTATATTGAATTTCTGAAAGCGCGCATTATGGAAATGCATTGATCTTGAAAGTGTATTATGAAATTACATTGAGAGATCAATATTACATCATAAAAAATATAACGCATTACAAAAACTACATAGATATATACTTCATTATAAAAACTACATAAATATATAGAGTTTGAAATTACTATTTGAAAAGGTATAGTGCACTTAAATGTAATTTAGTAACGAATTTACGAGATTTGAAAAAAAGCATGAAAATAAAGTATTTGAAAAAAAAAGAATATTCTAAGTACAGACTGCACCTCAATCCTATTTTAATAGTCAAAAGTCTATTCCTTTTCCCAGAAATTTTAAACGTCTTCATTTTTCAATACCGGAATACAATTCTATATAAAACAGAATACAAAAGTCCTTTTCAATTTTCTAGTATCCAACAGTTCAATTCTGTTGAACGTATTCGAAACGAGATCTTCTCTTTCTATATGCTTATTCTATGCTTCCAGCAAAATTGTATTCGTGTTTATTCAGTGACTGTGAAATTATTTATTTACAGCAATTCTTTATTTGTACACTCTGAAGAACATTTAAAGGAGGGAAATGCAGTTTGATATTTATTTGATGATTTATGTGCGATGTAGACTAAAGGCGATGTAGGATGATTTTTGGGTGTTAAAACTAAAATTTTAAATCAAATTAGTTATAAAATAGCAGTAACTAATTTCTCATTCGTTTTTTTTTGTTTTTTCCTGATATGAAAAAGTTACATATATTAACCCAGAATTGAGAATATAAGTCAAATATTCCTTGACTTAAAATATTTTAAGAAATTTTCAAAATATATGTAAATCATAATTTGCAATCCTTAGCTATATTATCCACGGGGATCAATTTCATTTTCGAAGGGGATAGTCAATCGTAAGATGGTAATAGGTGAGCGTTATATTCTATGTTAGACGTATATTCTGAATATAGTATCCATATATGTATTAAATCAACCTACAAAGCATTGTCAGAGTGCATAGTGTAAAATTATAATTTTAAATTTTAATATTGTTATTTATTATACTAAGAAATATGTTACCCCCTCCTCTATTCTTTCTTAGATGCGCCCTAATCCTACATTTCCCCAAGACTTCATAGTAGTACTTAGAACAATTTATTCTATTTCTTTAGTACAATTTCGCATAACACAAGACATACATTATTCTATAAATATTATAGCACAGATGTGAGGAGATTGGTTTAACTTGTTGGGAGCTATACCGTCATTCCATGCACACAGAGCAAATTTTCAAGTGTACACAGATTCAAAATCCATCCACAAAATAGTATATCATTTTTATTCAGATGAGTGGCCGTGAATGTAATCGTACATTGCCGACAATTATTCATGTACTGATCAGTGTTAACTGAAAATCAAATTGAATAATAGACATACATTTACATTCAGCACGATGAAAATATATTATTGATCGAATCAAAATGTATTAAAATAATATTTCTGTTATTATCTCTCAAGATGAAATTCATCATTAAAATTCTGTATTTTGCAAATCATCAGTCTAAAATATTATTTTTACATATTATTTCGCTTAAAGATGGAGATGTGATACAGTGGGGGCATTTTTACTAATAGTCAGACTTACTAGTTTCCTCACACATATATAAAAAAATATTACATTCGTCTCTTGAGCACTTCACAAGTGACTTTCAACTATACTTTTCTATATCACTTCACAAGTGCAATTCACTCCTTTAAGAGAACTTCAACAACACACAATGACTGACTGTATTCATATTTTTCAAAATGCACGCTACTTTTGTGCAATCGAACTTATTGACTTCACATTTTCATTTGCACTTGACAGTCGGGGTTAAAGGTTGAAGTCGAAGAGAGAAGTCAAAGATGAAATAAAAGATGAAGTGGTGATATCACATCGTCACATCAACTCCAAACACAAAGTATAAGAATATTAACCTTTTGAATTCTATTGTACAGGAGTACTTTTTAAGTTCTCATTACTTCCATTGGCTCTCCGTGATCTGCTTGCCCATTGGCTCCAGCCATCTGGGTGGAGCTTAGACCAAACTTCATTGGAGAATCTCCTATAGCCCCGCGGCCTTCCATAAGTCCACGAAACTCGTGCATCATTCATTTCATGAACAAAAAATGTCTGTCAGCTCCATAATAAAAAATGACGTCTTCGTGTCTGAGGCTGATATCACTCTATCTATTTTGCTACTTTTAGAACCTGTACAACTTTTACTAACACTGCATCGCAGTTTCAATGTTAGATACAATATAAACTGAGAGTGCATATTTTTTTACTCTAACCAGTCAAAGCCGGAGTTCCGATTTTACATATATTTTAAAATTATTTCTGGCAAAAATTACTCACATGGAAGTATTATAACATCCATTTATATTTACATCGAAGCATTTACATCGATCTGCTATGCTACAACGGACATACATACAGACAGAATGAACAAAGTCATAAACACTTTTGAACTATGTTGTAAAGTGTTAATAAAAAGAACGTTAAGGTGGGGGACTTCCTTTCTATTCCGAATCTGACATTACGGACCTCGTCCAAACCTTCCAGAAAGTTTCAAAGATTCATTTGCCGATGTCAACCTCTCCAAATTCGCAACTTCGAAATAGTTTTCCCTTTTAATATTTCTGATCATTTCTATTTGCAATAAATGATACTACATAAAACTATCTTCTATTTTCGTACTTATGCAGTGCCTCGTGTTGTACAGAGTAATAATTTCAATTTTGTATTGGAAAACATTTTAAAATACATAATTACTCTCTCTTATACTATTTTAATCGATTTATTTTTGCCGTTTAAAATTAGTAGATTTATTGTCTAATATTATATATACTTTGTATATTGCATATATGTACTGTGCATAGTCTGTAGTCATTACTCTATTTCTGCGATAATTTTCAACCCAGCGATATCTTGGTGTTTACTGTCGCCGTTGCTAATTAATATTATATCTATAAATTTAAATTTTGAAATATTACCCTAGCCCTGTTTACTTCTGTTTTCAGCAGCATACTATTAATTTACTTTAAATTAGACCTATCATTTACAGAAATATAAGAACACTTCACCGAACACTAAACATGGAATTCGTATGTTTCACTTTGAATAATTAATGGCATAACGCAGGGCATATCAAACGGAAACAAAGAGTCGAGATGATAAATGGTGTTCAAGACCAATGCTTTTAAATCAGAACAATTCACAAATCACTTAAGGACGCTTCATTAATAATATTTTGCTGTTTAAAAATGACGCAATGAACCATGGGGTGCTAGTAATTTCTAAACTTTATGCTTCCTCTTTAAGCTAAATATAATTATCTTTATACGTTCGCATCAGTAAATTATAAAAGGAATTATGAAATCTTTCCGAAAGAAAGGTCTCTTGAGAAACTGAGATTTCTAGAGTAGTGCTACACCAACTGTGCTATAGCAAATGTGCTATACCAGATGTGCTATACCTATATCGGAATGGAAGTTTTGCCCTTGATTCATTGTCATATACGATTTATATTAGATTCAAGAAGCAGAAATAGAAATAGTATGGATTGCCGAATCGGCAATTTTTCTGCTTAAGCCATTCAATTAGAAGTACAAAATGTTTAATTGTTCTGCTATGTTTAATTATGGATTTGTGCATATAATGTTAATGCCAGTTTCACTTTATCTCGCCGCAGTTCGTGCGTATTTTTATTTCAAGATGTGATCCCAGAGCCGGTTGGGTTTATATGTATAGGTGATCGTCACTTCACTTATTACCTCTAAGTAAATTATATTTAAAATATATCTGCCGTTCTAAAGTTAGTGAAGGCCAACCAATGCCATGTGAACTTTCTACGCGTAATCTTCAGCCAAATAGTTCATGCATAAATCATGTCGTTCATATATATAATCGTCAGAATAAACTTGGAGTTTATGCCAAAATAAAAAGGACCTCGTGTTCGAATCATCCACCCACCAAAACTGCATCCGCGGTTGAATGGTCGACCGAGAATGGTCCCACAACTAGCTTCAGCGGCATGGCGGCCATGTTTTAATGAACCGATTTTGATTACCATAGAAATAATATTAATGGAGTGTTTTCGGTTATAGCAGTAGGACATAAGCAGTAAGTAACATTCTACGATCGTTTTAATAATACTTTGAAGATATAATTCAAAGCATTTTAGTAAGATATTAGTATCTTTAATCTACACGTTTAATTATGTCCGTCGACCTGCTTTTGATTTTCTGCGCAACCCTTCTAGAAGAGGATGAATGCCGCCATTGATATTTTTATTTTGATGTGTGAAATTTTTGAATCACCGAGATAATCTGATGAGATATTTGAGATCTATATCACTCTGAAATGTGCAATTACTAGTTTACAAGAGGCTATTACACTTTGATTGCGCTAAATCTTGAATTTAAAATCATGAATTAGGTTGCTTCTCTCTGGTCTGTAAGTTGTTTCATTATTCTGCTATTTAGATGTTAAATAAAACAATTGAAGACAATTTACTTTATCAGCGGTGAGTTAAGCAATATATATTGTATTTTTAACGTGCAAAATGCACAGAACTGTATGGGATTAAAGTGTTTGTTGAACATAGACCGGCACAACTTGCAGACTAGCTAATGTATCGGCCTTTTAAGAGGATCTGCGGATAAAATTGAGTTCCGCGTTATATCGTAAGGATCTATAACTACTTCAATTTAAACTGGTGTTCGTAATTTAGTGAAAACATTGTTCTCGAATATAGAACGGTTTGCATTTATGACTAGTTTTGAAGTCGCTATCGAATTATTGCTTATTAAGAAATTGCTCAAAAATATAAATGAAATCATTATGTTTGGCGCCAAGTACGATACAATCCAGGTAGTGTGGAATATACTATCGACGTGTCTCCCTTCTAACTAGAATAAGAAAAATAGAAGTAGAGAACGAATAAAGGTTCCATATATCTTGGCATACTGCCAGGAATGATTTTGTTTGTCACTATATGAGATATACTTCAATTAGCCGCGCTGTACTGTTACTTAACATTATGCACACTTTAATAATTAACCAGGCTAGGCGTCAAGCTATGGAATCTTTCAAAACTTCATAGAATCGTACCTGGCGCCAAAATCCATTTATTTCTTTTGATGTATTTTTTTTTCTTTACTTTTACATTACAGTTGTATTTATTTAGGGAATATGTGAGATTCGGAGATATAAGCATCTAAATTGTTTACATTATTCCTAACGATCCGATTTCAACCAGATACCCCGATCTTGGACGTTATTCTCGTCAAAAGTGACAGTTACTTGCGTCATTTTATTTACCAATTTAAGGATATATATGCAACATGGATGACTTTCTCTTAGAGAAATATAGCAGAATACGTGTAATAATATATTACACCAAAAATGTAGAGGTGTGTAAGATTGATGATATAGTTAGTTTTAGAATTTACAAGAAAACCTATTCCTATTATGCTATAGTTAAAGATATGTGCTTGGAATAATGCTAACCAGAAATATCTGCCAGAGGAATATGTAAACATATTTATATTCAAAACGCAAATAATATGAAATTTTTATTGTGTCTATATTATTATTATTATTCTTCCAAAGTAATTACCTGAAAATTAATAAGCAAATATAGGATGATAAATTTAACTGTTAAATTTATGGAATTTGTGATAACTAGTTACAGGAAAATATGCCTACATTGAGGAAGCATTTTCTCCACGCGAATATAATTTTTGATTTATACCTTGCGCATTTCAGAATATTTTAAACATTTTCTTTGATACTTTTTGAAATATTACTCATCAACAAGTTTTGGAAAGTGTTTGCACAGATTTTTTTTTATTGTTATTTTAAAATTATATTGCTATAAATCACGTTCATTATCCGGCAGATAAATTTGAACTTTCTGTTAAGATTTATGATTTATTGCTGTTGCAGCGAAGATTAGTGATGTTTGATAATCGTTTCCGATAATAATGTTTAAAGTATAAAAACATAGGATGTGGGATCATTTATACATTGTCTCTTTTAAATAGTAAATAGATTAAGTAGATAAGTTAATTAAAACATTTTTTTCTTCTTCGGAATATATTAGCTTATTGTCTTTACACATCAAAGTTTATTGGGTTACATGTCTAAAATTATGATCAATGACTGATATTCACAACACATTTTCAATGATTTGTTTTGTGTGAAAATAGAAATAACAATCTGATTTAAGCAGCAAATGACTTTCACTACATAATGCAAGTACATTACTTCTTTCAATGCGAAATAATGATGGACAGAATCCACAGCCCAATGTTTTTAACTTTGAAAGGTATACTGGCATTTGGAGCTTTTCTGATTGACAACATGTAACATTATTAGCACAACACTTATATTTCACCTAAATTTAATTTGACAATTGGAAATATTGCTAACACATGTTAAGCAATAAACTCCATTATATTAAAATACTAGAATATATACCCGTCCTTGTTCAGGGGTCGTGGCGTAGAGCTTACACGCAGCAGTTTATTTATTGTATTTATTTTTTTTTTATTTTTTGTTAAAATCCGGTGTATGGATAAAGAGTTCTTTGGTTACACCCGTAAGAGTAGTATATATATTGCACGACATCGCAGACAGACATACCTATTCTTTCTATTATTATTATTATTGATGTTAATTATTAATTCTGGAATTTGTTGACATTGTCATCAACTTGGCACCACATTATAAAAGTCGACAAGTTGGCAAACTGGTCACCAATGACGCCTAATTTATCGCCAAGTGTTATAATATTTGAAGGCACTTATTACTATTCATGTTTATGTAACTTTTTAGGTACCTTATTTGAAAAAGTGCATATCTCGAGAACGGTTTGAGTTAGTGTTCTCAAACTTATGTAATTTGTTTCAGATTAAAATCATTACGTATAAAATGATTATTTATTTAGCATTATTGCACGTCCTTATTTTTTTTTCTATTTTTCTCAAAAATTCATTCGAAAATTCGGGATCTTCAAAACATTCGATCGCGTTTAAAATAAATAGGATTCCAGTATTCAAGGATTGTAAACAGCGTACCAAATTACGTTTAAAGTGTTCCGTTTGTGCGATATCTCATCCACAGGCTCGTGGATACACACATACACATGCACTACCACAAAAATGTTCGATTCGAGTTCGAAAATGCTTTAAACATGATCATTCGTCGAAAACTCGAATTCGAATTTTATACACCACTGTCACAATACTTTGCTTATACATTGTACTATGTATGTAGGGAAAGTTAAAATTTTAATATCATAATTCGATCGTATTAAAGATCAGAATATTTTTTTTTACAAAATGTATATACCTGCTGTTTGTCCAAATACAAATTTCTTATAATTCAGTGATAGACGCAGAGACATAGAAATTATGTGACTACATTTGTTTCAAGGGTGTTAAGATATTTCTTAACGCATAACTGAAAAACAAAGTACAACTATCAAGTCAGCAAATACATTATTAGACAATGCAGTGGTTAGATTACGGGAAATGCACTCGTAGGACCCGAGTTCGATTCCCGCCTCTATCCGAACTGACTCCGTGTTCCCTTAGAGTACTGGAACGTTAAATAAGTGAGTCCTAAAGCCCTTCTGAGAGGTTGGCGATATGAGAAGGACGGTACGAACCCTAAGGATGTCTCCTGTACTAGGTTCCTGTCTAAATTGTGTGGCACTATCCTGGCAGTGGAAACAGTCCAGAAGGATATTAGCATTAAACTCACATTTGATATCTCAGTAAAGTCGCTCTCTCACGCTCTTGCAGCAAACTAGAAACCAGGGCTGTCACTGAGTTCATCTTCGTTATCGGGACGCACATCGGCGCCCTGCATAATTCAAGAATATCTTCTCTTGGGTTAAAAAGGGGTATGTTGTACATCGGATGGTATCCCATGAGAGTGTTCATCATTGAAACCTCATAAAAATTGTGTACATTTTTCCCGGGGCCATCTTTTTAAATTCTGACCTTACATTTGTGTGAAATGCCAATTTAACAACACATACAAAAATAACGCGTCAATGTCATTTTATATATTCCGATGTAAAGATGGGGAGGCTTGATTTATGCAGGGCAGCGGGACCGAGGGCCCGCGTCCCCCAAATTTTGTTATGATAGTTTAAATGCTCTAAATAGTTTAAAAAATAAATGAGAATAGCAATGGTATGCAAGAACATTTCAACAAAATTATTTAATATCTCTGCAAAATTAATGGTGTGCGATCCAGATCTCATTTGCTTCAACGTTTATTTATTATTGACGGTATAAGTAAATAATGTTTAGTAGAGGACCCCCGAATGAAATTATTTCTTAGGTCGCCATCTACTTTAAGACAGGCTCTGTATTTACACCTACGAAAATCCCCATTCTATTTTTAAGCCAAATTTTTAATAAATAAATATCTCGAGTTTACTTTTATCAAAACATGAAAATCTTATTGAAACTTTATAGGTGTGATAAATAGTATAAAACTCTTTCATTTTTTAAATACAAAAGCAGTCAAATTTTGCCCCAACAGAAGTTGACTCTAGATTTTTGAGACACATTTTAAAAAGGAATTATTTGTTATTTCACGAAAAAATCTTTAACACATAAAAAGCTCTAGTTTCTTAATTAGAATTGCTACCCTCATGAACATCTTTAATTATTAGTTATATACAATGAGAAAGCTCTTATGTTGTTTTGCTGTTCTTTTCTATCCTCCTAGGTTTAATGATTTTAATTTTTTAGCTTTCATTTGGAAATGATTTCCTGTCTGGGTCGAGCAATGTAATATCTTTCTTACTGGGCAGCTTCACTTTTACTTGTATAATTGGTTTGTCTTTATATTCTGAAAAAATATACATTTTGCCTCCGAAACCAGTTATTAGCATAACATTTCCTATTTATTATATGCTATGTATATTTTTATCCTTTGTTTTCTGTATCGTTATTACTCTCCTTATATTCATAATGTATAAGGAAAGTATTGTGATGGCGTCGAAAATTCGAATTCGAGTTTTCGACGGGAGAGAACGTTTCAAGCATCCCTGATCACGAAGAGAACATTTTTGAAGTGATGCCTGTGTGTGAAAATATGTGCGTGTGTGATTATGTATGTGTGTGTGTGTCAGTGAAACTGTGGAGACGATATCTCACGAACGAATGGAGGGATTCGAATGAAATTTGGAGCAAAAATCACAATCCGTGAATACTGGAAGTCTATTCTTTTTTAATATAATCGAATGTTCAAAACCCTCTTAAATTTTCGAGTGAAATTTTGAAAAAATCATCAAAAAATCAAAAACTTCAATAAAGTTACGCAAATAGACATTTCTTATGCAATTTGTCCTTAGACAATGATTAACATAAACTTTACAAGGCTAGCATGAACCGTTCTTGAGATATTGCACATTTTTCATATAAATTCTTAAAAAAATCCCATAAATTAAAAAAGTATTAACTGTTGAGAAACATGTTCACTTTTCATATGTAATAATATGCGATAAATGTGGTGACATCATTCTCGTGGATCTAGCTCGTTTCATTTATGAGAAAAGTCATTTGAGTAATACTTTTGTATTTGAATGCCAATAGTCATTTATCTGCTATAAGAATAACTTATTTCTCCGTCCATAACGCCTGACGAGATTTTGACGAGAAATTTTGTGGGATGTCGCCCATTTGGCGACTTTCTAAATGTTGCCAAATTAAAAAAAATCTCGCCAAATGGATAAAAATGACGCTAAATCAATGAAAATGACGACTAATTGACGAAAATTTAATATCTTGGAAAGAATATAAGTATGTACTATAAGAGTAACATATTTTTTACTGTAAGAGTAGTAAATCCATTTCATTACTTAAGGAAAGTCATGTGCTGTCCTCATCAGATTTTTTTATATCCATTTGAGCTATTAAATTTAATGTATATTTAATGTTATATTTAATTAAAGTACATAATGGAGAAATAATAAAAATTTCAGGGATTTTTATACTTCGTTAGTAAATAATGGGCGTTAATAATTAGTAAATATATAAAGGTTTGTTAGTAAATGCATAAAGATAGCAAACGGTTTTCTTAGAATAATTATACTCTAGAACTGTCCGCTAAAGTTACGCTAAAGCAGGTAAATGTCTGTTGACAGATATAACCTTTTATGTTTGTCTTATGCTGTTACTAACGTGACATATTTTAATTTTAAATACTTTAATCATCAATAATAAATGTGTTTAGAGCTTAAAAGGCAGTGCAATTGAAGACATAATAGCACTTGTACGTTTCGTAAATCTGCTGGATTTCATTCATCAAAGCAAAGCTAAAGGGGAAAATCAGGTCAAATTGAAATGACCCAAAATACTTCATGATATTGTGGCACCACTTAGTGGAATGAAAAGAAAATAAAACAAATAATTCTTTTTCTTAAAAGCATGTTTATTTTTTACTGTGCACCAAGTTACGTTCTTTATTTTATATATGCTTATCTTATATCTATATATTTCATTATATTATATTTTGTATATACTTGTCATTTTGCATATGCTTATCAATGTAAAATGTTTTGAACTCTAAATAAATGCACTCTTATGACCAGTAATTAGTAAATATCATATCGAGTTCTGAAAGTTGTGGGTTAAACTATCAATTGCTGTACTTTAATCATCAATTTAATATATATGTTTTCTTTTTTATTGTAAACGTATTAGTTAATGTACTTCCTGCTGTCATTGGGTAATTTGTAAAGAAAGATAATATATAAAATGCATGTCTTTTCTGCTAAAATTATGAATCTGTCATTGGAATATGTTGTTTTAAGAATACTCTTCTGTTGATGCAGAGGATAAAAATAAAAAATACGACAAAGGAAAAATATTTTTTATTCTAGACATTTTTCTCTGAAGGTCTTTGAGAAAGGACAACATTTTTTGGAAGAATTTCAAAGTCAAATATTTCTCTGTGAACTGTGAATTTAGACTGAACTTCATCCTTCGTTCCTCTCTAAGTAAAAAAAAAACCTATTTGATTTTGCATAGAGAAACTTTAGTCTGGTCTGTGATTGTAAAAGGTTGTTTTATGTAAAACGAACAAGTAAAAATCCTATATGTTCTCAAAACGGTCTACTTTTTTATTCTGCTGAATTTGGTGGAACACTTGTTTGAGATGCTGTCTATATGCTTATTTCACGCCTCCAGTACTACCGTCTTGTTCTAAATTCAGTATTTCTATATTTAACATTTTCCGTACCTTGCAGCTACATGCTAAAATATCAGAAACATATGAAGTGTATTAGATGTTTTAATGAATTATTTGATACTAACAATGTACCAGACGTTGCCATTGTGAAATTTAAGAAGAATTGAAAGTTTGTGGATAGCCGTAAAATAGTCCCACTTTAAATTTAGTCCATATTTCGAGTTTCTAGGACCAGGAGGTGTAAAGAACGACCTTGAGTCAAACCCTGGATTTTTGAACTTGCCAGTCGACGCTCTACCTTTGGACGAAATTGTAAATTCTCATCTTCTAAGTGGACTCTGTATTATCCACCTTCTTATGTCAAATTGGTGGGCAACTGACAATCTGACTGACCACCTCCTGATATTTTCACCTCAGGTTAGCCTCCTGCTACTACTATTGTTACCCAGATTAATATCCTGCGTGATCGTTATCCTTTTAATTTGAAATCGGAGCTCAATCTTCCAGAGTCCACTGAATCCGTAGCTGTACTAGGGTCACTTTCAGATCTCCGACATTCTTGCACTAACCTACCGGATTGATTTGTTCAGGCGCCATTGTAAAGAACCTTACTGTCCCAAACGGGAGTCGAACCCTGGATCTTCGAACTGGTCAGCCGACTCTCTACCGCTGAGCTACTGGGACGAAATTGCAAACTCTTATCGTCGAAATGGAATCTGCAGCTTTATCGAGATATTCATAAAATTGTAGAACTTTTCATAGATATAGCATTATGCAGACGATATTTTTATCGCCAATTTATTTTAATAAATATATCATGTTGTTTAGAAAATCCAATGTATTTATACAGCAAATGGCTTTATTAAATCTTTTTCCATTTAAATAATGAGAAAATGTATATAAATATTATAAAAATACATTTTTTGGAACTGTATTTTTGTCTGCTTAAGTTAATTGGGTGCTTCAAGCTAGTTTTACATATTGTCATCCGGAAAAGCTTCCAATGTACAATTTGACATTAAAAACATTATCCTGTGGATCTTATACACCATATTTTTTCTGTAAAAGAAGTAAATGCATTGCATTATATTGAGAAAATCGTGTTGAGCCCACATCATATTTTTTATATATGAATTTTAATGAAATGAGGTTTCGCCACCTCTTTAATATGATTCTTGTGTACTGAAAACTAAATAATTTATAATTCCGTCAAAATGTCCAATATATGCAACAATTCTTAAGAAAGAAAAAGCAACAAGACACAGCATTTAGGAATGAATCATTGAGATTCGTAAAAAAGCGAATATTTCTTATTTGCTCTGAAAAAAAAAATACTTCTTCAGAGACAAAGGGACATTCTTGCGTATATTTTGTTTCGATAGAACGGGACACAGATTTTATTAAGTTGAGAAATGATATCTTCTTAAACTACTGCTTCGACTTGTCACACGATATGATTGATTTCTGAAGAGTTTGGACGAAAGGCAAAACTTTGTGAAGTGTTTCTTTCACAGAGTCTTAGAAAATATGATTATATAAGAACTTTTAGTTTAACATAATATATATATATATATATATATATATATATATATAATCAAAATTTTGATATAATTCTTTATTTAAATGCAAATAATTACATTCTAGCTGCCACCGAAGATCTAAAAATAAATTCGTAAATAAAGCAATGCATTAATATGAAACTGGGATCAGCAACACGTCGATCGCAATTTTAATTCAAGTTGCTCGCGGAACAATTTTTTAATGCTATTTTAAGTTTCTTCAAGCCATTTAGTTCCAATCTAAATTGGGCGGCACTGTCCCGGCCGTTCTAACAGATGCCATATACTTTCGGTTAGGTCGAACGTTCTGAGTTGAATTAAAAAAAAGTATAGCAGACATAGTAAATTTTACTTTAAGGAGCAACTTTTATTCATGTTTTTTAAGCAAATAAGTCAACTTTATTTTCAAATTTTAAAGTAAAAGTATGTACCTCCTATTTGAACACACGAAAAGAGACATCATCATTAAATCAGTTCAGTAATTTAGGTTGAAGATCTGTCAACACTAAAGAAATTGGCCGAAAATTAATATATTTGCAACTTTTAAAATTCTAAATCAAATTTATCTTTAAGATTCATAAAAAGAAGTATGTCCCCCTCCTCACACACACACCACCACCACCACTACCACCACGACTACCACCCCCTCTTCCACTACCACTAGAACACATAATGCGAGCCATTATTCATCAAAATCGGGGCAGTATATTAGACTGTAGGTCATGTAACGCTTCAGAAATTGACCGAAAAATCATGTTTCTAAAGTTAACTTATCTTCCAGTTAAAAGAAGCCGTATGTACCTTCCAGCAGAGAACATAAAATGAGCCACAATTTATTAAGATCTGTTCAGTTGAAGACCCAGACCGTACGACTCGTCCAAAGGACTAGGAGCAACTATTTGGACGGCCGGGAAGATCTGTTCAGTGGTGAAGTCTGTCTACATTGAAGAAAATATCGAACTGTCCGGCAATCTATTAAAAAACGCACTTTTAAAGTTATTTTGTCTGGAGTATCCCACCAATTGTACTTGTTTTTATTTTATTTTTTCAGCTTTGGAGTCTTGCATAAGAAAGGATCAAATACATAGCTATCTTGGGGTCTGATAATTGGGTTTTTTCATCTTATGTAGATAAATACGTTGATATATACATGGTTGAATTGCTTTAAAAGTGTAGGCACCACGCTGTTATTCTCACTACCAGGGACATTTGTAAAGAACCTTGCTGCACCAACCGGAACTCGAACCCTGGATCTTCGAACTGACCAGTCGACGCTCTACCGTTGAGCTACTGGGGCAAAATTGCAAGCTCTTATCGAATTGGACTCTGGATTCTCCACCCTCTAATATCAGACTGGCGGACATCTGATAATCTGACTGACCACCTCCTGCTATTTTAACCCCAGGTAAGCCTCCTGCTACTACTATTTTTATCCAGGTTTATATCCTGCGTGGTCGTTATCCTCTCAATTTTGAAATCGGCCCTGAATCTTCCAGAGTCCACTGAATCCGTACCAGTCGTACTAGGGTCACTTTCAGAGCTCCGTCATCTTTGAACTAACCCAGAAGAGTGATTTGTCCGGGCGCCATTGTAAAGAATCTTGCAGCCCCAACTGTGACTCGAACAATGGATCTTCGAACTGGACAGCCGAGGCTCTGCCATTGAGCTACTGGGAAGGAATTTCCAACTCATATCGTCAAAGTTAAATCTTCACATTCTTGAATACATTCATATTTTTAACATCTTTATGTTTTAATTACACATATATGTAAAAGAAGACCTGCAACAAGTCAACACATGTCAGAATGAAACATCGAAATTCCCAAAAGAACTCGTATTATCAATATTTGTCTTCAAAGAAAAATACCTAAAAAATGTCTGTACTTGTTGTTTTGATGGATAGAGGCCCAGATTTTATTAACTTGTGAAATGATATCTTTCTTGGAAAAAAAAAGAACTCTGTTTTGACTTGTCATGTTATATGATTGATTTCTATGGGGTTTCTATAAGAGTTTCATGGAGGTTTTCTTTAAGACGGTAAAATACGATATATACAAATTTTAGTAATTACTTATTATTTATAAAAAAAGTAATTACTAAAGTGAGTAATTACTAATTTTGGTGATTACTTACTGAATAATTACTAATTTAATACTAATTAATTACTAATTTATTACTAAGTAATTACTAATTTAAGTAATTACTTAGTATTATTTATTATTTGTAAACGTTAACGTTTGCCAAAATTTTGTATACGTACTTCCTATTTGTCATCAAAAGAAAATAATACCTAAACAACATATCATTTACTTTTTATTTAGATGGACAGACGGATATTCCTTTAAGTAGGTAGATGATATCTTAGTGAAAAAATGCTTTGCTTTCATTTGCCATGTGATATGATTGATTTCTGTGAAATATCTATATGCTCGATTTATGACAGTAATGAAACGAATGGGGAAATCTGATAATCCCACTCTCTGCTTGCGGTCGAGATACGAATATTTCTTTCATTCGACGCAAACCGTCCGACCTACCGGAGGTGTAAGGCATTTATTTGGACGGACGGAAGTGTGCCACCTAATTCAGACTAGAACCCAATGGGAGAGACATTCACAGGGATTGCGTCCTCCTTCCTCTGCCACCAACCTCTCGGAAGGATATTTGGACCCATGTATCTATCGAGCTCGTACCTCAATTAAACATGGGGATAATTTGGTCAGACACCGAATGTAACATGGGTTCTCCAAATACAATTTCCGTACCTTGACCACTGGGCTATCCCGTCCTTTAGACCCGAGTCTGAATTTCGATACGAAACAGAGACCATACCAATATGTACTCAACCTCTCTTTTGAAGAGTATAACAGCTAATTCTAAATATAACTTAAGTTCTTTTGCTTATGTACTCTACCGTTGGTTCACACAGGGTGACCACTTATATCCGTTACACCCCGCTTAACTTTTAAACGGTGACAGCTTAGGCCATAAAGTTGGTGTCTAGGTATAGTAAAAAGGCTATGCGCTTCTCGATGAGACAACTTCCAACGCCATCTATTGGCGAATTTTAGAATTAGCGGTCCTATCTCGTAAACGGTGAAAGATACGAGAAAAAAGTCAATTAGAAAGTTGAAGAGCACTCTTGATTTAGTACGAAAAGATACCTTGCTCACATTAATACTCAAAACGGAATGCAAAAAATGAACATTTGTTTTGCCACGATTTCGAAAATTGTCATGTCATAAAGAGTGGAAGAAAGAAACTGAGACACTTCCCTGTCTTCAGGATCATTTATTTACAATAGTATATTGCCCAAAATGCTCTCTGTTAGCCACTGTACACATTTGCACTCTGGACTGGATTTCTCGCTGCACATTGTGCAACATGGCAGGTGTTACGGACGCACAAGCATAAGTAATGCGTCGTCGAAGATCCTGCAATGTTGGAGGAGGATTCGCATATACCTGCCCTTTTATGGGTCTCCATAAGAAAAAGTCCAACGGGGTCAAATCAGGTGAGCGCGGAGGCCACTCGACCGAACCACCATAACCGATGACTTGATTCTGGAATGTCTCTATTAGGTACTGCTGAGCGTTTGAAATCTTATGCGGAGGTGCGCCGCATGTTGGAACCATACATTTAGGAGTTGGTGCAACGGTAGATTCTCAACAAATTCGGTTATTACATCCTGCAGAAGCTGCAAGTACCGTTGTCCCGTTAACGTGTCCTCATAAAATACTGGTCCAATGAGCCTGTCATTAAAAATTCCGCACCAAACATTAATCGACCAGCGTTGTTGATGTCGAACTTCGACTGCATATCTCGGATTTTCCAGCGACCAGGTATGAACGTTCTGTCTATTAAACATTCCGTTCCTCGAAAAACGTGCCTCATCCGTCCATATTATGTCTGCCAGGAATGTTGGGTGAACCTCTAAGTTATTCATCACAAAGTTGCACCACGCGTAACGTCTCTCAGCATCTCTTGGCAGCAATCCCTGCACAGGTGTGGATCGGTATGGATGAGCACCTGATTCATTCAGGATTTTCCAGACGCGGCTTTTTGAGAGGCCACAATTTTCACTGATGATTCTTGTGCTGCTCTGAGGATGAGCGAGAGCGTATGCTAGCACATCTTCAGGTTGCACTTTGCGTCCTACATTACGAGGTGTACGAATTCGAGGTCGGCTGGTCACGCAGCCCGTCTCCCTTAAACGTTTTACAAATTTAAGATGATCTGCCGTGTAGGATGCGGTCCTTGAGGGAAACGTTCACGATACAGCCTTGCAGCTGATTTTCCTTTACGCCCACATTCACCGTAAATTAACATCCGGCAATACTCGTTTCTGCCAAATTTTGCCATAACTCTCCGCTTTAACGTACAACCCAGCAGAAACATCCTTTTTACAGTAGTAGTCTCTGGTGAACAGGTATGACGTTCCATCCTCATTTGCATAATACATGAGATCCATGTGATTTTTATACCAGGCATGGTTGAGTTGAGCTGTGTGTTTAGTGAGACAATTTTGCAAGATCAGCAGAAAGTTTTCATGGTTTGTAGAGACATTCAGTAAAACACGCAACCGGTGGGAACAGAACCATGGTCCTCATGAATGCGAATCACGTGCTTTTCTCCTGCGCCACAACACAGGCTCGTATTTAGTCCGTAAGGCGGTCTTTTCTCGCTTCGCTTCACAATCAAACAAATGTACATTTTTTGCATTCTGTTTTGAAAATTAATGTGCGCAAGGTACCTTTTCGTACTAAATCGAGCGTGCTCTACAACTTTTTCATTGACTTTTTTCACGTATATTTCACCGTTTACGAGATAGGACCGCTAATTCCAAAATTTGCCGATAGATAGCGTTGCAAGTTGTCTCATCGAGTAGCGCATAGCCTTTTTACTATACCTAGACACCAACTTTATGGCCTAAGCTGTCACCGTTTAGAAGTTAAGGGGGGTGTAACGGATAAAAGTGGGCACCCTGTATATTCTACTAGATAACATCAAATTAAGTTCAGCTGTAGAAAGTTGCATTGAAAGATAAAATCGCACACAAGTACAATCGTACTTCATGACAAAAATTTTCCCACCAAGTACAAAATGCAAAAACTTCCAAATCAGTTATTAAATCTTAAAATAGTTTAGGCCACATTTCCTCAGAACCATTTGTACTTTCAGGTCAAGGGACTATGCCGAAGGATCCTAATCCTCATTCATGTCACATGTTGCCCATAGTCACATGTAGCCCATGTCACATGTAGCCCAGAGTCACATGTAGCCCATGTCTCATTTAGTCATAGTATGTTGAAAAAAAAACAGTAACTACACCTAAAATGTGCTATTTGTGATTTGAAAAAGAGTTAGCATCTTTCGGCAGAGTACCAAGACTTTGAATTACAGCACCTGTTTTACTGAAAATTGACGCAAACGATTTTGAGATGTCAAAACGTTTTGGGAAGGATATTTTTATTTTGTACCTGGCAGGAGTTTTTTTTATCCATGAAGTGGTGATGTTGTGAGATGTATAATACTAGCTTTATGCCCGTTCTTTGTACGGAATCTATAAAGAAACTTCAAAATTTACAATTATGTGCAAATTTCTATAGTATTCTAAATGATATTGTAATGCAAAACACTCTATTAAAATTTCTCCTAAAACGAAGTATATGGATCTCTGTTCTCGCTATACAAAATTATCTTCACAGGCAGATTTGAAGATAAAAACATCCTGGTCCCTTTTCAAAACAAATTTATAAAAAATAGTTTTTTTAATTCCTTCAAAACGATAGAGATAATTAATGAAATTAAACTTAAGTTTGCAAAATATTGAATGTTCGTCAAAAAGGCGTCATTTTATTTAATTCACTGTCAATTTATCAATTTGGCGATACTTGATCAACTTATCAACATTTTAAAAAGTCGCCAAATTCGTCGAGAAGTGGTACGATCGGACTGAGAGACCCTCCCGAAGCATTATTACAATACTATCCCCTAACAAAACAGAATTAATTTCATTAATTTAGCGTAATTTTATCAGTCTAACGAAATTTTATCGATTTGGCGACATTTTTATCAATTTAACAACATTTTAAAATGCCGCCACTCTTATCGCCAAGTGGAATGGTTGAACTGACAAACAAACGTTCCAAAAAACGTTATAACAGAACTATCTCCTAATAAAACACAAATAATTTCATTGATTTGGCTTCTTTTCTTTTCAATTTTGCAAAATTTAAGAAAAGTCGCCCAAATGACGATCTCACGCCAAATTCATAGGATCTGATTTCGCAGGTCTGAAGAATAAAACATCCTGATTCCGTTTGTATATTCCAAAATGAACGATAAAACGATATTAGAAGATGTACCCATACTACTCATATTCTGTTTCAACAATTGGCTAAACGCAATATATAAGATTGAAAACATTTTGCTAAAATAAAACAGATGATGTAAGAAATTAAAAATATTAATAATTCTCATAATCTTTAAACAACAAGTCCGTAAGTAATAGTTTTCAGTCAAAAATACAATACCCTTCATTTATAGGATATATTTTATATTCATTTCTTTATTATCTAAATCGGAATAAAAAATTAATAAAAATCGGCTGCCGTATGAAACACATTTAATGAAACTGCATAGCTGCATGATATAAAAAGTAATCTTTGTCATAAAATGCTCATAATTAAATAATTAACCATTTTAATGTCGTCATATTTTTCATTGTAAGTAAAAGCCTAAAAAATTTCTAAGTAAAAGCCTGTGGAAAATAAACTATGGATGTAGGGTTTCAATTTACCTTCATGTATTAAACCAGTGATTTCCAATATATTTGGTATGAAGAACACATGCACTTAGAGAGGAGATAAAACTCCTATGAAAGGTTATTTTCTTATTATTATACGGACAACCTCTGATCCTAGAAACTTGAAACATGAACTAAATTTTAAGTAGGGCTATTTCATGGCGGCCAACATAATTTCATGAAATTCGGCGTACACTTTCTCCCGTGATGATGAGACAAACACACATTCATACAGACAGATCTTTAATTTTATCTATATAGATTTAAAGGTTTTTACAGAGTAACACCCAATAGTTTTAAATTAACATTGACGAAATTTAGCAATGTTGTCCGAAATGGTTGGATTGACCGCAGGTAATTGCTCTACCTTTCTAAATTCGCTGCAGCCTTATTTAGCTCAGCTTTCTAGATTTGATATATTTAATATCGTAATCATCAATTAAGTAAAAACATGTTATATATAAAATATATTTTTAAAATATTATCGTAGCATATGGACAGTACACAGAAAATAATTATTCGTCTTTCATTCTTCGCAATATAATACTCAGGGGCAATAGTATAATGTTCTCCGTTTCAGTCTCAAGTGCTCAAAGGCTGTCGTTGAAAAACACCTACCTATGACTATTCGCTGTATCAATAAAATGAAATGAAATTTAGAATCGAAATGACAGAATTAGTGCATATACGAAATCCACATCTAAATCTTATTGCCATTTTAGCATCTTCGAAAGTAATGACTTTGAATGAATCGCTCTGCTTAAGATTTGCATCCCTTTTTATATTTAAAGCAAAAATAACTGTTTCAGTATCCCAAGAATGTTTCGAATGTGAAAAATGGGGATGGACAAAGTTGAGCGGGAATATATACACAATTTATAGAGCACATGTCCCGGCCATTAAAACTGTAATGATAGAGACAGACTTTGACAGATTTACACGAATATTTGAAATTGGGATGAAATGGAGGCGAAGAAAAATAAACATCAGGTCGAAGCAATAAAAGGAAATTTCTAGCTAACAGTGAAAGCAGACGAGCTGACACCAGGACTTAACATTAAATTATAATTCTATGATCCTATGGCGAAGGTGCGATGTCGTATCTTAATCATTACAGAAGCAATCATAAAAGAGAAGTTTATTTACATGAATATAACGTGAGATATTTACAAGTATAGCGTAGTGCTGCATCAAAACGCGCTTGAACGTACTCATCTGAGATACAAATGCACGTGTGCGCCTGGTTTGAGAATGTTCTGTTGCTATTCTTCCCCATTGATAATATGGAAAACTCGCCAAATAACGCGTATAGTCAATCAATGCAATGCCAGGAATGGCTAAAAAACAAAATGCCCTATTGGAGCATTTTTACACATTCAGAAAAACTATCTTTTGAAGCGTTTGGCGAAGAAATATGCTTCTTCGTCAAATCCATTAGCCGGTAAATTGCGGGAAGTTAAGTTTGCTATGGCGACAAGGCGTGCGAATGAAAAGGTGACAGATTTCATTGCCAGAACTTCAGTTGCTGAAAAATTCGCATTAAGGGATTGAAACGCAGAAATTCGTGTCACCACCGAAATTAAAATGGCTGATGCATATTCTGCCGTGTGTGCAAAAGTAAAATGTACTTTTAAGTACATTTTAGAAACACATTTTATATATTTCGCTTTTAATAGGTGAAGTTCCTCTTCTTAAACTGCACCTGAATAGCAGCAACTCAGTTATAATGTGCGGCATATCATAATTACCAAAATTTTGGATGAATGTTATTGTTACTGATTTACATTCTATACCAATTATATGTCAGTGGAGGGCTTTGAAATATTAACTTCTTCTAAAAACATTTTTGTGCGTATCTATATAATGTGCAAAGAAAAGTACCAAATTAGTGAGTGTCTGAAATATAATATTTGTTATAAATATGTTATATAATATTTGTTACAAATATAATATCAGTCATCAAGAATGCAGTAGAATCATTTTCTTCTATGCAGACAAGCATTAATTTCCTTTCTGGTAAAAACGTATGTAGTAATTCGTAATGAATTATTCATCAATCTGGTTACAGAATTGTATAAAAATGCTAATAACACACTTTACCTGACGCAAGGTAATAATAAAGCACAGTCTGTTAGCGGCTAAAATATTATTTGAATTCTATGATCTGATTTAATGAAGTAATTAACGTGTAATTAAACATCGTTAGAAATGCCACTATCCTTGTCTGTGTAGAAAAATGTTTAGTTTCCAAACATTACTTCTTCATTTTATAAGAATGAGTGACAACAGTTGTTAAATAGTTCAAGACACTCCAAATATCCCGTCTTATCGGTTCCATGTTTTTAGCCGAAGTATATTTTATACAAAAAATTAGAATTCATATTGATTTTATTTCGCCCCTGAAGGAATTTACTCTTATTATATTCATTATATTCAATTAAACATAATATACCAATTACTCCTATTCATTCATTATATTCAATTATCACATTCATTGTATTAAATTATTATATTCATTATATTCAATTATTATATTAATTATATACATATTATATTCAAATTGCAATAATTTTTTTTTGCACTGTATATGTTTATAAGTATTGTGCCGATACGACAAACATTCAAATCTTGCTTGTAATGAAATAATTTTATCATTCATTAACATAAATTAACTACTTTTTGAACGAATTTTGTATCTATGTGGGTGCCAAATATTAAAAAAAAATTCCACAATTTCAATGAAACGTTAGAACATTTTACTTTGAGAAATTGACAAATAAAGTGATAAATTAAATGACAAAATATAATGTATTATTTGTTATATTATTTGTTGTATTATCAGTTTAGGAAAATTAACTTTATATAATAATTAGAAATTACTATTATAATGTAATTGTTATTACAAGTTACAATTATATTCCTTATTGTTAATTGTTGAAGTCAATTAAATAAGGTCATGCACAATTACGAAATGTAATTATGCATGACATCCACAATATAGTAATTATTAATTGTAATTGTAATTAGTTATTTAAAATTGTTAAAAGATTAACAATTGAAAATTTTTTAACACTTGAAAGAATTAAAACATACTTTTAATAAATCAAACATTAGGATACTGTAAAATAATATATGATTTAAGAAAACTCTGTACTGGGAGAGTAGTATTTATATCTTGAAGAAGGAGCTTGTTCTTAACCTCCGAAAGTATTTAGTGCTTATAATCAGCAAATTATTTTACTTTGATTTAAGTAGAAATAGAGTTGATTGCACATTTTGTATGTACGATTTTGTTCCAACATGTATTTCGACAATAAGGCAAATCCATTCTATCTAAAACAGATCCTGAGAGCAAAATAAGTAATCTCCCATTTTTACAAAGTATTGATTCTAATAATATATATTTTTAAGTTTGCAGAATATAACAGAATTCCAGATCGTGTTCACGTTATAAATGGAGCCAGATGTTCCCGATGAGCAACGCTGCATCAAAAGGGAGGCGCGCATCGCTTCAATAATTTAATATTTGCCTTTTTTGTTCTTTTTTTATGAAACGTCTGTAAGTTAAGGACAGTAAATAATATTTAAAATATATTTTTCATTTAAATATTTTACATGGCATCAAACCGGTTTTTACTGAATATTTTGGATAAATGAAATTTTTACATTTATTAATTAATAAAGCTTTCCAGCTACCATGCTTGCCAGGTTTATCTTACGTTTACGCTTCAGTAATTATACAGCTTTAATTTATTTTTTCGTTGATATGCACGAATAACTCATCGTTAATATACTCGCCGTTCTAAACGTAGAATCGCTATCTTTGTGCATATAACAGCATCAAAGGGCTGGTTTTGCATGCATTTCATTAGAATGGGATACCTGATACACATACAATGGCATTTCATTTGTATATTTCATTTATTTATCTGCTGTAAGAACAACTTATTTCTTAGTGCATAACCCTTAGCGATATTTTGGCGACGAATTTGGCGGAATGTCGCCAACTTGGCGACTATTTTGAAATGTTGATAAATTTACGAAAATCTCGCCAAATGGATAAAAATGACGCTAAATCAATGAAAATGACGATTAATTGTCGAAAATTCAATATCTTGTAAAGAATATTGGTATCTACTATAAGAAAAGCCTATTTTTTTACTGCAAAAGTAGCAAATCCATTACATTATATAAGGAAAGTCATGTGGTGCCCACATCAGATTTTTTTTGTATATGAGAGAGGCTTCACATTTTAAAATAAGTTTGGTAGATAACAATTTTTCAAATTTGTTTTTAATTTTATATAACTCTTCATGATATACTTATTTGATGTCATTTTTAATGCACTTTCCTACGTCCTAGAGAGTTAAAATTTGGTACACAGCTTAAATTTGTTGAACATTTTATTCTACAAAAATTTGGTGGATCTTTAAATATAGATCATACATTTTTTTCGAAATGACCTGCAAATAATCCCCGTTCACTTCTATAAATCATTGTTGTAATATTGTTAAAAATTCTGATGTGGGCAGCGCATGTCTTTCCCTGCAGACTCATATTCACGTTCTCTTTATTTCTTCAATAATAATTTGAGTTTATCTGCACAAAATAACAGCCATAAGTATTTTAAATGACATTGAATTTGCACGTTAAACTTAAATTTGGTTCTCATTTGACAGCTAGACTTATTGTCAAAGGTGGTGTAGCGAAAACGCGAAAAAACTAAAATATCTCAAGAACGGCTAATCTTAAGAGTAATGGGGTTAGTCTTATTCTTTTTGTCGTCAAAAATCACGAATAAAATAGGAATTTAATTGATATAATTGAGCACACGTAGTCCTTTATTTTTATATTTAACGATTTTTGCGGGCCATTTCGCAAAAATAGCCCGTTCCTTTTTCCTGAATCGTACTAGAATAACCTACAAATGATTTATGTACCAAATTTTGTTAAATTTGGTATATGAATTACTTGTAGGTCATTCAAATATTATACACCAAATTTTGTTAATTTTTTTCCTATAACTTTTAGCTAGAGTGGATAAAGGCAATTTCTGCCGGCCATTTCGCAAAGAAGACAGATTCTTTTATTACGAATCGTACTATAATCTAATGAACATCAGGATTTCCCACAAAAAACATATCTACCAAATTTTAGGAAATTCCGTCCATTAGTTTTTCAATTAGAGTGGATGTAATATCCTCACAGACACACAGAAACATACACAGATACACTCTTACACACACAGACGTCTTCCTAAAAATAGTTTTTTCGTGTTTTGGAAGTCCAAAAACGTGTAGATCCATCGAAAATTCGAGTTCCGATCTTCGGCACGTTTCCAATACTTTGAATACATACACACACACACACACATATATTATCTGCGTATCTGTGTATTATCTGAGTATCTAAATTCCGTGCCTATGCAATTACAATAGTTGTGATTTTAAATGATCCCTAAACTTTTATTATTTCTTCAACGAAACCTAATTTTAACTTATGCAGAATGCAAATATCTGAAGCGATTGTAAGGTGAGTTACATAAGAATTGCTGAATTTTTTTCACACAAAATTATTTAGCTCTGGAGTCTGGAATACAAGTTATATGAATGAAATATTCATTGATTTTGCATAGAGAATCAGATGATTTATATTTCGATACAATTTTAAATATTTAAGTATAATAAATTACTGTAGTACTGTGATAATGTAAAAGATATCACCACTGAATGTATCACATTTTAGAAATTTTTAAATGAAATTGCATTTCAGTTGGAAAGTGTTTCATAATCAGTGCTTATGCATGATTGATCTTTCTTGTTTTATTTCGACGATAGGAACACTGCAATCACTTTTATTCAATTGAGCAGCGTGCTTTTCCTATGCACAGACCTAAATTGTGTATTACCACTCAGTACACAATTTATGCCTATGTGGAAATTTCCTTCCTCAATTATTGCCGTGAATAAAATATTTCCTTTGGAAACTATACAGTTAAATACAACAATTGATACGAGTCTAAGGATTTTAATTAATATGTTGAGTTAAACTACGCTAAAGAGTATATAGTACATGTATGTATAAAAAAAAATATACATCTATTGACTCCAAACTTATAAAACCACCAAAAGAAGAATTTCCAAATTTCTATCCCAGTCCTTTATATATGTCCCTATAAGATATAAATCATTAAAAATGTTAAACAACGCAATGCATCAAATCAATCGAACTTTTTATTTACAAATTTACTTTTCTACAACATGCCTTTGTACGATAAGATAACGGATCCTTTCAAAAGCACATCTCGGTACAAATAACTGTTTCCATTTTTAGTCGATATTGATTCCTCTGACATTTTTTCTTAATTGCGAAGATATCACTGTTACATGTTGTGTTTATTATAAACGACACCAAATCTTCCAGATTAGTCATGCTGCATCAGAAAGAGGCTCACATAGAAAGCTACAATGCTTAAAATATCGATCTTTATTTATTATCAGAGTTTTGTATACCTCGATCATCTTTATCGAATGTGCCTGAAAAAAATAGAGAGATTATAAATAAAACTTGAGACAAATAGATTTAATATCACATACTATGACATAATAAATAAAAATAATTCCCTAAAGCTGTTTCGGTTTGGGGATTTTGAGGGGAAAATGTTTTTCATAATTTGTTTAACACAATTCCGATTTTCCTGAAGACATTTCGGATAATTACAAACTCAATGAAATTTAATACCTATAATGAACTGATTACTGTATTAGCAATGTTATGTTTTTAGTCTACATTTTTATATTTTATTCAAGTATTACAATTTTCTGCAGTTATAATTTTTTCTCAACATGTTTTCCGCCGATAAGGCAATCTTCCCTGTCAAAAACACATCCTAGGGACGAAAATAAATAATCTTCCATTTTGACTAAGTATTGATTCTCGTAACAGTTTTTAACAGTTTTCAGAATAAATCAGAATTACAGATCGTGTTCGTGTTATAAATGGAAGCAGATGTTCCAGATAAGCAACTCTAATCAAAGGGAGGCGTCTATCGCTTCAGTAATTTAATCTTTGTTTTTTATATTTTCTTTCTTTTGAAGCATGTGTAAGTTAAGAACAGTAAATAATATTTAAAATGTATTTAATCGATTCTTCAAAAAGAAACCCCAGTGTTGTGTTTCTTCATAATAACAATACGTACACTTCAGTGGCAGTAAGACATTTCGCACATTTAAAATACAACTCGATACGTGAGTCCGGCGCATTAGAGACCGATTTCACGATGTCTTCTATAGATTAAAAAAGCAATATACAGTGTATTGCCTTTAAGTGACGACAAACTCCAAACTCAGAGGGGTGATATTAGACATCAAGAGAAACAGAAATTGTCATAGAACATGGTATCGCAAACCACGTTTAGTCGGTGAAAATCACAAAAACACTTATGAAGGTTGTGACGTCGAGTGGGACAAAAAGACCAATAATAAGTAGAAAAACCATTTACTTGATAACATGATTACAACACAGCCTGTGCTGTACAAAGTAAAGTACAATAATAAGTGCAAAATAAGTACAAAAAAGTAAAATATATAAGTACACAAACCATTTAATTGACAGAATAGTTACAAAACAGCCTGTGTAACACAGTTCAATGTCAGAAAAGAGAAATGATTGCAGGAGTTGTTCGAAGTTGCGGCCGCGAAGGTCATTGCACAGCCGGCTGCGATGGAGGAACGATTGTCAGACGCGCTCAAAGATTTCGGGTATGCTGGCGATGTCTGTCGCAGCGACGACGATCCATGCTATGAGATCCTCCAGTATCCCCACAGGCGTCTGATACGCGAGTGATTTAAGGTGTCCCCAAAAGAAGAAGTCCAAAGGATTGAGGTCCGGAGAGCGTGAAGGCCAAGCAGCAGGTCTCGTGGGTTCAATCCACCTCCCAGGATATGTAGCATGGAGGTGGTTACGTACCACAATGGAAAAATGTACTGGTGCACCATCATGCATGAACCACATGTTCTGCCTCACTGTGGCCGATACACCCTGTAGCAAATCCGGGAAGACGTGCTGCAAGAAAACAAGGTGTGTTACTCCATTGAGGCTTTCGGGCAGAAGGTATGGTTCCAACAGATTATCTCAGAGGATCCCTGCCCAGATGTTAACATTGAACTTGTGTTGAACTTTCGAGGGGATAGTGGTGTGGGGACCACGTCTATTTTTGCGATTTTCACCGACTAAACGGGGTTTGCGATACCATATTCTATGGCAATTTTTGTTCCCCTTGATGTCTATTATCACCCCACTGAGTTTGTCGCCACTTTAATAAATACCCTATTCATAGAATGTACATTAGTATGTACATTTGAAAGAGCGAAAAAAAAACAGTTTGCGGTGATCTTAAAATTATATCTATAATTTTGGAATAAGAAATACACCAAATGCCTGCGTTTTCTGCGCTGATGGGGACATCCAAGGTCGATCAACAACGAGATCAGCAGCGAGATCTAGAAAAAATGACCAGAAAGAGTCATATTAGAACTTGGAAGTAAAAGTGTGTTACACGAAACTTTGGTTTCTCGGGGAAAATATCATTTCTTCCCCGCTTCACATAAATCTGAGATTAATGAAAAAATTTGTTAAAGCTTTGTCGAAAGAAAGGGATCGTTTTAAATACATCTGTGCACCACTCCCGGGATTGTCCACAGCAAATTGAAAGAAAGTATTTTTATCGGTCCAAACATCGGGAAACTTATGACGAATAAACGCTTTGAAAAAAGTGTTGAAAATGAATCGTGGAAAACTTTCAAAGAAATGGTGACCCAATTTTAAGAAAATCACTTTAAAATGATTGTTGAAGACATGCTACAGAAATTTAAGAATTTGGGATATTTTATGAACTTAAAACTGCATTCAACTCTCACTTAGAATAATTTCCTGAAAATATGAGAGCTGTCAAAAAATAGTAAGGCGATCGGTTCTACCAAGACATCAAGGAGATGGAAAAACAGTATCAGGGCAGTTGAAATGTCAATATGATGGCCATTGCTGGATGTTGAGCAGAGATGACCACGGGAAAGAATTTCACAGAAAAATTAAAAAAAGAAAGCTTTGAGGTAAAAGAAAAGGACACCACAGAGAAATACAGATATGCATCAGAATGTATAGCAATAATTAATTACTTTAATTGAAATATTTTTTCCAATACTAGCATTCCAATTAGTTTTACAGAAAGTTTAAAATAATATTTATTTATTTAACATAACGCGCTTTAAAGCGATTTTCCTGTAACATTGAGATTCATTTTGTGAAAAATCCTTACGTGATAGAGGAGAAAATTAGAAGTGATATTTAAAATTGATTGCTAAACATACATCAAAAACAGTGAATGGTTTCCAGACAACTTTTTTTCATGACTCTAATTTTGCAGGTCTGTGTTATTAAAATATATTTATATATGGATTGCATTACTTACTAGCAGTATACCCGTACGGAAATTCTTTATAATATAAGTATTTTCCGTACTTCGTACGAAAAATACATATATTATAAAGAAACTTAATATTCACAATTTTGTGTAAATTCCAATAGTATTCTAAATGACTATGTTATTCAAAATATTCTATTAAAATATTTATTTCTTTATTATAATTTATTTCTTTTAAAAATTGTGTAGGAATATCTAGGCTTGATATACAAAATTATCTTCACAGGCAGGTCTGAAGAATAAAGCATCCTGGCCCAGTTTGTAAACAAACTTAGAAATATATTTTTTTATTCTCACAAAACGACATTATCTAGAAAATCGTACTTAATTATGCAAAATATTGAATTTTAATCGATTTTGTGTCATTTAGATAAATTTAGCGTCATTTTATCAATTTGACGACATTTTCGTCAATTAAGCGACATTTTTAAAAATTGCCAAATTTATCGCCAAGTAGGACTGTAGAACTGACAGTCCCACTTGGCGACAAATTGACAAAACATCATCACATTACCAACCCCTAACAAAACACAATTAATTTCACTGATAGCAACATTTTATCAATTTCAAGATATATTTATGGATTTACAAACATTTTTATCAGTTTGATGACATTTATAAAATTCGCTAAAAGTAGGACGGTTGACCTGACAGACAGATGCCACCGAAACATCATTTCAGTACTTTCTTTGCCAAAATAAAGGAAAGTGATGTATGCAGTCCGCAATTAATATAATTAAAGAAAAAATCAAACCGTTCATTTATAAGATATATTTTTAAATCCATTATTATTAACACTTTACAACAAAGTTGAAAAGTGTTTATGACTTTGTTCATTTTGTCTGTCTGTCAGTCTGTCTGTCTGTCTGTTCGTTAGCACAATAACTCCCGTCAAAATGAAATTTTAGTATGTTGTTCAGACGGTCTGTAGGACCTATGGGAATATAAATGAATAATATCACCCAATCAGTTTTGGATTGAATAAGGGTTGAAAAAATGAAATACATTGAACCCTATGGGACCTAATTTTTAAAACATTTTTTAAGCGGATTTAAAATTCACAAATTGCTTCGAATATTTTAGGTAATATTCAAATTATTCCATAAAATATATGAAAAAAAATTTCAGAAAAATATATTAAGTAGTTTTTTAAATAAAAATTAAAATAAGCATTACACCTCCTATACGAAGCGATCACGTAACCCACTTCAAAATGAAATATAGCATCCATCTTGTCTCAAAATCGTGATTTTTAAATTTCTTTTTAATTCATATTGAGTGTTGTATACGTCCTAAAACCGCTGTATTTTTACTTAAATTCTGTGCATCTACATACTGAAACAACGTAATGACAACACCTTTGAGTTTAAATGATCGTCCAAATTTGATTATTTCTACAACGAAGCCTATTTTTCACTTATGTAAAATGTAAACAGCAAAATCTGTAGAATGAGTTGTATAAGAATTGCTGTATTTCTTTAATTCAAAAATATTTGGCTCATGGAGTCTGCATAGCTGATATGAATTAAATATTCATTGATTTTACAGAGAGAAGGACGACTTTTTTCGATGAAGTTTTAAGCATAGAGTTTAATTACTTGTAGCTCCATGGTCTTAAGTTTTTAAATAAAATAAATTAATTTAGTACTGTGATGAATGAAAGGAATGGGAAAAGGTTACGAATGAAATGCTGCTTTTATAGAGAGAGCCAGGCATGTTATTTTTTCTATGACGTCATTTGAATGAATGTCAGTTGTTTTCGATAAAGTTTTCAAATATAATAAATTATTGTAGTATTATGATGATTTTAAAAATATTACCGAGGAATGGATTGCATTTTAGAGAAGTTTAAACTAGGCAATTTATATTTTAATGCCGTCATTTGAATGAAGTTCATTTTTTTCGATGAATGTTTAAGATTTCAAATATAATAAATTAATGTAGTATTGTGATAAGTTTTAAAATATTACTTAGGAATCTATTGCATTTTAGAGATGTTTAAATAAAATTGCATTGAAGTTGGAAAGTGTTTCATGATCAATGCTTTAAGCATGATTGATCTTTCTTGTTTATTATTCAAATCGGAAATATAATAAAAAAAATTAACAAAAACATTTTATTTATTTGCGTTGCTGAGCAACATGATAAAGATTCTTCCTCATAAAATGCTGATAATTAAATAACCATTTTGATTTCTTAATACTTTCCATTGTTGAGTAAAAATGCCTGTAAAAATAAAACATGGTGTTTCTATTTAAATTCATGTTTCAAGTCCTTGATTTTCAACGGTGACTGATAAGCGCAATCGACTCCAACCAAACTCCCACTTCACGTGAAAGCCACTTTCATGCTTTAAACCAGCAATTTCCGACCTTTGTCATTTTTAAAACCCAGAGATTTAGAGAGGAGGACTCCAGCGACAGATTTCATTTTTCATTAATATATCGACAACCCCTGGTCCCAGTAACTCGAAACATGGACTAAACTTTAAGTGGGGGTATTCCAAGTCTACCCTAAAAATTTCATCAAATTTTATACAGTCTTTCTCCTGTGATGATGAAACAAACATACAGGCAGACATATTTTCAATTTTATTTATATAGACTAGTAGCATACCCGTTCTTCGTACGTAATATATAATATAAAGAAACTTATAATTCGCAATCATGTGCAAATTCTGTTAAAATATTAAATTTATTGCTCCTAAAGAAAAGTTTAAGAATGTATGTTCTCACTATGCAAAATTATCCTCACGGGCAGATCTGAAGAATAAACCATCATGGCCCCTTTTGTAAGCAAATTTACAAAAAAAAAAAAGAATTGAATCAATATATGCAACCCCGTACTACTTATATTGTCGCAGATTAGGAAATATGCCAGTGTGTTAGTAGAAGATTACAAGTATTATAATATGAGTCTCAAACATATTTTCCAAAATAAAAGAGATGACGTAATAAATTATAAATATCAATAATCCCCGTAATCTTTATACCAGAAGGTCGTAATTGATTCCAATATATGCCAATATATATCAAAATATATGCCAATATACCTGTACAACTTATATTCTCGTAGATTAGAAGATATATCCGTGCATTTGAAGAAGATTACTCGTACAACGTACTATATATGAGTTTTAACAATTTTCGTCATAAATAAACAGTGGCATAATAACTTGAAAATACCAATGATCCCTGAATCAACAGTCCCCGAAAATATCAATGATAATAATGTTTAAACCTGAAGACCGTAATTGATATTATCCAGTCAAAAATGCAATGTCAATGAAATTTATTTTATATACCGTGTGGTCAGAATTAAAACACCCCTACTCTGAGCTCTCTATACATCGAACTACTCAGTGTAAAGGCTCCAAAATTGTTGAACCTACTATTCAAGACATGGTGAAAGGGGCTACGCGGAAAAAAAATTAGTTCTAGAAACTCCGATAGGTGGCGCTGTACAGCAGAAAATACGCTGAAAAGACACAAAATATACATTTGTAACACATTTTATTCGAGCGTACCAAACATTCATATCACAAGGGCCTTATCGATGCAGGGAATGTTGCTCAAAATGGTTCCCTTCTTCAAGATGTAAAATCTGCAGTCTGTGGACGGCTTGTTCAACTGCGGATCGTAATTGATCGATTGAGATGCTTCTCACATGCAGAGTGATAATGTCTTTAAAATCTGCCAAGGTTACCAGACGTCTTCGATAAACAAGGCTTTTTAAATATCCCCACAGCCAAAAATCACAGGGATTAAGATCTGGAGAACGAGATGGCCAGGTTGTCGGAAATGCACGACTAATTACTCTACCATTAGTAAAATGTTGCCGAAGAAACTGCTGTACACAGAGTCTAATGTATGGAGGCGCTCCATCTTGCACATAAAGGTAATTGAATCAAGATATTGGTGCTGTTGCAGTTGGGGATGGACAAAATTTTCGAGCATGTTTTTGTACCTCCTGGCCGTCACCGTGCATGACACAGAGCCATTGGGAGTAGCCTCTTCGAAAAAGAAATGTCCAAGAATGAATGTGGCTGTGAATCCACACCAGACTGTAACTTTCGGTGAGTGATGTGGAATCTCTTGGAAGGTACGAGGGTTTTCCGTGTCCCAAATGCGATAGTTATGGGTGCTGACTGTTCCACTTAAATGAAAATGCGCTTCATCGCTCCATAGAATCTGCCATGGCCACAATGCATCCACTTCAACTCTAGCCAGAAATGTCAATACAAAGGTCAGTCGTTTCTCCCTGTCGATGGTCAGAAAGTGGTGATTGTGACTAATTTTGTACGGGAAAAAATGCACTATGTTTCTCAGTACGTTCCGCACTGAGCTGTAGGGAACACCCAAGTGTCGTGAAACTCCACGTGCACTACTACAGCCTATAACGTTATCCATTGATTGTTAAACAATAGCGGTGGCAACATCATCAACGACATCTGAACGAGTCGATTTGCGTCCTCGATACGGCTGAACTCCAAGATGTCCAGTTTTCTCGAATCGAGCGATCATTCTCCCGAGAGCTTGTAGAAGTAATGGTCCTTTGCGCAAATTCTTAAGTCGACGAAAGTCTCGAAGTGCAGCTGCAGCATGTCCTTTGTTTTCATAAAAGAGCTTCACAAGCAAAGCGCGTTCTGGCAGTGTGACAGCCATCGCTGATAAGAATGAAAATTCCCCAGTTTTATCCACTTTTATGCCCAGAACATAGTAGCTGCAAACCAAGGGTTTATGCAAATTTTTGTGCTTACAGTGTGAAATTGCAGTTACAATGACAGTTTAAGTTTCTTCCTTTTTTTATCTTCATTTTTTTCATATCAGCAAAAGAAATTAAAAAGGAAAAATTCCATATCACATGTGTTTGTTTTTTTGTGATTATTTTGTGTCTTTTCAGCATATTTTCTGTTCTACAGCGCCACCTATCCGTGTTTCTGGAACTAATTTTTTTCGCGTAATCCCTTTCCCAATGTCTTGAATAGTAGTTTCAACAATTTTGGAGCCTTTACACTGAGCCTTTACACTGTTCGATGTATAGAGAGCTAAGAATAGGGGTGTTTTTATTCTGACCACCCGGTACATCAAAGTTTTGTATCATTTGAAATTCTCCATTTGATCAAGAAATGCCGGCACAGACTTACGCATGCACGCTCACGCCCGACCACTCGAACATCTGCTACAAACCCTAGGGACAGTAGAGTGATCTGGGTTTGCACCATACGCACACACAGATCCACAAGCACTCTCACACACGCGCACAGACACACGCAGGCATGCATACGTACAGAGACATGCGCACACACATAAACACACATACAGACACACACATGTCGAAAACTGGAATTTAAATTTCCGTCCACGTCTGTATACTTTCCCTACACACTACGTTATGCATATAGAGAAAGTTAAAATTGACATACAAGCTACATTTTTACTTGTAAAGGAGGGATGAAATATGTGTTAGATAAGGTCAAGATACGGTATGTTTGACAATTACAGATATTTTATAAGATGCTTCTATGTAGGAAGCGAAAAAATATCGAAGTTTTCGCTCGAATGTCATAAAATCATATCTAGTTCTAGATTTTTCAAAAAACAAATGCTGATATAAAGTTTTATGAAAATACATATTTATTTGCTACATGTATTATGTACGCAATATATCAATCACAGACAGACGTCAGAGAAACGGTCGGTCATCACTCTAAATACAGTCAAAACGTAGGCTGGAGGTCCTAAAAGATATAATAGCCTAAAAACTTGAAGTCGAAAATTTTCGTGAAAACATTACTTTCTTTATACTATATTTCATAGCATGGGATAGTAAAAAGAGCCCTTTCCGCCTTCCTCAAGCACATTGCAAAGAATATGCCAACCACTCTATCACGGGAACACTGAGCGTGATTTGTAAGACATCGCACAAGATTGGATCAAGCGTCAAGGTCGATAAGGTCAAGATACGGCATTTCTGACAATTACAGATATTTTATATGATGCTTCTATGCAGGATGCTCTCTGTGATATACGTATGAAAAATACACTAAAATCTAGCATGAATTGTCCAAAACACCATATTTGTTACAGGTGAAACATATCAGATACGTGCCTGAAAACTGTATTTTGCTTGTCTCGGTGTTCTTATACCAGAATTTATTTTTAAGTAGCTAGTGAAATTTTGTTTTGAATTTACAAGAAAAATGAAATATAGCTGTATCACAAGTCCATATAATCAATTATGCCCTGTTATTTTTTTAAAGGGATTGAAATATATTTCGTTTGACACCATGTTTGACAAACGTAAATAAAATCACAAGCACAAATATTGTATCACAGTTATTTTTCATTACGATGATCGAAACTGTTAATTTTTTTAATCATTGAGCCATAAATAATCCCTTTTATGCACAATCATGTCAAAGTTTGAAGTCTGCTGCCATGTTAAAGCAATATAAAATTTCGAATAAGTTTTCGCTCGAATATCATAAAATCATATCTAGTTCTAGATTTTTAAAAAAAAATGCTGATATAAAGTTTTATAAAAATACATGATTATTTGCTACATGTATTGTGTACGCAATATATCAATCACAAACAGACGACAGAGAGACAGTCACCACTCTAAATACAGTCAAAACGTAGTCTGGGGTTACTAAAAGATATAATAGCCTACAAATTCGAAGTCGAAAATTTTCGTGGAAACATTACTTTCTTTATTCTCTATTTCATAACATGAGAAAGTAAAAAGAGCCCTTTCCGCCTTTCTCAAGCACATTGCAAAGAATATGCCATCTCAACCTATCACGGGAACACTGAGCGTGATTTGTAAGACACCGCACACGATTGGATCCTGTGGATACCACTAGGTGATCACTAGCTAGCTCTAGTTCAAATGCGGGGAAACCGTGTAGAGATCAAGCATATAACATCATAACGTGCGATTCCAGCTTCAAGACCCGAATATTGTAATGTATATGGGAAGCCATGACTCATGAATATGAGAGATCGGACGGACATATCTGCGCTGTTGGCCAACGAACAGCACGTTATATGGCCGAATCATAGCAACGCATAAAACACCACAAACTCCAATCTTCATTGTTTGCTGTGCCATTAATAATATTGATTCTCTGAATGAAATGTAAACCGGTAGCTATATTTTAATTATTTAAATGAGTTTCTTTCTTAGATATTTACGCAATCGTATTTATCAACAATACTTCAGACTGATATTAAACTTGTAGTGAAAAAAAAGACTAAGGAGAGGTTTTCTATAAAAATATTGTTATTTCAGTTAAATAAGTTTTCACCGATCAAGGATTTTAAATATCGTATAATTTTTTTTTTAAATTTCACTAGGGTCAAAATTTTCTGGACTGAAAATAAATTAGAAAAATACATTTTATATACAATTATGCGAAAAGTTTGTTATCATAACGTCCTTGGTTTTAGTTTGTTCCATAAACGAGAAAAGATTCTCGCTTAACAATTTTGTATTTTTATGTCCAACGATTCGCCAATAGCCATTATTATAGAAGACGAACTCTTCTCTCCGTCATTGTGTAACGCTTGGCGATAAATCAGGTGAATTTTGTGGATCTTTTTGCGAAATTTAGCCAACTTGAGGATATGTTGCCCAGACTGAAGAAACTATATTTAAATTTGCAGAAATGATACTACAATGTCAAAAATGACTCCAAATGGATGAATATATGAGATAAATATTTTAATAAATGGACAGTATTGCTTACTGCGAATGCTATAAATATCGATAATTGTCAATTTAGAGTCCAGCTAAATATAAGTTAATTGGGTACTTCGAAAATGCTTTACATATTGTCATCCGGAAAAGCGCCAAATGTACAGTTCAATGCGAAAAATATTGTGCCGTGGATATTAAAGTTTATTTACATCAAAAGAAGTAAATTAATTGCATTATATAGGTAAAGTCACGTGCTATCCACATCAAATTTTCTGTTATCTATATATATACTAATTGTCAAGTGTTCGTCTGTCCGTCTGTCCCGCTTTTTTGACATTTCCCAAGTAGATAGAGACTTGCAATTCGGTACACGGATAGATCGTTCGAGGAAACCCCCTGGAAAAATCGAATTTTTCGAAAACATTCTGTATAGGGGATGCTCCAAGCCAAAACGTTCGAAAAGCGAAATGATAGAAAAGCATGCTTTGCTCTGAGACAGAAACTTCGCATTTGGTGTACTGGCAAATCGTTCGAATGGAAGAAAGTGTGCAATTTCAGATTTCCAATATTTTTTACTTAAGGGGGTGCCGCTCGATAAAAATACTCGATTTAAAGAATAAATGAAAAACGACTCTATTAACATTTGATAGAGGCTTGAAAGGTAGTATGTGATCAAACATTTGATAAAAACACCCGAGACGAATACAATTTTTCAAATATGTTCTTTTAAGGGAGTGCTCTGAAGAAAAACGTTCGAAAGGTGAATTGATAAAAAAAAAATTCTTCGAGATGGAATATAAATTTCAAATTTGGTATACGGGTACATAATTTGGGAGGACGAAAGTGTATAATTTCAGTTTATCTATATGTTCTACTTCAGAGGGTGCCGAACACCAAAATGTTCGATATTCGGAATAAATGAGATACGCATCCTTTAAAATGGGGTCGCGGGTTGAGATTCGGTATATGGAGCAATCATCTGATAAAAAAAAAGAAAAGAAATGAAAATTTTCAAGAATGCTCATTTCATTTTAGGGGTGGATACGCCCCACAAAATATTCAAAAGTTGAATTTGTAAGCAAATTGCTTCGAGATGAGATAGAGATTTCGAATTTAGTGTACGGGAAGATAGTTTAGAAGAAAGTAAGTGTACACTTTCAGTTTTTCTATATTTGCAACTTTAGGGGGTTCCGCACACAAAACATGTTCAATTTGCTGCATAAATGAGAAACACATCCTTTAAAATGTGATAAACGCTGGAAATTTGGTACATAGGTCAGTCGTTTAAAAATAGCCAAGAAGAATAGAGTTTTTCAAAAATTTCAGTTAAAGGGGGTGGTTGCTCCACACAAAAACATTCGAAAGGTATAATGCTACAAAAACATATTCACGATGTAATAGAGACTTTAAATTTGATATAATGGTAGATAGTTGGAAATGAAGAAGGTGCACAATTTTAGTTTTCCATATATTAGTACTTTAGAGCCGCTGCATGATAGAATTTTGGACTTGTCGTAAAAATCAAGAACTCCTGTTTTAAGTGAGATAGAATCTTGCAATTTAGTAGACGGGTAAATGGTTCAATAAAACTCTAGAAAAAAATCGAATTTTTCAAAAATGTTTTGTAAACGGAGTGCTCCACACCAAAACGCTCGAAATGGGAGACAATATTCGTTCCTATTTGATGTGTTTAAATAATCAACAAATATTCAAAATGAAATTTTGACTAGTAGATATAAAAAATGCATTGAAGGTTTTAAAATATGTATTTCTAATCTAGTTCAAAAACTATTTATATACTTTTCGCATGCATTTTAGTGCTTCTTTTAACTCATTAGATTATGCAAACAATACATAAGCTTTAATTAATATGCGACGTAATTAAAAGTTGAAGAATATCTTAATTAAAATGTTGAGTATGGGATCAATCCTCATGAGTATGGTTCTTATGGGCCTGCATACATGGCAGAAATAGAAGCAACGATGACCCTTTCGAATATTGATAATCTATCGAACCACAAATTTGTAAATCCAACAAAAAATCAACTTAGAATTTGATGTTTCATTACAATACTTCCTTTACATATACATGTATGTATTCTAGAGCAGTAAAATTGCTAAAAAAGACAAGGTATCACATATATTAAACTTTTTATTTACAGATTAACATTTCTACACTGTGCCTGCGTTCGATAAGATAACGGGTTCTGTCAAAAGCACATCTCGGCTACAAAATAACTGGTTTTATTTTTAGTCGATATTGATTCCAGTGATAACTTTTTTTTTTAAATTTCGAAAATATCAGTATTCCATAATGTGTTTATTATAAATGGTACCAGATGTTCCCGATCAGTAACGCCCGATCACCCGCACACAGAGAGAGAGAGATGCGCTCCAATGCTTCAAATGCCTGTTTTTGTTTATTTCTTATCGAGTTTTTTAAGTACTTCGATCGTATATATCGAATGTGCATGCGAAAGAGAAAGATGATTAATAAATTATGAGATAAATACATTTACTTCCACATACGGTAGTGTAACAAAAATATATTTTTCTCCAAAGCTGTTTTGGTTTTAGAGATTTAGAGGGGGATGCGTTTCATAATCTTAGATGCGTTTCATAATCTCCTGAACACATTTGTAATTTTCCTGCACTCTGTAAAGTTTGTAGCTGGTCCAAATAGGAATCAAACCACGGCTCTTCGTATTGGCCGGTCGACACTCTACCGTTGGACTACTGGGGCGAAATTGCAAGCTCTTATCGTTGATGTGTATTCTGCAACTCAATTCGAATAATTATACAGAAAAATATTATCGCAATTTTTTTTTAAATTTATTATTTACTTTTAGTATTTATTATTAATTTGTTCACTGATCTTTTTATTTAACTTAATATTTGTTTTCGTTGCCTTCCTTTGAATATTATTTTCACGGTTGCGATATTAATTAAAATGCTGCATTTTACGTTGTGAACCAGTTCCAATTGCTATACATCCTGTATTTTCAAAGTAGAAAAACAGCATTAGTCAAGTACGACTCCGATCTTAAATGTGATTACTTAAAATGTTCACTCTTAATCTAAGAATAGGAATTCCAACTATTAACTTGATTGATAGAACGTATTTATACCAGTTCCAAGATATAAAAGTCCAATTGGAACTCTTTATATAACTAATTGTAAAACAATTGAAAAGTGACTTAGGTCATTGAAGAAATGTTGAATTTTGGATCGTACTAATAAATATTTGCTGACATCAAACGAACTCTTACGCTATCAGCTTTCAAACTTCTTAATCTATGAAAACATCAATTATAATTATTTCATTACAACACTTTCTTTTTATATAGGGTTTCCTGGAAGGTGCTTTTATGAACATTATTTCCGCAATACTTAGTGGTATATATATATACTTCCATTAAAAAATCGAATTTATCGTATAACAGTTTTAATTCGAGAAATACATGTTTCTAAACTATAAAAAATCTAAGTTTTTATAAAGTCCCATGGTACCCATAGTTCCTATTAGGGTAATATTATTCATACATTAACATGTAAAACTCAAAAAGTTTGATTCTTTTACGAGCAAAATTGACCAAGATCTAAAACAACAAATTTTATGACTTAAATCACTTTCCTGCGGATCATTACGGGCTAGCCTTTGTGGACTGTATAAAATACAAATAAAAAAATTATGATATTTGATTTACATTTCATTTGATGTCATGTATTTAGGATTTGTCGGGGTGATCCCAGAAAGTTCCTGACACCTGATATTTTGTTTAGAAGGGAGACAATGGGCATGCGTTATATGGGGTATTTGCTGACCAATTGACACGACTCTCAATTCAATTTGTGTTCAACCCCCTAAATTCTCCAGGAAAAACTGCTGAAACTTTGAATTAAAATATCTCGGTTAATTTTGGTCGTCAAGGAGTCGAACTGTTTAGTTTTACATGTTAATATTTGAGTAAAATTTTATTAATTGGAACTTTGAGAGACCGAGGGATCATATAAAAAGTTAGATGTCGTATATTTTAGGAAACTGTATCTTTCGATTTAAAACTGTTATATACCCAAATTGTTTTTCATTTGAAACATTTTTATAGTTGGCAATAACGATTATCGGTTGCAGAAATATAGGTCGTTAAAGGACTTAACCAGGCATGCTGTATATAGTCCTAAATATTATAAAGCAGAAAAATGTTCAGCAAAAGACACCGCTTTAAATGCATTACACTTTTTATTTAAAGATTAGAATTTGTAGAATATGTCATCCTTTGGAAAGATAACAGGTCCTGTCAATAACCAATCTCGGGTATAAAATAACTCTTTCCATTTTTACTCAATATTGAGTTCTATGATATTTTTGAAGCTTTTTTAACATATCAGCTTTCCTTATTGTGTTTCGTAGACATAGCACCAGGTGTTGCCGTTCAGAAAGGGACACGCATCGCTAAAATACCTGAAACACCGGTTTTTGTTTATTTCTTATCGGGGTTATGTTTTCTTTTTTTTATCATATGTGCATGAGAAAAGGAAAAATGATAAATAAAATTTGAGATATATAGATTTATTTTCCCATACTTATAGAACAGAAACGTTTGTTTTTCTTTAAAGCTTTTTCTGTTTATAGATTTTAAAGAAAGAACAAGTTTCAAATTTCTTTAACACATTTCCAATTTTCCTGAACTCATCTCGTGCAATTTCAAATACTTCTTATTCTTCTTGGATACTACAGCCTAGAAAAGGCCAGAGCCATCCAAATAAGCTTTCGCCAGCGGGATTTATCAGTCTTCTCCAATTATTCATTCCCAAACGTTTGAGGTCATTTTCGACATTGTCTAACAATCTGGGGGGAAGAGGGACGGCCTCGTTTTCTAATGTCTATTGGCTTACTATAAGTGAGCTTTTTAGCAGGGTTAGAATCTTCGGATCTAAATAAATATCCAAGCCATCTAATACGGCATGCTTTAATGACTGTAACTATGTCAGGTTGTATATACACTCAAACCTACTTTTGTGCGGTGGATAGGGAACGCATAAAAGAAAACGCATAAAAAAATCGCACAAAACTTCACGAGTAGCTATAAAAAATAGTTTTCGCAACACAATTAAAAAGTATTTTTTTATGCGGTGGATAGGGACCCCATAAAAAAGTCTCACGTAGAAAATAACTCAAAACCTTACGAAATAACTAGGAATTGATTTTTTAAACGAAATCAAGACACGAGGCTTGGCAGCTACTTGGAATCTCGCCAAACCTTTTGGAATCTGATTTAGAAAATACACATGAGAACATTTTTAAATATTTTATTTACAAATGTAGTACTTATTTTACACATACAAAACTTTTCAAAACTTATAACCATTATCCTTCGTAGTCTGACAATACGCGAATTTTCTTATGGTAAACTGGTTCAAAATCGCTTTCGTCACTTGAAGATACTACCTCGCACTCGTTTAGAGTTGACTTTTTTTCAGTTACCATGTAGTCGGTGATCAGTTTTTGCGACGACTGTTGTTTCACTAGACGCTTGTATATGTCCCGGTAGCCAGATATACAAGATTGAAGCTCCTTTTGGAATTTTGAAGTTCTTTTAGAATTGGCATCGAAAAACTAAATGGCCGATCAAACCTACTAATTTTTTTTATTGATAACTTCGTCAATTATGTTCCAATTTGATTGAAATTTTCGTATACCGCACAAAAAAAATCGCACAAGTAAAAAATAGCACAAAAAATACCGCACAAAAACAGGTTGAGTGTATATGTTATGGATATATATCATGGATAAGAAGGATACATTTTAAATACAGCGAAGTACTATCGTAAACTAACTTTTTTTGTCATGCATTTACTAACATTTAACATAACTTAATGTTTGTTTTTGTTGCCTTCCATTATATATTGTTTTCACGATTTTGATGTGAATCGAATAATATTGCGTTTTTGTCTACATTCTAAGCCGGTTTCTCTGTGTAATATTTCAACGCGCTCAATTTTGCAATGTCAATGCTTTTAATCTAACATTTCCGAAAGGCACTCTAATTGGAATCCTGAAATTTCGGCAGTCAAAGTGGGATACAGAAAAGCAATCATTACCTATTTCAAAAGCCTTAAAGGATATTTATTGAAGTTGAAATTAACCTATCCAGTAACGGATATCATGATTATACAATGCCCATATCTAGAGCCATATTTATATACTTTTTTCATTTACTAATCAGCATTTCTACGGCGCGACTTCCTTCAATAAAGTAACCTGACTGCCCTTTTTACTCAATATTGATTAGTGTGATTTTTTTTTATTTGGAAGATATGCTGAAATCCATATTGTATTTATTATAAATGGCACCAGATGTTCCCGATCAGCCACGGTAATCAGATGCAGGGGCTCATACCTCCAATGATTCAAACAACGGCCTTTGTGCATTTCTTGACAAGTTTTTTGCTTACTTCGATCGTCTTTATCGAGTATATACGAACAAACGGGAGATGGTAAATAAAATTTGAGATATACAGATCTACTTTCAATACTATTGCATAGAAAAAAAATCTCTAAAATATTTCGGTTTGGAAATTTTAAGAAAAAATCACGTTTCATTTCCTGAATACATTTCGAATTTTTCCGTAACTCATTTCAGATAATTATAAACACAGTGAATTTTTGTTTTATATGATATTTAGCAAAGTATGTTGTTTTCATTTATTTACTAGCACGTTTATCTAACCTAATATTTTCCTCTGTTGTCTTCCATTAAATATTGTTTTGACATTTGCGATGTGAATCCAGCGATCGGTTTTTGCATTTTTGTCCGTATTTTGTCGGTGGTTTGTTAGTGTCGTATTTCACAATTCTCTATATCACAGTGATCATCTTACTATTCCATAATTCATTCTAATTAGAAGACTGAAATTATGGTAGGTACAATTGGATGCAGTTAAGAAAATAATCTCTTTTCAAAGCCTCCAAGATAACATATAATTGTTAAAATGAAAATTGACTTCTCCAGTATTAGATATTACGATTATATAAGGTCTACATGCAGAACCATATTTGTATGTTTTATAATGATGTTTAAAGAACAAAGTTAGTATTAATATCATTTAGCAGTAACATTTTATCACCCACAATGAGTTCCCGAAAGTGTCTATTGACTTACTAATAGAGGAAACATCAATATGGTGTAAAATAAAAACATGTATCTGAGAAAGCCAAAATAAAATATATAATCAATTACGCAACAGACATAGTTTGTTGAAAAGTATAAAAACATCCTTTTAAATAGCGATGTAAAACAAATTAATAATGGTATAAACTGGTATTGAAGGCAAAAAACCCTCTCAATTTTAATATAAAAGAATAAGAATTACACCAACTAAAAACTAGCAGGTATCTGTCAAGACGACAGATGCCATCTACATTTTGTTGGTGGGTTTACTCAGTTTTTCATCATGAATACTGTGGCAGGACTAATAATTACTGTGGCAGGACTAATGAATACTGTGGCAGGACAAATGAATACTGTGGCAGGACAAATGAATACTGAAGCAGGATTAATGAATAAAGTAGTAGGACTGTTTTTAGCGTTGCTAATATATTTTATATTGTATTTTACTGTGTTATATTGTTATATTGTATTTGTGAATAACATCTATATTTGGAGTTTCTCTTGCATAAAAATGGAACGTTAGGGAAAATATAAACATTTTAGACACATATGCACCCGAATATAATACATCAAAATGTAAACAATTTTTCTTGTTTTGTCAGAAATTGGGCCCAAACTATGAATATAAAATAATTTCACTATTTTAATATTTTGAACAACAGTGGGGGCGTGATGTCTTCCGCCCCCACTGTTGCGTCGCGACAACGTATTGTGAAGGCTAAATGGTTAACGAGTCTGACCGATGTATACGCGAGTGATTTAATGTATTAGTTTATTTATTGAAGTATGAATGTATTTATTTATTTATTTGCATGTACCTGGCCATTAGCAAATAAATAAATAAATATTTTAAACTTTTTTCGAAAAAACTTCAACAAATATCTCTCCAAGCGAGGGTTTTTCATTTTTATAACTGTTACTCGAAATATATAGTAAACTTTAAAAGATAGATGTTAGTAGGAAACGACAAAAATATGTACAAGAAAATTTAGCATTAAAATATATATTTTTTATTAATAAAATATTTTATAGTTTTCAAGTAATCGTCTTGTCATGTTGAAAAAGATTGAATTTTTTTTCTGTTTTTCAAGTTTGTAATACTTATATGTCAAAAATTAAAAGAGCTAGCCATGAACAATAAGCAATAATGCATAGCTTCTTGAAAACCTTATAAGTGAATATAATTGGATTTTGGATCGAATTCTACTTTTTCGAAAACAATTGGGAAAATAATTGTCCTAAAGAGTTTTTTTTTTTTTCATACTTTCACTCGAAATTTCTTCGAAACTATAAAAAATGGCTAGAAAAATAAGGCGATAAAAATATGTATGAGGAAATTCAGTTTCTAAATCTGTGTTTATTTTTTAAAAAACTCTCAGAGTTTTCGAGTAATTGCCTTGTCATGTTGAAAAAATATGAAAATTTTACGTTTTTCAAATTCGTAAGGCTTATACCTTAAAAATTAGAGGTGATAGCTGTAAGTAATAATCAGTAATTTGTACCCTATAAGTGCATACAATCAGATTTTTGATCTAGTTCTTCTTTTTAACACTTTACAACAAAGTTGAAAAGTGTTTATGACTTTGTTCATTCTGTCTGTCTGTCTGTCTGTCTGTCTGTCTGTCTGTCTGTCTGTCCGTTAGCACGATAACTGCCTTAAAACGATAAAATGACTTAATCAAAATGAAATTTTAGTATGTTGTTCAGACGGTCTATAGGACCTATGGGAATATAAATGAATAATATCACCCAATTAGTTTTGGATTAAACCCGGGTTGAAAAAATGGAATACATTGAGCCTTATGGGACCTAATTTTTCAAGCATTTTTTAAGCGGATTTAAAATTCACAAATTGCTTCGAAAATTTTAGGCAATATTCAAATTGTTCCATAAAATATATAAAAAAAAATTCAGCGAAATATATTCAGTTGTTTTTTAAATAAAAATTAAAATAATAATAACACCTCTTATATTAAGCGGTCACGTGTCCATGATATGAAACGATCACATGACCCACTTCAAAATGATATATGGCATCCATCTTGTGTCAAAAATCGTGATTTTTAAAGTTCTTTTTAATTCATATTGAGTGTTGTATCCGTCCTAAAATTATTTTATTTTTGCCTAAATTCTGTGCATCTACATACTGAAACAACGGAATGACAATATATTTCAGTTTAAATGCTCTTCCAAATTTGATTATTTCTACTATTAAGCCTATTTTTCACCTATGTAAAATGTAAACAGCAAAATATGTAGAATGAGTTGTATTAGAATCGCTGTAATTCTTTAACACAAAATCATTTAGTCCATGGAGTCTGCATGGCTGATATGAATGAAATATTCATTGATTTTAGAAAGAGAAGGACGATATTTTTCGATGAAGTTTTACGCATAGAGTTTTACTTACTTGTAGCTCCATGGTCTTAATTTTTAAATAAAATAAATTGTTATAGTATTGTGATGAATGACATGAATGGGGGAATTATTTATGAATGAAATGTTGCTTTTATAGAGAGAGCCAGGCGTGTTATTTTTTTATGACGTCATTTGAATGGATTTCAGTTGTTTTCGATGAAGTTTTCAAATATAATAAATTATCGTAGTATTAAGATAATTCTAAAATTATTACCGAGTAATGTATAACATTTAAGAGATGTTTAAACCAGGCAATTTATACTTTAATGCCGTCATTTGAATGAAGTTAATTTTTTTCGATGAAGGTTTTAGTTTTCAAATATAATAAATTAATGTAGTATTGTGATAAGTTTTAAAATATTACCGAGGAATGTATTGCATTTTAGACATGTTTAAATAAAATTGCATTGAAGTTGGAAAGTGTTTCATAATCAATGCTTTAAGCATGATTGATCTTTCTTGTTCAATATCACAAAAGTTAAGATTGAAAAACTTTTTTGATCTTACAAAATGTTATTGCAAAATAAATTTAATATTGCAACATCATTTCGTCTCCATCAGACTGGAGTCACTGCAGCCAGTTTGACTTATCGAAGTTTTTTCTGTTTTATTACAGTCTTTACTTTATTTATATCGAAAGTTTTCACTTTTTAATAGTTTGAGTGATTTAATTTTCTTTATATTTTATGTTCTGTGATCTACAAAATGAATATTATAGAGGAGCTGATTCGCTAAAAAAAGGAAAGCGAGTGATTCTGCATACTCAATATTATCTACACCAATTTAGATAACGTTAGAGATATATTTTACACATTAAACAATATTATTGTAATTTATATAAATCAATTTTATGTAACTATTATTCAATACAAATTTTTCCTTTGAACTTTATATATAAATGTATTTTATCCTGATATTCTGGGCACCATAAACAGCCTGGGTACATGCAATTAATCAAACTCGGATAACAATTCTTATTCTATCATTTCTTATCGTTCAAACCAGATGTGATTCAGCAATTATTTTGCAAGATATTTATTTTACGCATCAGTAGCATGTTTCTATTTTCGGCATCTACCAAGATCGTCGAGACTGGATGACTAAGCAATAAAATTGATATATTAAACACTGGGGGAGCTCGTATTATCATCGTTAAGATATCCAATGCTAGTATTATGAATTTGGTTATTATAGATGCTTGAGGATCCAGCTATGCTTATAAAATCGATATTATATTTACTTATTTTGGCAAATAATATATTACAATGCAGCAGTGAACATGGTTTTTAATACTGTAGAATATCAAAGATATGTGGATGATGGGATAGCTGATATGGGATATTTGTTATTGATTTACTCGCGGCCGATAGTGCGGTCGCAGCGCGTCAGACTGACTTAATGTATAGATCCTTTAAAGAATTGAACCTTTAAAGGGTACAAACCTAGGAGATATAGCTACCGTGTTAAAAAGAGCTTCAGACGTCAGTGAAAAGATATTTTCAAAGACTGGTATATGAAACTAAAAAAAAATTCTTTAGGGCCTGCTTACAGCTCTTTATTTCACGCATTCATAAGTTCTAAACCCTTGCAAAATGGCTGACATTTTATGCACAAATCATGAGCTGTAAAACATGTTTGGACACCAATACGTGGGTGCCAAAAATAAAGGAGTTCTCTGGAGCAATGTTCGTGACGGATTGTAATTCATATTCGGCTGTGGTTTTTGTGATGACCTGCACATGTGCACACGATTGTGATAAGGCTTTCACACCTCTGTGTTAAAATTGTATATTAAAGTATTGTTTTATTTCTGTGTGATTGAAAGTGTCAATTTCGAAATGTAAATGTCTTTTCTACATGTTTTCAATTACATTGACTTTTAAGGGAAGTGAACTCTAAAATCGCAAAAGTGTTTATGTTCCAGAAAAATAGTAATAGTTTTGTATTTTCGCTTCTCAGTCGCTAGTTGGGAACTTTGCAGGTTTTGCGCACGCGCGCGTTTGAAAAAGGATTTTGGAAGCAGTGTGGAAGGAGTCGTGGAGAAATGTAGACGTGTGTGTTTGATTCGCGTATGATCGCGAATTTTAAGAAAAGGTGGATTAATTTTGAAAGTGGAAGGATGTGATTAAAATATGTAACATAGTTCGACAAGTTGTGCGTAGAGTCGTTTGGCTCGGTTCAGAGATGAGTCACTCGTGTTTTTAAATGAATCAGCCTGGTAGTAATGGAATAATGAGTCTTGTGAAAAGAGAAAATGGTTCTTTCACTGGTCGGCTTGAATCGCTAATAGGGCTAGAGGGAAAGCTCATTTTACAGCGATTTGTATTTGCCTGACTCCTCCTTGTGTCCTAAGGTACGAATCAACCAATCTCCGTAACCAACCAAGATGTCGAATTCCGCCAGCATGATGTTGTGTAGTCAAGTTTCCCGACCATTATGGATTTTGTTCTGCGCAAGAATCTCGATGAGTTTATGCCGAGAGTCCATCCTGATATCCTTTCCCATGGTACAGAATTGTAAATGTTATATTTAAAAGAGACGAGGTAAAGTTTTATATATATTTAGTCTTCCACCTAACGAATAGAGTGTTAATTGTCAAATCCTCGTGAGCATCGAGTCATTGATGATGTTATATGAAAATGTCGTATATGTTCAAAGTATACAAATGTCGTATATAAATGTCAAGTATAATGTGAGGAATATTGTGTTTATTTTATGTATCAGAAAATATGTGTATTCTCTTGGTTCCTCTTCCTCCAGGGGTGTTCTTAATGGTCACCCTACCGAGTGTAACTCTGAGTTATTGCGAGAAATGCTTGTACTCCACTGTTTTCGATCAACTGCCTTGTTATTTCATGTTTAATAAATGTGTTTGATTTCAAAACTTTGTCTTCTCTGTCGAGTATACCAAAACGTTCGCGACAGAATTGGTGCCGTTACTTTTCTCGGTGAGTGGGGAAGAGCTGAGAGAATTAAAATTTTTAAAAATTTTCTTAAGAATTGAAATTTTGAAGGTTAAAAATTACCGTTGTGCTAAAATGAGTGTTTTCTTAAGTAAACAGAGTTCCATGTTCTGCTTTCGGTGTTCTCAAAAACGAGTGTTCTTGGAATTTGATATGTGCCATTTGATAAAAAAAATTGATTTGTTTGCATATTTATGTCATTTGATTTGATAAAAACTGGTTTTATTGTAAATACTGTTTAAGAACATTGCAATTGCATATTGTGTTAAACTATACGAGTATATTTGATTGTTATGCAAAATGGCTCCAATTACTAGAAACAAAAAAGTAAATGTCGGTAAGATGAGTAAAAATTCAAGTAAAAAATTAAATTCCTCCTTGAATTTGTCGCTTGATATTGCTACTGAGTCGGATACTGTTAATTCTAGAAGTAAAGTTAAAAATGTTAGCCACAAAGCTAAATCTAATGAGGAAAATATATCAGATAAATCGCCGGTATGTCTGAATTCTTCTTCTGGCACTTTGCCAAATCAAAACAGTGCTTCATCGGTAAATGATAACATGTTAAAATCATTCCATATTTTCACACCTAAGTTCGCACATCATATTCCAAAATTCTCGGGAAATTCAGAGCTTTCGTTGTCACAGTTTTTGGAAAGGTTAAATTTAGTAGCCACTCATGCAAACTGGAGTGAGTGTGACAAATTGGTTTGTTTGAGATTGAATTTAGAGGGGGAAGCAAATAGATTGATTGAAGAGAATCCAAAGCACAGAAATTGTAAAAATTTGCAGGAAATTATTCACATTTTGAAAGATCATTTTGAAGTGACCGAAAATGTTACTAAAAACATAATTTCACTCGTGAACTTTACACAGAGACCAAATGAGTCGGTTAAACAGTTTTCGATGAGAATCGAAGCTGCTTCATTTAAGGTTGTTCCGGAAGATGTAGATTCCGAAAGTGAGAATAAAATCAGGCAAACACTTTTAAAAACTTCATTTATTAATGGTTTATATCCGGAACTAAAAAGATTGGTGTTGTCACAAAACCCTAGAGATTTTTATTCGGCTAGAAAACTTGCAATTCTTGAGGAATCTATTTTAAATGAAAATAATGCTATGTACTTGACTAATCCGGTACTTACAAAAAAAGGTGTTCTCACACCAGAAAAATATGTTCTCACACCAGATCAAAGTGAAAGTATGTCAGATTTAAAAAGAAAAGTGTTAGAACAGGAAAGGGACATTGAATTTCTTAGGGGTAAAATAGAAAAATTTAAGTTTAATTCAGATAAAGTTAACGAAAAGCGTTCACCGCGTCCAAAGTGTGACAAATGTGGTAAATTAGGTCACGTTCAAGAACAGTGTTGGAAAAAGGTTTTTCAAAAAAGAGATGCGTACGGTATAAAATGTAGGAAAATTTATACCAGTCCTGGAACTAGGTATCACCAGGGTGAAAGACACAGAGGGCAAATGTCTGCAAATGAGTGGAAGTATAGAAAGCAAGGAACGCAAAATTATAAAAATAAGGAGTCATATAAATCTTTGCAAAATTCCAAAAATCATTCTTCTGGGAATCAGAGTAGATATCCCATGCACAATTATAATAATAGAAAAACTTTTGATAGGCAAACATCACATTTTGAGGAAAATAATATTTGTCATAATATTACAAATTCTTTGTCATCTTCTTCTATTATAAAAGGAAAATTAGTGAGCAGTGAAGTGTCAATATTGATTGATACGGGTAGTTCAATTAATTTAGTGTATGAGGAAGCTTTAAATACTGTACCCATTGCACATATGTTGCTAACATACAAACCAACAATTTTGCGTAGCTTTAGTTCACAAGATACTAAAGTTGAATGTTTAGCCACTATTTCGCTAAATTTGGGAAAAGAAAGATTCCCTACCGAATTTTTTGTGTTAAAATCACCAGCTCCTATTTCATATAATGTAATCCTTGGTAACAAGTTTTTACATAAACATAATGCTATTATAGATTATAATCACTTCTGTTTTAAGTTTTCAAACTCTTCCATTCCTTTTGTTGGTTATCAATGTACGAATAATTTACTTTCGATTTCAAATCATGAACCGGCAAATGAGTCGGAAATTGCAGACTCAAACCTAAGTAGTGTCGCAAAGCGTATTGCTGTGCCTGACTCGCAGATGAGTAGTGGAAAAAATGTTCGTGTGGTAGAGGACTGTAAACCGAAAGAGTTCCATACGAATGCATGTGCCAAATGCAAAGCAGATCTGGCACCGGTAGTGAATGAGTCTCAGGTCATTCGGGAAGAGTATGTGAGCAGAAATTTTTCGGAAAATAATGTAGTGCCACATTTGGGTAGTGAAGAGGTACATATTAACGATTTGGAAAATGGAAGCAAATCTTTTAGAGATTTGGTAGTAAATGCACAGAATGTTACTTTGCATATGGGGGAAAAGCAAAATCATGTTAGAGGTGGTACTGAAGTTAACTTTGTCATTCAACACAAAAACAATCCATGTAATCAGCAATTGGTCCACGTTAATAGATTAACTCTTTTACCTCCTAGACGTAGTGAATTGATTTCTAGCACATATAATGATAACATTGATAATTCTTCAACTCAAGAAACAAGACAATTTAAAAGTAGATATTTTCTAAACCATCAAAATAGGGTTAAAACTCAAAATGTTCCTAATTCACACAAGTATGACTTGCGCCCAAGAGGCCAATTTATTCATTAAAGTTACTTGTCAATTAAGGCAATATGTCAAGAGAGCAATTGGCTCAAAAGTAAAGTAAAATGTTTAGATTATGAAATTCTCACATTTTCAAAAAAAAAAAAAAAAAAGACTGATATTGTTGTGAGATGGACAATTATGTTTCATAATATTATATTTTCAATTGTTTCACAAAATGTTTTGCAAAACTGTATGCTATGTTAAAATGGATCCAATATTTCTGAACTTCTGTGTAATTTGCTTTATGTGTCAGTCAGCTGAATGTTCTGTACTGCAAGTTCTGTGCCAGTGCAGCTTTCTGAATGTGAGTGCCATGTTAATCAGGTTGAAGTAGTGTTTTAAAATTCTAAATACTTAAATAATAATTTTTTTTTGCTTTACTTTAATGATAAGCAGTAATGTTTTAAAGTAATTTTAAGATAATTAAGTACTTGATGGATTAGAGTTTTGGTAAGGATTTTTAAGGATAACTGATAATTTTTATCTCTGTTTTATTTTATGAATGTGTGAATGATTTTTTTTTAATTTAAAGGTCTAGTAAATTTTAGAAATTTTTTGTTGTCATTTGGTGTTTGTTGACTTATTGGTTGGGGGTACCGCCACCTCTAGGTTTGCAACTTTCTAATGAACTTGTTTCTTGCCTGGGTGCCTGATCAACATTCTTGGTTTGAAAATTTGTCTCATTTTCTAAATTAGTAATTTTTTTAAATGTCCTTTAAAGTAATTTGTTGGCAAGGTTGGATAATAGTTAATAAATTGATTTCTGTGAAAAGTAAATTTATAGAATTTTAATTGTAAAATTTTTTGAAGAAAGAAAACTTTTTGTTTAGTTAAACTTTTTGTGAGTTGAGTAAATTAAATTTTCATGTCTCTGTGGTACTCACCAGAAAATGTATTAGTGTTTAAATTTTAAAAGGGGCAATTTCATCATTTGTGTCTTGTTAATTTGGTGTTGTCTTGTAAAGGTCTATGCTTGTATTGAGACTTATTTTTTTTTGACTCACGAGTCAAACTTTAGGCCACTCTTGGATTTTGGTTATTATGCTGGTCATGATCTTGTTTGTTTTTGTTTTTTTCTTTGATGTACATGTACATCGCTCAAAATTTACACTAAATTCCTCTCAATGGAACATATGTCATTGGGAACTTAATGCAGGTATTTTCCTAGTATTGTGTGGAAAAATTCCCCGCTTTGCAGGAAATTTTTCTCCCGGGCCCCGAAGGAGTGTGATAAGGCTTTCACACCTCTGTGTTAAAATTGTATATTAAAGTATTGTTTTATTTCTGTGTGATTGAAAGTGTCAATTTCGAAATGTAAATGTATTTTCTACATGTTTTCAATTACATTGACTTTTAACCCTTTATGCTCCGACGGGACTTGTAAGTCCCAATTAATATAAAGTCAAATAAAATTAAAAGTCTTCCATGAATTCCAACGGGACTTTTAAAGTTCTTTCATTTAAACCTTCTTCTAATGATCAGTAGAAAGCAGCACTATATAAACGGTTTGTTCCGCATGGATATGGGTGAACAATTTCGTCATACGCTCAGTTTGAATGGCCATTTTGCTAGAAAGCTATTGACGTACTTCCAAGCTTCGCAACAACAGAATATTGATTGGTAAGTACTTTATATTTTTTTTACCTATTCTTTACGAACTTTCTTGTAATTTTAATTCAAAATATAACCAATTCAGTGAAAATTTTCTAACACGACCTGTTATTGTTCTTTCGGGACTTTGAAGTCCCGTTGGGTCATAAAGGTCCTGGTGAAAAAGGAATAATTTTTTTTTGAAATGGGTTTTTGTTATTGCATTTTATTATAATTTATTTTTAGCACTTGAATATATTCAATTATCCTGAAGTATTGCATTTCTTAATGGTTTTTTGTTTTGTCTTTGAGTATTTACAAATTTTTAGAGTTTTTCTCCCTTTTACAAAATACTTTCGATTTCTGTTTTTTTAGAATAATGTATAGACGAAGAAAAGGCTTGACGCCGGAAGAAATTAAAATTATCTGGGACGAATTACCATCTGATGTTGAAACATCAGAAGAGGATAGTAGTTCTGACGAAGATTCACCAGAACAAAATAAAACAAATAATCAAAGTTTGAATGCGACAAACATTCATAAAATTTCAGACTTTGAAAGCGATTCAAGTGAAGACACTGAAAGTGAAGAAATGACACCAAAAAGAATTTGGAAGAAAAGAGATTGTACATCAACTATCCCTCTATTTAGCTTATCTCATGGAACATGTGCATCATCTTTCGAAGGTAAAACATTGCCTACCGATTTTTTTTAACATTTTTAGACGATGAAATTATAAGTAATATTGTATTTCAAACAAACCTCTATTCAAATCAAAAACAAAGGAATATAAAGCCTATTTCTAAAGAGGAATTTTATGGATTTTTGGGACTAAATATGCTATTTAGCTACCACCGTTTACCTCGAGTACGAAATTATTGGAGCAGTGATATAGATTATTCTGTACCTGTTGTTCCTGATACTCTTTCACGAAATAGGTATTTCCAGATATTAGGTAACTTGCATGTAAATGACAATGAAGTAATACCAAAGCAAAATACTGATAGACTGTATAAAATTAGACCACTTATGGATAAACTAAATAAAAATTTTCAATCACTGAGAATGCCTCATCAAACACAAAGTATAGACGAAAGCTTGATATTATTCAAAGGACGCTCGACGCTCAAACAGTACAATCCTAAAAAACCAATAAAAAGAGGATACAAACTATGGTGTCGTTCAGATATGTCAGGTTACATGTATGAATTTGAAGTATATCAGGGAAAAGATGATTCAGAATTCAAAAGATTTGGTCTAGGAGGGAGTATAGTTCAGAAATTAACCAAATCTCTTGTAAATAAAAATCACATCATAATGATGGATAGCTTTTTTTCCTCTGTGGAATTGTATGAATATCTAAAATCTGTTGGTATATATGCATGTGTAACTGTACAAAGTAATCGTAAAGGTTTACCGTCTCTTGCAGTAGACAAAGCTTTGAAAAGGGGTGATTTTGACTGTCGCATAACAGACCAAGGAATTTCATACTTCAAATGGAAAGACAACCGCTGTGTTTTTTTCTTGTCCAATTACCATGGAACTGAAATTTGTAAAATTCAAAGAAAACAAAAAGATGGTTCAATTATGGATATACCAGCTCCTACAATAGTAAGAGATTATAACAGTCATATGGGAGGCGTGGATAAAAGTGACATGCTAAAATCACTATAGAAAGGCCAAAAAGTGGTGGCATCGTCTTTTTTTCGGTATTATAGAAATTGCAATAGTAAACTCGTATATTTGCTACTGTGACATACAGGATAAAATACCTCTTCTAGAATACAAACGAAGGGTAACACAAGGTCTAATAACAATGTCAAAAGTGTCTTCGAAGAAAAAGGGAAGACCTAGATCAGATGCTGGAGAGATAAGTGAATTACCACCCCCAAATAAACGCAAGATAGCAAATTTTTCTGTTTCTGATGACATAAGACAACAAAACAATGCACATTGGCCAGTATTTGTAAAAAATAGAGGACGGTGTGAGTTTTGTGCTTCGAAAAATATTGAGTCACGACCACATTCTCAGTGCACATTATGCAAAGTATTTCTTTGTGTTAAAGAAAAAAAGAACTGCTTTTATCAATACCATAATTAATTGTATAAAAATATATTACTTTTCATTTATATTTAATATTTTTTCTTCTTCATACTAATGGATGTAATGGCAATGTAATGAACATAAATCCCGACGGGACTTTAAAGTCCCGTGTAATATTCTGTGTTATTACAATAAAAATAATTATTGTAAATGAATCTCAATTTTTGTGTGTCTTTCTACAGTTAAATTAAGCATAAAAAAAAATATATTGCACAAGTTTTCTAAAAATATCATAATTTGGGACATAAAGGGTTAAGGGAAGTGAACTCTAAAATCGCAAAAGTGTTTATGTTCCAGAAAAATAGTAATAGTTTTGTATTTTCGCTTCTCAGTCGCTAGTTGGGAACTTGCAGGTTTTGCGCACGCGCGCGTTTGAAAAAGGATTTTGGAAGCAGTGTGGAAGGAGTCGTGGAGAAATGTAGACGTGTGTGTTTGATTCGCGTATGATCGCGAATTTTAAGAAAAGGTGGATTAATTTTGAAAGTGGAAGGATGTGATTAAAATATGTAACATAGTTCGACAAGTTGTGCGTAGAGTCGTTTGGCTCGGTTCAGAGATGAGTCACTCGTGTTTTTAAATGAATCAGCCTGGTAGTAATGGAATAATGAGTCTTGTGAAAAGAGAAAATGGTTCTTTCACTGGTCGGCTTGAATCGCTAATAGGGCTAGAGGGAAAGCTCATTTTACAGCGATTTGTATTTGCCTGACTCCTCCTTGTGTCCTAAGGTACGAATCAACCAATCTCCGTAACCAACCAAGATGTCGAATTCCGCCAGCATGATGTTGTGTAGTCAAGTTTCCCGACCATTATGGATTTTGTTCTGCGCAAGAATCTCGATGAGTTTATGCCGAGAGTCCATCCTGATATCCTTTCCCATGGTACAGAATTGTAAATGTTATATTTAAAAGAGACGAGGTAAAGTTTTATATATATTTAGTCTTCCACCTAACGAATAGAGTGTTAATTGTCAAATCCTCGTGAGCATCGAGTCATTGATGATGTTATATGAAAATGTCGTATATGTTCAAAGTATACAAATGTCGTATATAAATGTCAAGTATAATGTGAGGAATATTGTGTTTATTTTATGTATCAGAAAATATGTGTATTCTCTTGGTTCCTCTTCCTCCAGGGGTGTTCTTAATGGTCACCCTACCGAGTGTAACTCTGAGTTATTGCGAGAAATGCTTGTACTCCACTGTTTTCGATCAACTGCCTTGTTATTTCATGTTTAATAAATGTGTTTGATTTCAAAACTTTGTCTTCTCTGTCGAGTATACCAAAACGTTCGCGACACGATGTCCTTCACCGATTTGCAACTGAAACACTGATATAACGATGTCGCAGACTTCTTAAAGTATATGTTACTAAATATACAGATATAATGCTTTTGTTCACCTATTTAGTCCCTATCAGTTAGTAAAGCTGCTGCATCAAGATCAAGATGTCGCATTTTTTATTTCAGTTCCTGTGAATTTTGACCTTCATTTTGTGATGGCCTGCACATGTGCACACAATGTCCTTCATCGATTTACACCTGAAACACTGATATAATGATGTCGCAGACTTCTAAAGCCCATTATACGTTACTAAATATACAGATATAATGTTTTGTTCACCGATTTAGTCCTTCTCAAGTAGTGGAGCAGCTGCATGAAGATTAAAATATGGCATTTTTTATTTCATGTCCTGTCAATTGTGACCTTCGTTTTGTGATGACCTGCACATGTGCACACGATATCCTTTATCGATTTGCACCTGAAACACTGATACAACTATGTTGCAAACATACTAAAACCGAGTATATGTTACTGAATATACGAATAAAATATGTTGTGCACTTATTTAACCCCCCTCAATTAGTAAAACACATTCATCAAGATCAAGATGTTGCGTTTCGATTTCATTTCCTGTGAAGACTTCATAATTAAAGTTCATATCACTCTTAATTCTAACCGTAAAAGCAACTTTATTATACTGAATAATTTTATTATACTGAAGTTTATTATACTGAATTATACTGAAGTTTAATTGACATCATTGGAAGAAGATACTAATTCTGCTTTAAATTTACAGTAGTATAAAAATGATTCAAATTTATTACTGCATAAAAGTTATTGTAGTATATCGATGATTCATATTTATTAGTACATTAAAATTATGACGGTATATGGGAGGTGTATATTTATTCCTGCATAAAAGTTAGGACAGTATAGAGATGGTTTATATTTATGATTACGTTAAATATATACTAAGTTAAATATATATATATATATATATATTATCAAATGGCCAGGCACTTGACTTTCATCATTCGCCTATACATCGGCCAGAAACGTGAACCATTTAGCCGTCCTAGGACGTTGCCCCAGGGGCACCAGAGGGGGGCAGAACACACTACGTGCAACAACACAGCATCCATGCCTTACGGGGAACTCGAACCCATAACGCGGCGGTCGAACGATCGCTAGGAAACGCTCGCCTTGACCGCTCGACCACCGCGTCGGCACGTTAAATATATTTATTACTACGTTAAATATATGGTATTGGACTCCTGTCGAAAATCGCAACTCAATTTTACGACGGATCTGCACTTTGCGAGCATCCTGGAACACAAAATCCATATTTTTATCGTGACGTCTCTGTTTGTCTGTGCAATGTATGTATCCATTCTAACTGAAAAATTAATTGACAAAATTTCATAAAATGTTATAGGTACATAAATCACTTGTGAAATACCCTATTACTGATAAGGTTTTGATAAAATTTGGAATAAAAAAAACTGTCTTTTTTTTTTAGAAATGGCCCACAATTATCGTATGTATCCACTTTAACTAAAAAACTAATTGACCAAATTTCACAAAATTTGGTAGATAAGTCACTTATGGGTTACTCTGATGCTATTTAGATTTAGGTACGATTTGATGTAAAAATAACTTGCCTTTTTTTTACAAAATGGCCCTCAAAATTGTCAAATATGGAAATAAAAGACCACGCATGCTCAAACGTATTCATTAAATGCTTGTTTTATACATAATATTTAACGATGAAATGAATAAGACCGATCCCATTACTCTAGGACCAGCCATTCCCTAGATATTTTAGATTTTTCGCAATTTTGCTACGCCGTCTTTGAAAATACGTCCATTTACAAAATAGAAACGAAAATCGAATGAAAAGTGTAAATCCCGTGTCATATGAAATACATATGCGTGTTATTTTGTGCAATTAAAATTTATTTAATGAATTATTAAATAAATAAAAAGAAACTAAAATTGATTCTGTAGAGAAAGTCATGTGCTGCCCACATCAGATTTTTAAAAATTAGTATCAATAAATATGTCGGGTGAATTTAAATTTAATAAAAAAGTTTACTACTTTAATATATTTTAAAAATCTATTAATGCCTATAAATATTATTACATTTAATTATTATATAAAGAAAATTTTATTTTCAAACTAAAAATAAACATCATAAAGTTGAGATTTCTAGCATATATCATATCGCGTTAGCACCCGCAATTATTCTAATCAGATAAGAATTGTTATTCTACTATTTCTTATCAATAAAACCATATGTCTTTAAGTAATTCTTTTACTGGATGTTTATTTTACTCATTGCTGAATTTAAATTGCGTTTTTTATGCATCTACCATGATGATCACGATTAGATGACTGGTGGATAAAATTAGATATATCAAATTCCGACGATGCTTGGTTTATCATCTTAAATACATCCAAGGCCTGTAATATGGATTTTGGTATTATCTACGCTTGACATATTAGCTATATTTATTTATAAGTTGCATATTTAGCTGATTTGTTTTTATAGTATCACATTAAAATGAAAAATTTCACAAACGGTTTTCTTTTGTACCAGAACAAATTCATAAGAATGCATACATTATAAATTGCTTAAGCATATTTTAAGACTTACTAAAAATTGTTGTAAGCGGAACATAAATTTCCCTACAGTTTCAAATTTATTTTCTCTTTATTTCTTTAATAAACCATTTAGTTTAATTGTACAAAATAACACACATAATTTTTTGTAATTACACTAAATTTGCATTTTAATTCAATTTTCGTTTCCATTTGTTAACTAGACATACTTTCAAAGAAGGGTAGCAAAAATGAAAACAGACTAAATTATCTCGAGAACGGTTTGACATAGATTAATATTGGTTTTATTATTTTTACAGTCAAAGATTACGTGTCAAACAAGAATTTAATTGATCCATTTGAGCATACATAGTCTTCAATTTTAATTTTTGACGATTTGATGGATTATTTTACAAAAAAGGCAGCTTTTGTCCTCTAATCTTGGCAAAATCTAATCAGCATCAAGGTAACCGACTTATCTACCAAATGTTGTGAAATTTGCTCAATTAATTTTTTAGCTAGAGTAAATATATACGATATTGTGCGGGCCATTTTAGTAAAAATGGGTAGGTTCTTTGAGCCTGAATCATACCAACATCTAATCAGCACCAGGGTTCACAAGTTGCTTATCTATAAAAATTTTTTGGAATTTTGTAAATTAGATTTTGAGTTAGAGTTGATACATGCATTGCACAGCCAGACACACAGACACTCACAGAAACGCATGCACACACACACACACATGCCACTTTAAAAAGATTCTTCGTTTCTAAAAGGTCTAGAAACCTGTAGATCGATTTTCGTCACGCTTCCAGTAGTTCCTCTATACCAGGGGTTTCCAACTTATAAGTGTCCGAGGGCCACAATCGAAACCACCTGTCTAGTGACGGACCGCAATTTAATCAGGGCCATACCCAGGAAAATTTTTTTTTTTTGGGGGGGGGGGGGTTCAATATGACATTTTTCTGGTGAGGGAGGGATGGAGGCATCGTAATGATTATAAATACATGTATATGGTATGTACTATGAAATTTTTGAAAATTTCGGAGGGTGAACCACCAACCCTCCCTCCCTTCCAGCAACGACCTTGACCATAATTGGCCAACTTTCATCAAGTTATACAAAAGAAAACAAATATTGAATTGCGAATCAAATAAGAAGTGGACATTTTAACACCTTTAGTTGCACATTAAAAAAATTTCCAGAGTAAAATAATTTTACTTTGATATCAAGTATACAGATATTTAAAATTTACATAAAACCATAAAAATTACAAAAGGAAAATAAACTTACGTAAAAGCACACAAAAAGGTTTAATGAGAAAATTGAGGTAGGTCTGCTATAACCATCAAAGAACAGATGTCCACCTCAAGCTCTGTTGTTGAAAGTGTCAGGAGATAAAGTAGAGAAGAATCTGTGAGGCGGCTTCTATTGTGGTTAAATACACCTTCGCACAAGTATGTACTCCCGAACATTGATGTAATTTTCCGGCCAAAATCTCGCAGGTTTAGATTCTTTCTTTTGGTAATAATTTAAAGAAATCTGCTATCTTTTTCCCTCGTTTACAAAACTGTATCCACTTGTAGGTCACATAGTTCAAGTTGAAGATGAGTTGGTTAATCTTCAATGTTCGCTCCGACAGGATTACTAAACAGCAGCATGTTACTTTTTAATGATTCAAAATATTTAAATCTAGTGTCAAACTCCTCTATGATTTTTTGGATATTTACACCAAATTCAGAAAAATCAAGAGTCTCATTACCTTCAAGTTCTTCAGCTAACTTTCGACAGCTTGAAAAATGGGACAAATCATTTTGGTTCAAAGAAAGTTTGAAAACTCTTTATTTATTTCGAAACATATTTATGTTTCCTATTACATCCGACATCAGCTGGTTTCTTCCCTGGAGATGTGGATTCAGTTCATTAAGATGAGTGGTAATATCGGTGAGGAAAGCCAATTCTTTTAAGAAATCTACACTTTGGAGTTCCCCGGTCGTCCATATTGTTGCTCCAAGTCCTCTGGACGAGCCGGACGGCCTGGGGCTTTCACACTTTGGAGTTCTTCCAGTTGCGTAATGTCTGTTGAAAATAACTTCTTCAGGAATGCAGGGATTTCTTATCTTATCCCAAAGAATCTCTCGAGACACTTACCAGCACTCAACCATCTTACATGATTGTAGAACAACAAGTCCCCATATTCTGCTTCCATTTCCTCCAAACACTGCTTTAGCTGCCTATGCAAAAGTGCCCGATTTCCAACTCTTATCATACTGATAACTTTTATTACGAGTTTGAAAACTTGATTTTGTTTTAGCGACTTTCCACACAAGGCTTCCTGATGATGAATGCAATGAATTGTCGGACAAATTACTCCCTTTTAAGTAATCCAGTCAGTCCAGATTTTACCCCTACCATCGCTGGTGCACCGCCCGTCACAATTGCTGAACATTTATTATAACCTCCGATTTTGTTAACTGTTTTTTTTCACAGCTTCGTAGATGTCCTTTCCTTTCGTAGTTCCAGTCATTGGACATATTTCCACACGAGGCTTCTTGATGAATAATACAATGAATTGTCGGACAAATTACTCCATTTTAAGTAATCCAGTCAGTCCAGATTTTCCCCCTACCATCGCTGGTGCACCGTCCGTCACAATTGCTGAACATTTATTATAACCTCCGATTTTATTAACTGCTTCTTTCACAGCTTCGTAGATGTCTTTTCCTTTCGTGGTTCCAGTCATTGGGCATATTTCCACACAAAGCTTCTTGATGAATAATGCAATGAATTGTCGGACAAATTACTCCATTTTAAGTAATCCAGTCAGTCCAGATTTCCCCCCTACCATCACTGCACCGTCCGTCACAATTGCTGAACATTTATTATAACATCCGATTTTGTTAACTTCTTTTTTCACAGCTTCGTAGATGTCCTTTCCTTTCGTGGTTCCAGTCATTGGGCATATTTCCACACAAAGCTTCTTGATGAATAATACAATGAATTGTCGGACAAATTTCTCCATTTTAAGTAATCCAGTCAGTCCAGATTTTCCCCCTACCATCGCTGGTGCACCGTCCGTCACAATTGCTGAACATTTTGTGAGGCCAGGATATGTCCTCACATGAGACATTTTTATTGCAATATTTATGGTACCTAGAACGGCTAACAGAGGTTATAGTCTGGCTGGCGCGGAGTTTACAACAAAGTGAACTTTGAGGTCAAATACAATAAATTTGGGTGTTCCAGGCCACAGGGGCTAAGAGGGGCACTGATATGTGAAGTGATGCCATTGGGTTCAGAAGAACCAATGAGCGCCAAGGGGAAGAAGGACGCAGCAACCTCCCTCCCCCGCCGAAGGTACCACAAACCAGTCTCATACGAAGTGGTGTTGCAGTAAGTTTGATACGAAATGTTGTTGCGGTGAGTCTGATACAAAATGTGGTAGCAGTTAGAAATATACAAGGAGTGCAGATGCAAATACACATACGGTTGCAGAGTTGAGTTATAGAAAAATGAAAGTTGCTGTTGGAGATGCAGAGTCTGGAATAGACGGAAGACAATGAGCCACACACCCGAGAGTTATGACCGTAATTGCAACAATAAAACTGATGCAAGCCTCAGTGTTTAAACAAGCCCAAGATTAAACTTGAAGGTATGTCGTCACGTTCTCAGATCCTAGACACTTTAGAAATCTAACTATTTCTGGTCGCATAACTCCCATTACTAGAGTAGTTAAATGATAGCTGATAATTATGATAAATTGTTGTTAGTGATAAATTGATGTTGTAAATAAATTATATTGTTAAAGTTAAATAGGCTAATACTTTTTTAATAATTAATGAAATCTTTTCAGGACTTACACATAAGCAAAATAATTGGAGGGTTATTGCGGCACAACGACGAGTAATGTACTTTAATGTCAATTTCACGTTATGAGATCAACAGCCATGTTTTTAATACTTAATGAACAATTAATATTAATATAATCTTAAAACTTAACTCATTTCAATTCCACGTCCCACATTTGATATTTTTAATGAATTTAATAATTAAAAGTGACTTGTAATTTCGAATTGCCACACATTTATTATAACCTCCGATTTTGTTAACTGCTTTTTTCACAGCTTCGTAGATGTCCTTTCCTTTCGTGGTTCCAGTCATTGGACATATTTCCACACAAGGCTTCTTGATGAATAATACAATGAATTGTCGGACAAATTACTCCATTTTAAGTAATCCAGTCAGTCCAGATTTTCCCCCTACCATCGCTGGTGCACCGTCCGTCAAAACTGCTGAACATTTATTATAACCTCCGATTTTGTCAACTGCTTTTTTCACAGCTTCGTAGATGTCCTTTCCTTTCGTGGTTCCAGTCATTGGACATATTTCTACACAAGGCTTCGTGATGAATAATACAATGAATTGTCGGAAAAATTACTCCATTTTAAGTAATCCAGTCAGTCTAGATTTTCCCCCTACCATCGCTGGTGCACCGTCTGTCACAATTGCTGAACATTTATTATAACCTCCGATTTTGTTAACTGCTTTTTTCACAGCTTCGTGGATGTCCTTTCCTTTCGTGGTTCCAGTCATTGGACATATTTCCACACAAGGCTTCTTGATGAATAATACAATGAATTGTCGGACAAATTACTCCATTTTAAGTAATCCAGTCAGTCCAGATTTTCCCCCTACCATCGCTGGTGCACCGTCCGTCACAATTGCTGAACATTTATTATAACCTCCGATTTTGTTAACTGCTTTTTTCACAGCTTTGGTACACAGCTTTTTCACAGCCAGTCATGGGACATATTTCCATTAATTATTCCTTGGTCGAAAAATATTCTTGGGTAACGCGTATAAATATTAACAACTGAATCACATCTGTTTGGTCAGTCCTTTCATCAAGGCAAAGCGAGAAATAGGTACTTTTTTCAACTAAACCAATTAATGACTTTTCTACCTGCTCTCCCATATCAATAACTCTTCTCTGAAAAGTTTGGATAGAAAGCGACACTGAATCAAATTTCTCGGCTAATTTAGCATTCCCAAAAGCCTTTGCCATTTCAATAGAACATTTTTTTACTAAATTGCCATCAATAAAGGATTTCTTTGTTTTAGCAAGTTCAAGAAAAATGACATAAGAAGCATACAAAGCAGATGATTGACCGTGCGATATTTGGTAAAAAGCCTGTCTGCTGTTTCAGTTTCTTCTTTAACTCTGAAATCAAGATATTTCGAGATTCTCCTCCATATCTCTGATACTTTCCTTCATGCAGTGTTAAATAATGTCTTTTCATGTTATATTACATAGGCACTGATACCACTTGCATGCAAACCAAACACTGCAACTTTCCGTTATTGTTCGCAATTAAATAATCACTTCCCCAACGATCCTTGTAAGCTCAGTTTTCACTTTCAATCTTGCGTTTATTTGAAAATCCACTCATTCTGATATTTAGTATAAAATGAATAATCAGAGAACAGACACACAGTAACGTGTTTTAAGAAAACTCCATCTCGTACTGCAAATAAAGCTTGTAAACTCTTGGTCACAAAAGAAAGACAGACACCTGCCTTGACAATATTAAGCTGAATTAAAAGAAAGGTCAGCTAGCAGTACGATAGAATCCACTTGGGTCAGCAGGGGGGAAAGAAAACTGCTTAAGTGAGTCAACGGATGAGCATGGACGTGAAAAGCGACGGGGAAGGGAGGGGGGGAAAGTAATATAAAACACAAATGGACGCACTAATTTTCATGTAAACCGAGGAATATCACATTTATTCACGAATGAATAGCATCTGAAACCGATATGTATTTTCACAAAAACTTTTTCCCGAGTATAAGAGCATTTAATTTGATACTACAAATTATTTTCCCAGTTAGAAACCCCTGCTCTATTCCGTGTATTGTAAGACAAATAATTATACCCCCTGTTTAAATAATAATTTTAACAGTGTTATTAGCGTCGTTTATATTAAAAGATGGATTTTGATTCTATAATGTTTTACACCTTCAAAATGATCCGTTTATAAGTATTATTTACAATATACCACTTTTTATTTGTGTCATTCAATCGTATCATTACATTTGAAAGAGCATATTGCATACTCTGAAGAAAAGTGACACTAGTCTAAATTATGTCATAGTGCTTGCTCTTTTGTGTTACACGATTAGAAGCACCTTTCTGCGAGTTGATCTTATCATCATATCTTTTAAACATCCACAGAAAATTTGAACAAAATTAACTTTTCTATTTAGATGAGTATTTTATAGAAATATATTTTCTATAATATTTATTAAAATAACTGCAAAATTAAAAATTTTCACTCATTTTGTATAAATAAGAAATTTTCTTAAATATCTCGTTTACAACATTCAAGCAAGACACAAAGAAAGTATGCAATACATACCATGACTCCAGAACTTCATGCACTTCGAACAAAGCTGAATTTTTCTTTGAGTTTAACATACATTTGGAATACATACATATCTATTCGTAGAATTTTAGAGTAAAATGTAAAGTGATGTCGCACATCTAAGTTTCTGATGCATTTCAATGACATGTATTGGATCATATGTAAGAATATTTATGGAACATTATTTAAAGTCAATTTTTTTCACTGAAATATTCTTAAAGTAATTCAATTAAAAAACTTTTCCCTATAAGTTTTCGCGACATCTCATAGTTGTTCTACTTTTACCAAAATGCGTATTTAAAGCATATTGAAAATTTTATATTTTTATTGATACTGTGGTACATATTTAAAAATTACTATACAAAGCATATATTAATTGAGAATGTTAAATATGGCCGTTGATCATAAGTCGTAAAACATTGCATTGTGCTGCATTATAACCTACCATTACATCTTTAGAGCGAGTTCCTGGAATAAAATATATTAACATAAAACTACACAATTAACGTTACCCAGTTTAACTTTAAAATATATATTTATTAAGCACCTTATAAGAATAATTGGATTACAACAATTATACTTATATATTTACGGAGGAAACCGGACATGTGAGACCAGGCATACAAAAATTCCTAAACTGACTATGACCTTCTATATATGTTTTTAAGCACACACCTTCTTATTGTCGCTAGACGTTTATGGATAATTGGTTGTTGAACCACCGCATCCTCACTGCACTGTATGATAACCTTGATGCATCTCTTAATGCACCTGTGCCGACTTTTACGCATATCTGTATCTCGACTCTAACTGCAATCTCCAAATATATTCTCATCTATTTAATTCATCTCCATAGAACTTTCTGCATGTCTGAAATCGACTGTAACTGTTATCTCTCCAACTGTTCTTACATCTCTCTATCTGTCTCTATACATATCTGAATCTCTTACTCTGTAAAACTTTCTATCGTTTGCTACATCTTTTGCCTGAGGTCTGAAACGCCTCTTCGGCTGTCAATGTTTGACCTCAGGGCGGTTGTGACAACACATATTCCGTATTGATTGAACTTTGAACCAATCTCGTGGATTCATATTTAACCCCTTTTATATGGCTTACTGACCTCTGGGGTCAGAGCTCCTGTAAAACTAGCATCAACCAGACTGGACCCCTTTGGTTGGCCTACTAGATATCATAAATAATCATATCAATCTATCTACGTGTATTCTGGTCTCACAGATACCAAGACAATTTTTGGGGAAATATTAAGTATCATTACCACTACATTGGCAAACAGTCGGTTTTTTTCTAAATTAAGAAAATGCATTGTATTTTTTAAAGTATTCAGAAACCATACCGGTTTCTCTTATTGTGGATTCAAAAATACTTTGTTTAGTTTCATAGAACTGGGTGTGTTGAGTTTTGAGATTACACCCATTAATCCTACTATTAAAGGCTGATCGCGTATGTATGTATTTAAATAGAATTTCGAAGCCCCTTCTCGGCCTAGAAGCTCTCGATTTTTTTTAAAAGTAGGTATCAAACTCTAGAAGAACCTGAGACTTTCGAAAATTTGAAAAATTTGATAGATTTTTAAATATTTGTAAAAAAACCTCATTTTGGAGGGTAAAAAGAAAGGTGCACGGCATAGTTTCTTAGTTGGAAGTAGATAAAAATATCGACGTTGATAAAGGATTCAAAAGTTAAACATAGTAATACGCTTATTTTGTTTATGAATAATATACTGATTTTGCTTATTCATAAAATACTCAAACATTTGTTTCAGCAATCAAAAAACATGTATCGTTAACAACATTAGCATCGTGCATAGATACAACATTAGCATCGTGCATAGATACAACATTAGCATCGTGCATAGAAAACATTAGCATCGTGATATAGATGGTCTCACCGACAGTCAGAAATTTTAAACCTGTTTGAATTTAAAAAAACAATCTAACCATGTGTTTCCCATCGGAAGACGTGATTCCCCTGTACCAAATTGCATAGCTGTAAGTCGCTAAGCTTTTTCACTACAGACGAAACAAACAAACAAACACATAGAGATCTTATTTTATTATTATAGATTCGAAATTTATTCAAGTCAAACCAGAAGCAGGCATTTTACCGTATTCCATAAATGTACATACGTTATATTTTTCACCATCATCCTAAAGACCTAGCACCTTTGACTACTTCAAAAATAAAATACCATACTAAATCTTTGCGAACGAGAAATATCTAGACTATAGAGAAAAAAGTAAAACAAGTTCCGCTTTTTAGTTGATTCCCTAAAAATGTTTGAATTTGAATAAAGGACATAGATCAGACACATAAGAAGATAAACCTCTGCTTGCATAGTTGGTAGCCCTTGGGATGACACAAGTGCGCGATTTCGAATTATTCTGAATGGTTACAGCCTATAAGACATTTTTACGACGCAAAACAACAAGTAACAGAGTGTAGCAATACACTTGGACAGCGTTGAACAATGATGTATAGCTCATAAATTTAAGTGAGAGCAATGGCAATTCCCCCACACATCGAAAAGTCCAATGATCCATGCAGGTCTGGGGGCTTCAGGCAGTTACGCCCAGTGTATCTCCGACCAGTGACAAAATCCTCGCACCAGGTATTGCCGGCCAATAGGAGCAGAACTACGGAGATACATGGAGGTGCGAAATGGAACAAAGATATACAAGAGAGACAAATGAAGGAAGAGTGAATTGCAACAGTTCAAAAGTAACACACAAAAAATTAATAATGAGATAATAATAAGAGAATGATGTACGAGAAATCATCTCTCTCTCATGAGTTTAGTACAGATAGAAATTTTTAAAAGCATATAAGATATATAAGTTTTAAGATACGTATTAGTATGAGTACAACATAGAGGAAAGGTAGCCGCCTAAAGGTGATCCTGGCCAAGATGACTCCTACGAACAGCTCTACTATTCCGTACAGCAACAGCAACAGGTACTCCTTTTGTTTTCCATAAGGACTTCGCACTTCATTTATCACGTATAAAAGATACCGCACTGTCATTGCACTTCACCTACAGGGTATATTGATTACTACTGAATAAGAAGTGTAAATTGTTAATTGAAAATTTAAGAGAAAATAATATTTTTAAATTTATAATTAAGTTGCCCAAAACAATGTGTCATCAATTAAGTAGTGTGCACTTTAATATTATTGTCTGTTAGGCATTATGTATAGGTGGATGCTGGAATGAAGAAAAAGTTGAGCTTTGTATCGGTCCAGAATTAAAATTATTACTACTACTATACTGATATAATATTTCCTCATTGTTTACACCACAAGTAGAATATCTAGATTATGCACCAAAATTAGTGTTCAAAATAATTATTTTTATATTTAAACTTTGAAGAAGTTATTAATTGGAAATGTACTTAAAGGAAAGAAGAAATTTAATATGACAGTGAATTTGAAGATATAATAATGAAAACCCCAATTCTTTCTCTTACTTGATTTACTGGATGTGTTTGTAATGAAGTTAATGTATGATCATAACATATGTACACATAATATTAAAATACAGTATGCTTATGATTAGTTATTTCAGTTCACATTTATCAATTATGTTAATTTTATAAAAGACGATTTACCATAAAAGTCGAATGAACCAACGTAGCGGACAAACTCTGTCAATATCCTTTAAATGCGACAAGTTTTGTGAACTTAAATACTAAAGTCAAATTTAAGTATTGCACATTATGATTTACTCATTCGGTTATAATAATATCAAAGGTCCCTGTACATGATGCAAGATACAAGAAGTTGAATCAATAAATTAAACGTCAACGTATTGCACGAATTTGGATAGTGTAAAATGGAAGTTGAATGGTACAATTTCTTGCATACAACTACTTGAAAGAACTTTGCAACCGCAAAGATCGTACAATGACCATAACTGACCAATCAGAACATTCACTGTCAGGCGATCTTCCAGGATTTTTTGCCCGGGGGTGGAATGAATTTTTAGGGGGGGAGCATGATATTTTTGTCCTATATAAATATATCTAAATGCTGTCACATAAATAGAGACTAAGTTAATATAAAATGTCTCAGTCGGAGGGTGACGAAGACCTCTCCCCCGGAATATATGCCTGAAAGAAACACTGCTCACTGCGTATAACATCACGATTTTCATAGTTTTCACAAACTTCTGCTTTGTTCGAACATAAGACGCATCTTTGACTACTTTATGTATTTTTAACTGACTACGTTACTTATGCGTTCGTGTATTAATTAATTTGAATTTGTGTATTTCATTTTAACTTTTTTTAACTGTTTCTCTTTCTTTTTCTCTGTGATTCTACTTATAGGGACTATATTCCTCTTTAATATTATGGAGAGATCTCAAACTCAAATTTTTCAGAAATATCTTCATTGAAATTTTACTTTGTTCGAATTTATTATCGTAGGCAAATTAGGTATTTACTATTAAAATTTTAAAATATGGTGTAAATGTATGATGTTTTGTGTACAATACTTAAACATAGATGATGGTAGCACAACTGGTATTGAAATAATATTTTAAACTGAAAAACTGAAACATTTTCATATTTAGTGAAGTTTATAAAAAATTAATTTGTTTAAAGGTACTTATTTTCATGATATGGTTTTCCTTACTATATTTAAAAGCAATTGTCAATGCCATTAAGACAAGTCAAAGCAACTGCCATTCCATTAATTCTATCTGAAACGTGATATCGCAAATGTAAAACGAATGAAAATTATAGTACTTCGCATAAAAAAGAAAAAGCTCATTTATAAAAAGAAAGAAGAAAAATTATTACAAATAATAACGATGTAATAAAATACATTGTAAACAACTGGATCGTCTCAACGCTTTGCAGACGAATAACAAGAAAGTTGCGCATCCAATAAGTTGAACCGTGTAAATAGACTAAATCTGAAGGAGCGAAAAAAACATCCGTTCAATAAATATCTTCTCGTAAATTGGAAACTGTACGAGAAGAAGTTGAACGGTCTATTTATTGATTCAGCTTCTTGTATGGCGTACAGGAGACCTTAACATTCTTTCCCTCTACGAAACTAACATTTCAGTATATAATTTCGAATATTTGTAGTCAAATTTTCGTAAATATATAATGTCTCATAAAATACAAATAAACATTTAATTAGGTATATTAATTATATGATTCATTTAATTTATCTTTTATGTTCTTATTAGAATACATAGTGTCCACATTTATGACTCTCTCTTGAAGGGGTCCCTAAAAGTAGCGTTGAAATAGGTCTAAACTGGCACGTCAGTAAAAAATATTTTTTATTTCCCCTACAATACGTGATAATGCGTAGAGGACGCATTGGAATTGTGTCAAAAATTGCAACACAAATTCAAGCTCTCTAGAACCAAATAAACTAATTTAACGTAACATCTGTATGTGTGTCTGTGCAATGTAGAATTCCACTAACTAAATGACCAAATTTCACAAAATTTAGTAGATACGCCACTTGCAGGTTATCCTGCTGATGCTTTGATTTTGGTACGATTCAGAGAAAAATAATCTGCCTTTTTACGAAATAGTCCGACAAAATCCCCAAAATCTAAAACAAGAAAGATGAATCATGCATAAAACATTGATTATGAAACACTTTCCAACTGTAATGCAATATTATTTAAAAATCTGTAAAATGCGATACATTCAACGGTGATAATTTAAAACTTATCACAATACTGCAATTTATTATATTTGAAAACTTCATCTAAAAGAAATTATCTTTATTCAAATAACGTCACCGAAATATAAATCGCCTAGATCTCCATATAAAAGCAGTAAAATTTTCATTCATAAACATTTTTCCATTCCATTCATTCAGCGGCGATATTTTTAAAATTATCACAATACTACAATAATTTATTTTACTTAAAAACTTAAAATTATGAAGGTAAAACTACTGTATAACACCATGCTTAAATCTTCATCGAAAAAGGAAAGAGAATCGTCTGATTCTCAATGTAAAATCAATGAATGTTTCATTCATATCAACTATATTGCAGACTCCAGAGCTAGAAAATTGTGCGTTAAAGAAATTCAGCAATTCTTATACAACTCATCTTACATCTTGATCTGTTTAGATTCTCCATACGTGAAAATCAGACTTCGTTGAGGAAATACTCAAAGTTTCATGATCATTTAAACTCAGAAATATTGTACTTGCGTTGTCGCAGTATATAGATGAACAGAAAAAAAACGCACAAAAAAGCACAGAAAAAATAAAGCGATTTTAGGACGGATACAACACTATATATAAATTAAAAAGAACTTTAAAAATCACGATTTTGACACAAGATGGACGCCATATTTTATTTTGAAGTGGGTCACGTGATCTCTTCATATGGTATGGGTGTAATTAATATTTTAATTTTCATTTAAAAAACTACCGAATATATTTTGCTGAATTTTTTCTTATATTTTTTATGGGATAATTTGTATATATCCTAAAACTTTCGAAGCAATTTGTGAATTTTAAATTCCCTTAAAATATATTTGAAGAGATATTTTAGATCCCATAGGGTTCAATGTATTTCAATTTTTCAACCCGGGTTCAATCCAAAACTAATTGGCTGATATTATTTATTTGCATTCCCATAGGCTCCACAGAGCATCTAAACAACGTACTAAAATTTCATTTTGATAAAGTCATTTTTTCGTCAGTTATCGTGCTAACAGACAGATAGACAGAATGAACAAAATCGTAAACACTTTTTAACTATGTTGTAAAGTGTTAATACAAAACTACCCATGCTAAAATGTACCACATAAATGCTTGTTTTATACTTAAATTTTGACGACAAAAGTTCAGGATCGAGACCATAACTTTAGGACAAACCGTTCACTAGAAATTTTAGTTTATTCGTATGTATGCCACTTTGTCTTTGAAAATACGTCAATTCGCCAACTGAAAATGAAAATTAAGTTAAAACTACAAATTCTATGTAATTTCAAGTAATTATCTATGTTATCATATGTGTGCAGTTTACCTCAATTTAATTAATTCTGAAATTAATAAATTGAAAATGAATTTTAGTTTGCAGGGAAATATTCATATTTTTCTGGATGAAGGTTCAATTTCAAACCTAAATTAATTTTCAATTGAGTATCAGATATTAATTTGCTTTGTTTTAGTTATTTTAAAATTGCAAACTATTGGAATTGTAGGCATTTTAATTAACAAAATTTTATATAATGTGTTTTTATTTATTGCTTTTAAAATATTTAAGAAGAACACTAGTTTTATAAACTTTGACTTCTGAACTTATTTTACTTAAAAAAAAAAATCTGAATTTTTTCTTACATTTAACATATATCTGGAATAAATCCATATATATACGAATATTTTTACAGTAAAATGTAAAAGTAATGTCGAACATTCATGTTTCTGATGCATTTCAATGACGTATATTGGGTCGTATTTTACGATTTCGGAAAGTATTATTCAAAGAAAAATTCAACATTTCTTCTCTGAAACATTTATTTCGTAACACATTTGAAAAAATATCTATAATGTTTTAAAAATATTTCAACTTTTTACCTCTTCATCAAAATACGAAGTTAAATCCTTTCAAGTTTTCTATATTTTTATTGAATTCAAGGCATTTTTAAAGCAGTTTTTAGTCTTCATTATAGCTACACTGCTTTCTATTTGCTCTCTAAAAAGTTAAAAAGTAAACTACCATTGAATTCCGCCGAACCGCCTCCTCAAATTAAAAGGAAATTCTCGGAAAATTTAAAGGGCGTTTACTGGGAATTTTTTGTTAAAAGAATCAAGTATAAATTCTGCCAATCCTTCCTCGGACGGAAAATATCGAAGTTTGTAGAGGAAGGTATTCAATATTCAGATAGAGAGAGAGATTATATTATGAGAATGATTATAGGATGAAATATTATATTTTTTATTAATAATTTTATTTTATTTTATGATGAATTTTTTTTCTAGATGTTTAGATAGAGGACTATTTCACGGAAGTTTCCAGAAATTTAAACCGAGACAAAAATATAGAGTGATGGAAGCGGTTTCACGGGGAGGAAGAATTACTAGAATTTATCGATAATATTTGCAGCATGATTACATAATGTACAGCCAAAGAGTTTGCATTCCTAAACATTACTAAGCACGGGCGTTAGAAGACCTTCATCAGGAACGACTGCACAACTCGAAAATTTAGAAATGTGACATAAAATATAAAGCAGAAAGCTACCATAAATTTGAACAAGTAAAATAGCTAACGAATGGGCCAGACGATGTCGCACCTACAGTGACACTAAATTAAATGTTAATTTATGGGCAATATATGCAAAGGGAACTCAGATGAAGTCTTATATGCAGCTCAAATTTAACTGCAGTCAAAACCAACCCAAACAATCAACGTTAGCATTGGGGGTGCAATTTTATATCCGATCAGGCCAAAACCCTAAACCACATTCTGATGAGGGTGCAAGTATCACAAATCTGGATTCAAGGTCCTTAAATGAAGACATTTACCTCTGAAGCCGAGTAAAAAAAGTTTGCCCAACTTAAATGAAAGAAGAATGTTACAGTTAAGAAAATGTTGTAGAAAATGAGGAGAGTAAAAGTATCCAAGCTGTGTAATTGCCTCAAAACTCAGGACCAAAGAAGTCTAGTAAAAACTCTCAGAGCTTAAAAAAAAAAAACGGAAATCTACTGTTGTTTCCTCCAGTTACCAACGCCGAGTCCTTGCAACTACGCAAATGTGCGCACTTATACATATTGTTGTATTATAAATAAGATATGTGCGCACTTATACATATTCATAAGTTTTAAAAATTGTTATCGGTTTGTTAATGTCGAGAAGCACACTTGTCTCTCTCTCGCTCTCTAAGTATTGCGTTGTTTGAAAATAGTAAAGATTATTACTGTAAGTAATAACGAGCATGCTTATGCAGTTATAAAATAAATCTAAAAATAATTAAATAAAAAATGAATTTAACTATTACAAAAAATGTCTTTAAAGATTATTTGAATATACTTTGCAGTAAATTCATCGTGAATTCAATTATCTAAGCAATATTTCTTACTAGAAAAAATTTGAAGGGTTATTTACAATTAAGTTCCTTAAAGAACATTTAAAAACTAATTTATACCCGCTTTAACATTAAATTATTTATCACCACATATTAATTAATCAATTATAATCATGTACGCCACATTATTAACTAAGGCCTAAATAAAAATTTTAAAATTTTAAACCGGCTTGCACGTCTATAGGTTTATATTACTTTATATGTAAAATTTCAGAACGGTACATTTTGCCGTCTGTTCGCAATGCCGTGACAATAATCAGTAAGATATTTTTTTTAATATAGAGATAAATTTGAACATTGTTGAGTTTGAGGTTGAAGAATCCAAATTAGTAGTTTGATTCAAATTAATGGATAGAAAACGACAAATTCGCTAGCTCTCATCAATGGCTAGACGGGAAATTCTTATAGTGAAATGTCTAGAAATGGCAAAATTGGCAACACTGATGCAATTCTATGCTACATCGAGTAGTAAATAAAATTCTCTCAAATTTACCGCCCTCGCTAATTATTCAAATGTGCTGCCTCCTTATACTTGGCATCTTTCTTTAAAGAAAATTAAGGAATTCAAAAAATAAAATAAATTAAATCTTTACTTATTTACTACTTATTATTTAAATTTACCGGTGTATTGAAATATGTGTTTTAATTTAAAGTTTCATCAAACATGTACTCTGTTTTATCCAGCGTACGATAATAGAAAGATAAACGAAGCATAGTGAACGAAGATATACGACTTAGAAATTAATCCAAAAAAACATCTATATAGAATAAATCTCTTGCATTTGAGAATGCTATAAAATTTAAAGGTTTTTGTGGAACATCCCAAAAAATAATCTTCACATAAAATTCTCCTTTATCTCTTTCCTCAATGTACGAAATCCCTCAGAAGTGAAAATACGATAAACATTGCAACAAATGCAAGGGCAAGGAATAGTTCTATAAATAAAACTGATCGTGAAGTACCTGGAAGTACTCATCCTGTTTAAACTTGAAGAAAATGCATGTAAAAAATTTCTTCCACGCTAAATCTCATTTATTTTTCCTCAAAGTATATTTCGAGTTTCCGTTTGGTGATTTCAATACATAAAAACTTCTTTTCCTTTTCCATCCAAAGTACTGCTTTTAGAAATGTTAAGTCCTGAAATGTTAAGTATAAGTATATGTACTATTGGTGAAGTTCAGAAAACTTTCAGAAAGTTCCAATACTAATATCTGTATATGCAATGTAATACCAATACTATATTACAATATTTTACATACCAAGTGAAACTGCAGAAAACCACTTTTTTATAACTTTATACAATTAGGACATTTTACCAAATTAAAAAGATAAAATTAAGAATACGTAATTAATGCATTACATTCACATCATATTTCTTAAGCTATTAAATTTTTGCAAATAATCTACGAAAAATAAATCAGTTTACTAATAATTGTTTCAGTTTCATATTTGTCATATTTCCGTCATTCTGAGTGTTGTTTTGATTTTCTTGCTGATTTTGATGCGAGTTTTTTCGTCCATTATTTGAATTATTCTGTTCAATGTTATAACGATTATATATTTTTAAGTATTTCTTATGCTCACAGGCGACAAACAATTTTGAAATAATTTTAACTGCCCTCACGTCGTTATTGCACCTGCCTCTGATTATAACATTAAAATGCCATCCGAATTTTAAGGAAGAAGTAATGATGATGTAATTATTATCCTTTTTTCTTATATGTAATTATTATCCTTTTTAAAGGTATTTCATACTATTATAAAGAAATGTGGCTTTAATATTTTTTAAACAAAGCCTGCATATAGCGAAATCGCAAGAGACTGTTAAATGTATTCGATATAACTGATATTCGAAATAATCGATTGAACGTTTATGCATGAGATTAACAATAAGCGAATGACTTACTACTGCTCTCATACTGTGATAAAATATAATTTTAAAAATGTTGAAATATATTGCTTTATCATTTAAGTTGAAAAAGATATGTGACAGTTATGGACGTGTAAAATGCCCACCACACTGGAGTCTCTTTTGAAAACCAGACGGAGAAAATACCCGTACAGGTCACCTATCCCATGACATGCTGAAGTTCGGAGGAGAGGGTGTCAAAGTAGGCGATTCATCGGCAATTTGGGGACATTTGGCGAATTTAGAAGGTTCGAGAAGCACCTCGAAATAACGTATATTCTACGAGATATGAGGCATTTCTAGAAGTTTCCAGCGAGCATATAAAAAGAGTCATTATTCAGTTGAAGAGCAGTTGACGTAATTCGAGCTACATTGAACGCGTCACTGTGTTGAGAATATTATCGGCTGTTATGTGAAATTACCGATTCATTTAATTGCTGTTTTACATTACCTGACAATTGTTTAGTGATATTGTGAGATACTTATCGAGCTGTTTGTTCATGTTCTGTGCTTGCAAATAAACCTATTAGTTATCTAGAAATGAGGACTCATTCTTGTATACAAGTGCGATTCCAAAGGATACGTCGTAACAAATTTATATATATATATATATATATATATGTGTGTGTGTGTGTGTGTGTGCGTGCATGTATGTATGTGTGCCGATTATTTCCTATTTATATATACTTACTCTATCATAAAGTGCTGTTAAATAATTGATTATTAATCAGTAGATTAACCATACATGTAAAAACTGCATTAAAACCCACTGTTGTATACATTGCGTTGGTGGCCACAAAACCCACCTAAATTTAGTATAACGGGATAGCTAAGTTAGAACTAAAAGGTTAACAGAAAAGGAACAAACATTTATTTCATGACATAATTATCTTACACTCTTAAAATTAACAAATTATAGAAGTATCATTCTATTCGAATACATATAAAAGTGGTTTGAGGACCAGCTAATTAATATTTTGTTTGGATCACGTGGTGGGACGAATTAATTAGTTTTTGTAAACACAATTTTTGAAGACATCCTCATATAATTATAATTGTACGGTACCTTATAAGGTCTTTCACACCTTGAAGAAGCGCACCAAGGCTTTTCCACAATTTACACTTTTTTTAACACCAAACATACATGCGAGCTCTCCTCCGAAATCATCCATACATCAAAGGCATTCACACAAAATCTAACTGCTACTGCAGCTTGCTCTTCAAAAATGTAACTGACTTGACCTGTGTTTGACCTTATATTTATGCCTTTTTCTTCTTCTGGACGGTCTGTGTGCCTTCTCTTTGGTATGCAGACACACCGTCGCCATCTCGGTTACCAACAATGGTCTGAGCGTAGGAATATTCACTCCCCCCGAATTCAACCTGCTTCCACCATTTCTCATTTATATCATATATTTAACATTTTAGATTTCTGGCATTACAGTATATATGTATGTTTTGTATATATGTATATATATATATATATGTATGTATGTATGTATATATGTATATATATATATGTATGTATGTATGTATATATGTGTATGTATGTATATATGTGTATGTATGTAGGTATATAAGCGTAAGTATATATATACAAGGTGTCCCATCAAGACCGCCCAAACTTTACACAGCCAGATTCCTCGCTTGGAATACATAAAAATTGGACAAAGAACTGTACCTCTACAATCCATAGTTTTTGAAAAAATACGAGAGAAAAATATGACGTCATATCCGGTGTACGAAAAAACAACTTTATTGGAAACATGAACATCGGTATTTGCATATGTTTACATAGGAAGATGTTCAAAATGCCAACCGCGCATATCGAGGCACGCATGCGCGCGCCGTGGAATGACGTCAAGCCGTCGTTTGAATCATATTTAAGAGGCTGCATCTAGTAGCTACCGATAATCTTCGCATGGTGATAATGTATTCAGTACGTGAATATTGCGACATATACTTTACCTTCGGTCAATGTAATGGTAATGCCTTACGAACTGCTACGGAGTATGTCCGTCGCTATCCATCACGCCGTCCCTCTGATGCCAAAGTCATCCGCAGGTTGGATGACAGACTGAGAAACGGGAAAAACTGAAATACGGGAAGCGTTGACACGACATACAATCTCCACGATGTTGGCAGAATGCACGGCGATGTGGAAGAATGCACGGCGGACTTACGTCAGTACAGGAAGACGCAATACTTCGGCGGGTTGAAGAAACTCCCGAGTTGAGCACACGCGCACTAGCATTGGAGCTAAATGGGAATAGCAGTACTGCGCACAGGCACAGGTTATTACGGATAAAGGGGCTATACCCATTTCGATACAGACCCGTGCAATGTCTATATCCAGATGACATTCAGCGACGCATTGACTTTTATGAATGGCTATTTCAACAACATGAAGTCGATAATGCTTTCATTGCACATATCTTGTGACGGATGAAACATGCTCCACACGTGATGGGTCTTCAACAGCCATATGTGGTCAGAGTCCAATTCTCATGCAATCCGCCCGCAGAGACATCAAGTCCGCTGGTCTGTAAATGTGCGGGCCGGCACACTAGGCAATCGCATGATTGGACCATATCTGCTGCCTGAACCATATCTGCCGCCTGTACGGGTAAAGGGGCTATACCCATTTCGATACAGACCCGTGCAATGTCTACATCCAGATGACTTTCAGCGACGCATTGACTTTTATGAATGGCTATTGCAACAACATGAAGTCGATAATGCTTTCATTGCACATATCTTGTGACGGATGAAGCATGCTTCACACGTGATGGGTCTTCAGCAGCCATATGTGGTCAGAGTCCAATTCTCATGCAATCCGCCCGCAGAGACATCAGGTCCGCTGGTCTGTAAATGTGCGGGCCGGCACACTAGGCAATCACATGATTCGACCATATCTGCTGCCTGAACCATGGGACATTCATACGTAGTATTTCTCCGTGATGTATTAACCGATTTCCTAGATGACATACCCTTAGCGGCAATACATGGCCTGTGGTTCTAACATGATGGAGCGCCTGCGCATTTCAGCTCTCGTGTACGTAATTGACTGAATATGGAATATCCAGGCCACTGGATCGGATGTGGGAGTCCGGTTCTATGGCCGCCACGATCGCCAGATCTGACACCTTTGGATTTCTTCCCATGGGGACATCTGAAGAAATTGGTCTATCGAGACCTAGTTACTACAGAAAGTGACTTAGTTGCTCGTCTTCATGCTGCGTGTACTTTTGTGGACACCACACTCCTGCAACATGTGCAGTCAGTCATTCCACGGCGCGCGTATGCATGCCTCGATATGCGAGGTGGACATTTTGAACATCTTCCTATGTAAACATATGCAAATACCGATGTTCATGTGTCCAATAAAGTTGTTTTTTCGTACACCGGATATGACGCCATACTTTTCTCTCGCATTTTTCTCAAAAACTATGGGTCGTAGAGGTACAGTTCTTTGGCCAATTTTTATGTATTCCAAGCGAGGAATCTGGTTGTACAGAGTTTGGGCAGTCTTGAAGGGACACCCTGTATATATGTATGTGTATGTATGTATGTATGTATATATGTATATATATATATATATATATATATATGTATATATATATATACAAGGTGTCCCACAAACATTGACCTCGGCTTTTATTCCTTAAATATTAATCTCGGACATATATAATAAATGACAAAGTAGAGTAAACAAAGACACATAATTATATGAAATCGATAAAAACTTTCAGCGGATTAAATTTCAAGAAATACAAAATTTACATTTTTATACGGCCCTCGTATAAAAATATTTCCAATGAGTAATATAATAATTCTATACACTAATAAGGTGATGTACAAAATTTCAGCATTTTATCATAAAAAGTCCCAGAGATATGTTTAAACAAAGTTGGTGAGGGATTAATCACAAATTAAAATCTAAATGTTTACATCAAGAGTGCAAATGACGCAACGCAGAAATGCATCATAGGCAAATATTATCTGCCTCTTATCTTTAGTGAATCTTTGGAATGGTTAAAAACATTTTGGACAAGCTTTGTAATCTTTGTGTAAAGTTACTATTTCTACACAGTGTATATACTTTTGTGCCAATAAATATCAAAATTATTATTTATTTATGTAATCATTGTTTTCTTTCGTAATTTGTGTATGACCCCTAAAAAGCGATCTGGCGATATGATATTTCCCCTCTGAAAACCCATGGCAATGCATCGAAAAGTAGTTTAAGTCAGCATTTTTGTCTTTTATATCTCTGGGACTTTTTATGATAAAATGCTGAAATTTCGTAAATCACCTTATTTGTGTATGGGGCACATTTTACTCATTGGAAATTTTTTTGTACGGGGACCGTATAAAAATTTAAATTTTGTATTTCTTAAAATTTAATTCCCCTGAAAATTTTAATCGATTTCATAAAATTAAGTTCCTTTTTTTTATGCAATTTTGTAATTTATTATATATGTGTCTAAGATCAATATTTAAGTAATAAAAGCCGAGGTCAATGTTTTTGGATACCCTATATATATATATATATATATATATATAATGTAGATAGATAGGTAGATGGATAGATATACTTCTCTAGTAAAATACTATTTTATGATTAATTCTCATAATAGCATAAAAGTAATTTGGCATATCTCCTTTATGTGGAAAAGTCGAATAAATTTATTCTTACCAAATGCGAGCTTTGTACCCACTCTTTCAAATGCAATCGCAGATAATATTTCAATTTAAGTTATTTATCAATCTGGTTACAGCACTGTATAATCAGGATAATATACTTCAACGCGCATAAGATAATGAAACAATCTGTTATCACTAAACAATTAAAATAGTTATTCGGCCTGATTTAATTAGATAATTAGGATGTAATTAACCATGTGTATTAAATTGATACCAAATTAGTCTGTCCGTAAAAAGCGCCTGGCTTCCAATCATTTATTTTTCTTTTTATACAAATGGAAACACATAATTTATTTATTCATTCAGCGTCTGATAATATGCTCGTAAATATTTTTATTACGAGTATGTTTTAAAGGAAAAAGTATACTGTGTCCAACAGAAGACTTTCCTAAATCTGTATGTTGTTAATTATTCATTCATGCATATGCATGATGTAGGAATTTATAATACAAATTACATATTTCTTACTGCTAGATCTCGCTAAAAGTCCACAAGTATATTGCTGTTACCGAGCAAAACAATCTGATGTAGGCAGTACATGATAGTCCCTACACAATGCAAGTACTTTACTTATTCAATTCGAAATATTGATGTACAAGGTCCTTGGTAAATGATTTTAACGTTGTAATTATACGGATATTTGGCGCTTTGATTGGATGACAGCATGCAAAATTGTTATAAGATATATTCTGACTTTGCAACTGGAAATACTGCTAACTGCTACCATTATTTTAAAATATATAAATTATTAATTCATACATTTGGAGTCCTTTTCGTGACTTTAGGGTTATTATTTTATAATTCTACGATATTTTTGTCAGCTTGGCACTACAATAAAAATTCTGCCAAATTGGCGGTTTTTGCTAAATTTGTCGCCAAGCTCGCCAAATTGAATGCTTAGTGAAACTGATGATAAGTGTCGCATATTTACTACTGTTTGCTTTACTTACTATTATTACTTGCATTACTTACTATTATTACTTGCATTACTTACATTATTATGTAATTATTTAGATAGATTTATTTTGAAAATATTCAATATCCCGAAAACTGTGTCAAGTTAGCAGTCTTCAATTAGTGTCATTCATTTAACAAAAACTTTATGTATAAAATTATTATTAATTTAAAATTATTATATTTTCCTATTATTTTATAATTTTTTGCAAGATTGCATTCGAAAATTTTGAAGTCTTCTGAACATTTAAAATCAGCAGAGTATCAGTATTCGCGAATTATAAAAATCGTACCAAATTACTTTCGAAACACTGCATTCCTTAATGAGATGTCGCATCCACAGAATCACAATGTTTGATTCCAGTTCAGTGATGATGGAAACGTGCTCTTACGTCGAAAACTTGAATTCAAATTTTTGACCACATCACATTCCCTATACTACCACCCCTACTCTGTACGTAGGAAACTAAAAAACACGTAGAATTTTATGCCATTTTCTCGATTAGTTCGAGCAATCGCACACTCCTCGTGAAAAATGTAAATATTCTAATATCTTGAGAATGGTGCACAATAACAGCTAAAAGATAGTTTCTTTTAAGTTCTGTTAAAAGTACATAAAACATGTTCAGTCATTTGATGATGGAGAAAATAATTAGATTTTCTAGCATTTTAGATAAAAAACGATCACTGATGTGCGACTCAGGTCGCCATTCAGTAAATTATATCATTTCTCTCTATATTAAAAAAAAACTGGAAGCAGCCACTGACCTAATCCTTTTAAAATAGAGATATTTTCTGTCAAGGCCAGTGCCGGATCTATGGTATTAAATAATTTGCAGTTTAGAATATATAGCAGTTATTCGTTAGTTATTCATTAGTTTCATTAAAATATTACTTCTTTTGAAAGGCCAACAGAATTTACAACAGTGAATCATATTTGTTCATGACAATAATGCTTACAAAACGATTTATTTGTTTGTAAGGCTGCTACGCAGGTGTAATGAAAGAGCTTGAGAAACGAGCATCGGCGATAAATGAACGGCAGTAGACATGCGTAGAAGATCCCGGGGATTGCTGAACAGTAGCATGAAGGGTGCACAAAAGCTTGTGTGTGCACCGGCCGGAATGAGTGGACGCCCGCTCAGCTCATAAAGCAATCTCTGGTAGTTCGTGGATGTCAAAGATTAGGGGTTGCTCCAACGGGCGTATTACGTATGCGCAGCAGTCGGTTAAAAAGATCTCATGAAACGAATCCATCGACATACAACGAATAGGTGGCTAAGCTTCCCGACTCGCGAAGTGAGTTACGGAGGTTGGTGAACGTCAGCCAACAGGAAAGGGATTAGACCATTACACATGCGTAGCTGCCGTAAAGAAAGAGCTCGTTAAGCGAACTCGGGCGGTTAATGAGCGGACAGCAGGCGGAACCCTCGAGTTCTAGGAGTTTGGAAGTATAACGCTGATGTCATTTCAAATTAAGTTATGTTTAAATCCATAATTTGAATAAACGAAACGCGATTTTTTGTCACGGTACAAAGAATAAACGACAAAACGTATAGTTCAAGAAACAACATCTGGGGTTGGTGAGTACTAGCGAATAAGAGATTGCCCCAAAGGGAGTATTACGTCTGGTTAACAGGCGAAAAGTAGAAGGAAATTGAGCTAGTTACGGTGGTTGGTGGGACTCAGCGAACAGCTGGCGGTGCCCCTTGTGCTTGTAAATAAAAAAAAATTCAAATAAAATTACTATTTTCACAACACATATTAACATAGTTTTGCTTTTGAAGTGAGTAACATCTATGCTGAGGGTTTCTGTGGCGGAAATCGAAGTGTTAAGAAAAATGCAAGCACTTTTAACATTTACACCTCCGAATTTCATAAATGAAAAATGAATTTTTTTGTTTTGTCGAAAATACGGTGCAAATTATGAATATATAAAAATAATTTCAATATTTTAATATTTTGAATATGTTTTCCGAAAAATCTTAAAAAATATCTATCCGAACGAGTGTTTACTATTTTGATTTTTCTAATTTTTTCTCGAAATGTATTCGAAGCTATAAGAGATAGATATAAGTATATGCATTAGGATATTTAGTTTCTAAATCTATAATTATTTTTTTAAAAACGCTCTTATAGTTTACAAGTAATCAGTTTGTTAAGTTGAAGAGGATAAAAATGTTTCAGTTTTACAAGTTTGTGATGCTTGGCTCTCAAGAGCTTCCAGTTTTACGAACAATAAACAAGAACTTATATCTAATTGAAAGCCCTTCAAATGTATATAATTGAATTTGGATCGAGCTCTTAGTTTTTCAAAGTAGTCATAATTTAGTGGTTATAATTTAGTGGCCATTATTTTTTAGTGGTCATAATTTAGATATTTCAGTATTTTAACCTGTGTCAGAGAGCTGCAACACTAAAAATGTCACGGTTGTAGCAGCTCAATAGAATAAATATAAAGAGACATAGGTAACCACTACAATTGCTGGATGAAGATGGATATCGATCGGCTGAGAGTGGTGTTACCCCGTTATTGTCCATGTATACGAATAGTAAACCTACAGCAACTCCAAAAAACCAAACATGGGCTCCATTATGTACCTCTGTACCTTTATTATGTACCTCTGTACCTTTATTATGTACCTCTGTACCTTTATTATGTACCTCTGTACCTTTATTATGTACCTCTGTACCTCTTATGCGTAACAGAACCGCTGCCGAAGATGTGGGGCTTTGTACGTTCAGCAATATGTCTACATAAGCCAATGTTATAATGCCTTAAAATGAACTTCTTTCCGTGGTGTTAAGGGAAAGGTGACTTGTTTCCAGTGACCTTCATATAAAAGTGCAAACAAATCAGTCTGCAATCTGAATCTATATTCATCCATGAACAGCACAAAGCCAAGTACAGTTCAAAGTACAGTTTCGATGTTTCTGCCTCCACTGCAAACGAGTACGCCTGTAAGAACGTTTACACAGAGACAAACTGTTGCAAGTCTCGCATACCAACCAGTTTCCTTGAGCTTCCTGTAAACAGTTGGTTTGGATACAGTTGTTCCTGTGGTGACTGCAACTCTTCAGAGAAGTGATTTGCAAACATCGTCTATTGACGGCATGCAGTTAATGTGGGTTATGCAGTCAGTACTGCCGCGGTGTTGCAACTCTTGAACGATCTTGAACTGGTTTTACTGTAACATCTCCAATTCTCTTTTTTACCTTCTCCATTGTCTCGGGACCCATTGTGACAGATTCAGTGCTATGGAAACTTTTGTCTGTGCCTGCCCTAATTCAATCATTACAATAATTTCGCTCTTTAAATAAATATTAAATTGGCATCTTTTGCCATAATTGGTTAATGCTGAGCAACGACAACATCACTTTTTATGAGAAATGCAAGAACCTGGAATAGGACATGATCAATATGGACATGTGTATTTACAGAGTTGCTATATACTCATCATATTTACTCCTATACAGTCAACTGATAAAATTTCCATGTGCAGAGAAATTAGTTTAGTTTAGTGGATAACCCACATGCAAATTTCAGCTGTTCTACTAACCTTTTTCTTATGCTTAAATTTTGGATTCCAGTGTTGCAAAAAAACTTTTAGGATGCTTGCATTGACTTATGACAAAGGATCCAAAATCAATTATGAAAATTACTATGCAATTTAATATACAGAGAAATGACAGAATTTTTACATTCACTACAATATATGGTAATGTATAGGGAAAGTATTGGCGTCGTGTCGAAAATCGCAATTCGAGTTTTCGACAGAGCCACACGTTTTGGAACTTCTATAACATGAAATGCATATTTTAGCTTGATGTCTGTGTGTATGTTGCTGTATCTCTGTGTGTGTGTGCATCCGTATGTCTGTCTGTGCAATATATATATATATACATTCGAACTCAAAACTAATCAACCAAATTACATGACATTTCATAAATAAGTCACTTATGGATTACCCTGGTGCTGATTAGATTTGGTATGATTCGGGGGAAATGAACCTGCCTTTCTTGCAAAATAATTCGCAAAAATCGAATGTATCCACTTTAGCTAAACAAAACTTGACCAAATATTGCAAAATTTGGTTAATAAGTAAGTAACTTGAGGGTTACCCTGGTAATGATTGGAGTTTGGCACGATTCAGGGAGAAAAAAAGTTTTTTTTTGTTTTTGTTTTTTCTTTTATTTCTTGTTTTTAACACACTGCCCCTCAAAAATTGTCAAAATCTAAAACAAAGGACTAAGTATGCTCAAATTCAATGCTTATTTTATACGTAAATTTTGACGATGAAAAGAATAGGATCACCCGCATTGCTCTTGTCATAGCGGGTTCCGTGGGCTCCTAAAGTCACCACGGATACCGGCCAGACACGGCAGACCGAGAGTCTAACTCTCACCAAATTTATAACCCAGGTTCGAAACACTCCTCCCGTCAATTGGAAGAATTCCAATTGATGACCTGTGAAGGAAAACCCAACAAAAACCAAGGAAAATACCTTTACCTTCAATAATTCTCCAGAAGCTGAAAACACTTAAATACAATACAAATTCTACACAAATAAGAACACAATTTAAATTCAAATCCAATATTTATTAATTATTCAAGAAGTGGAGTTGCAGATCAAATATAATTACTGATTTAATAATTTAACCACTGGACCTCTCTTTACCAAAAATCATCGGCTCTTTGCCGGAACTTTAATAATCATTCAATAAATCAAATAATTACACATAAATTTGATATATTCCAATTTGCAAAATTAAAGGTATGGTCAGAGAGAATGCACACACCCGGGGAACGTTAAAGGCTTAAGTATTAACTGTATTTCAAAACAGTATTAAATCAATTTAAATTACTATGGCTTAGATAATGCTTCATTATGAAGAAGGAGACTGTAGGTAAAATTTATATAACGTGCTGGCAGAAGATCTTATGGATGAAAAGTTCTGCAGCGGTCGATGCACAAGTCCAGACGACTGCCCATCGGCAGGTCTAAAGGTTCAAGTCTTACCTCACGAAATTCTTGGAAGGACTCATGGCAGAAAGAGCACAGGCATCCGCTGGTAGTTTCCCTCGGGGCAAACATTGCCCCGCTCCAACAGGAACGGCAGAACCGCAGTTTCCGGCAAGGTGCCGGATCAGGTCAGCCGAAGGAACAGCTTCATATTTGCTTCCTCTGGTCCCGGTGCTCGACCAAGCAAGATGAGGCATCATCTCTAACGTTTACACGGCGGTCGACGGTCGGCGAGGGCAAGGCATCAGCAGGTCTCAGCAGTGGCGACGGTAACAGCAGTGACGATGGTAACAGCAGTGGCGGTGGTAACAGCAGTGGCAGGTGGCATCTCTCCCGACCCTCACAACACGGTAACTCCGCCTGAGGGCTAAGTCCCGCGTCAACGTGAGTTCGTAGATGTTTCCAGGGAGAGAGCCCAGAGTTACAATTCACACAGCTTATATACATTCCAGATGGATCCAGGAGCCGTCCAATAGAAAATGACATGGGCTCACATCATCTCCTATCCACCAATCGAAATTTACCTCCAATTCAAAATCATCCCCAGTTCCGCCCAACAAACGGTAAAGTTTAAGGCACGTGCAGCAGCCACGTGAAGTCAAGAAGAACGAAGACACTTGTCTCCGCCAGCAACAGGTGCGACCCAGACTAACGGGCGCCATTTCCCGAGTGTGCGAGAATTATATAACGAAATAAAAATGGCCACAGTTCTGCACAGAATCAGAAACAATACGATAATAAAATATACAATGACCTGAGGGCTCCAGAACACAGATTAATTAAATAAAAGTTTAAAAAGTACAGAAATTATGCAATTTACAAAGGAGTGACGAATGCCGTCACGACACTCTAGGACTAACCGTTTCCGAGATATGTTTGTTTTTTCGAATTTTTTCCACATTACCTCTGAAAATACGTATAGTTGCCAATTGAAAACGGTAATTGAATTAAAACTGCATATTCAGTGTCATTTCAAATAATTATGACGTGTAATTGTATTCAATTGAACTCAATTTATTAAATTATTAAAGAAATAAACGGAAAATGAGTTTGAGTCTGTAAAGAAAGTAATGTGCTGCCCACAACAAGCATTTTATATACATACTAGAAGGTATTCCCGTCATATGACGGAATTATAAATTTGAAAAGTATTGTCTCCTATTTATCCTCATTTTTATCAATACGGTGATACTTTTATCAATTTGGTGACATTTTCGTCAATCTGGCAATATTTAAGAAAGTCGCCATGTTACAAACTAACTAAAACTTTGAACTAAACTGGATACAAAAATTGCACAGACAAACACAAAGACGTTAGGTTAAAAATAGTTCTTTTGGGTTCCAAAGTCTTCGAAATGTCTAGTTCCATCGAAAAGTCAATTAACGATTTTGGACGCAATGCTAATACTTTCCCGATATGCTCTCTTTTTAAAAAAAACAAAAAAAACGAAGCACCCCTATAATAAAATAAGATCATCTCGAAATTTTGCATGCAAATTTCTTTATACCAAGTATGCAAATGATTAAATTTGCAAGGCCAATGAGTGTTAACTTCGGTCATAGCGCGCGTTTCTACTGCGCAACTAGCATCCTATAAAACAGGTTAAAAATGTAAATGCTTTATCATTGCTCGTTATCGGCATTTCAGTTCCGTGGAGACGCAAACAATAATGCCGTTACGTGGTCGCCGAAGATCTTATAAGCAAATAGACGAGTTCGAACGTGGTCGTATAATCGGGATGCGTGAAGCTGGCTGATCATACGGAGCAATAGACCCAAGGTTATTATATCTATAAGGTTGCGCCACTTCACCTCTAGCCAATGAGAGCACGTAAAGACGCAACGTCACTCGGAGTTGAAAATCAGGAACGGCCCGGTAGACTCTAATGTTAAAGGGTGGTAACAAAATTTATTTAATCATTTTTTTAAATTTAAAATATAAAATAAATACTCAAATAACATTAATTTTACGTGAACACAACTTAAATATGCAGTACTGGGTTTTTTTGGAAGGGTACATACATAATAAAACTGTATTTCCCTTTCTGAAAAATATAAATCATCTGAAAGTTTCGTTTCGTTTTTTGACACCTGTCATTGTTATTACAGGAGGCGATGTTTTTTTATTAATGAACTTTGTTTTAAATACACGAATTTACAGAAATATGTTCGGAAAGTTTTCTAAACAAGCAATCATTCTAAAATTTTCATTATACACAAATGAACATCGCGTAATTTCTTTCTAAATGCATATAAATAATGTTATTTTTGATTAGGTTATCTGTAATAATTGAAAATCAAAAAAATAATTAAAACGCTAAGAGTTGTATATCTTTTTAGAGGGGGGGGATGTACTTATGCCTAACTAGTAAACGATTTAAGTTATGCTTTTATAGTGAAGAACTTATATTATTGCTAAACACTTGATTTTATTAGTGTTTTTTAGATCAAAAAGAGAATTTATATCAAATCGAAATTCAATGTAAACATATAAAAATATAGAAACTAATCGTTTAACAAACACACTATGATATACTTTCAGAATAATAAATTAAATGTATTATAGTATATTGATTCATGATGAAAAATATACGAGCAAGCGCCTGTTAATTTTCTTAAATCGTACCCCCCCCCCCCCCCTCATTTTTTGAATGTACTAAAATTTAATTAATGCAAAATGTGCGAGATTAAATCAAAACAATAAATAAAACGCTAACACTAAGAGTTTTATGTCTTTATTTTTTTTTTCGGGGGGGGGGAGGGATGTACTTATGCCTAACTGGTAAACAATTTAATTGATGCTTTTATAGTGAAGAACTTATATTATTGCTAAACACTTGATCTCATTAGTTTTTTTTAGATCAAAAAGAGAATTTATATCAAATCGAAATTCAATGTAAACATGTAAAAATATAGAAACCAATCGTTTAACACACTCACTATGATATACTTTCAGAATAATAAATTAAATGTATTATAGTATATTGATTCATGATGAAAAATATACGAGCAAGCAAATTATATCATTACATTTATTTTTCACTTACTATGGTGGTGGTAGTGGTCACCCGCTTCGGGCTCCTGGAGCATATAACAGCGTTCGCAAGAACGGTTTTGCTCTCCGTAACTCTTACTATGGTTAAGCATCTTCATCAGACTATAACTTTATATTTTCAATCTTCAGATATACATAAGACATTTCACACCAGCAAATCAACCAAAACAAAGTAGAAAATTTAAAATAATCCTACTTTATATCAGTTAATCAACTTGTAACAAGAAAGTCTATTTTATTATATCATTGTTCAAATGTCTTGAGAAATCTAGAATACAAAATTAACCTTACTGCCAGCCTACAATGTGGTGTTGCATATGTTAAAATAATTCAATATTAGTTTGTATGCACAAATACTTAAATAAAACTATGTATATATTAAAGCACTTCAAAGTTGACAATAACTAGAATAAATACTTATCATAAAAATATTAAGTTATATTAAATAATACCCTCTGTAAATGCATTTAGTTTCATAACAAGCATTTAGTTTCTTCATTGGGTACACACACACACACTAAAATAACAAAATAATAACAGTGAAAGATATAAATAAAAAATCACACACATATTCCAGTAACTTTTACACTCACATTCAAGAGCACAAGTTTACAGATCTTTGCGACCATTCCATTGACTTTAAGTAAGCATTCAAAGTACAAGTTTGCAGATCTTTACGACCATTCCATTGACTTGTATACACACATTTAAACGCACAAGTTTACAGATCTTTACGACTATTCCATTGACTTGTAAAAGCCGTAATAAAGACTGGATAAGTTAGCCTTAATAAAGACTGGATTGATTTAAAACAAAACAAAGTTTACGTAAAAAGATACGTAAGAAACAACAACCGCAACAAACGATCAGATTGAAACAGCTTGAGAAATAAAATATTTCCCCGGCACTCTCAGGCGATATATATATATAATCTCAGGCGGCGATTGCCGCGCCATCTTGTGGCGCTTTGTGTCGTTACTGTAAGTTCACTCCATCTAACGTCACAGAAAATGTTCGTGGCAGCGGAGTGGCACCCCCCTGAATAGACCGCTAACTGAACAGAACAGACACTGCTGTGCAAAAGTGATGGCAGCAATAGTTGCTGCAAGGAACTCATCGGCGGAATGAAGGGTCTGGATGGCCGAGGTACACGAATGCGAGGCAAGATCGGATGATTATGCGACAGCCCCGAACTGGCCTAACGGTATCATTATCCGCAATACAGTGCGCTACAGCCTCTTCTATACCACCCGTGGTACTTTCCATCATTTCACGGCGCTTGAGTGAGGTGACGTTACGCTCCCGGCGACCTTTAAGACAGCTGAACATAATCCCACAACATCGACAGAGTCGTTTGGAGTGGTGTTGTAGCCGAGAATCATGGCTGCCAGCAGACTGGCATCGTATAGTGTTCAGTGATGAATCACGCTTCAGTCGTTCAGCAGATGACCATCAAGTACGTGTGTGGAGGCGCCAGCGGCCCCAATCATCCTTTGTTTTACACAGGCACACAACCATTACCCCTGGTGTGATGGTGTTGGGTGTTATCTCTTACGACAGCATGTCGCCCCTAATCATTCTGTGTAGAACTTTAACAGCTCAACAATATGCTGATGAAATCCTGCGGTCGTTTTCGTTGCCCTTCATGGTACGCCATTCTGGGGCCATTTCTCAACAAGATAATGCCACGCAACATACGGTTCGCATACCAGAGGACTGTCTCCTCTCCCCCCCCCCCGTGATGTTGATACTATTCCTTGACCAGCAAGGTCACCAGACCTTTCTCCAATCGAGCATGTATGGGACATGCTAGGCCGTCAGATTCGGGCACCCCGAAATATAGCAGATCTGGAGCAGCAATTGAGGAATGCCTGGCAGAATGTATCGCAGGATGACATTAGGAAACTTTATCACTCCTTATCTAGACGTATATAACGGTATGCATTGCCGCTTAGGGGGTGTCACCAATTACTGATCTGAAAATTTAATATGCAATTGCTAACCATTAATGGGTTCTGCGGCCTTGATTTGTAATCATTTCATTACCTGTGTATGAGCTGTACACATATTTATTTTCAATAAACGCAGTCACTTTCTTCATGGTACTTCGTTTTTGCTTTTTTTACAAAAGAGTGTATTACTATATATTGAAGGGAAAATAAAAATACATCGGGTTCCAGAGCGCCCGAAATTTCTAGATCCGTCGAAAAGCCAATTAGCAATTTTCGACGCGATGCTAATACTTTTCCGATATAGTACCATATATTGTGGGGAAAATAAAAATATACATTGGATGATTAACGAAAAATGTACTGATAGCTTTGTCGCCAACAAATTTCTATTAAAATAATTCTGTTTTCCTTTTTATTTTTCCGTTAATTAGGAGTTCAGATATTATTTTGTTTTTAACGAAATTCCATTTTTCCTTTCTTTTTTTAATGCAATATAGTTTTCGTTTTTAACACTGTTCCATTTTTACCCAGCTTTCTGGTAGCTTGTGCGGCAGCAACCAACTATAATTCACTTTATGCTTTTAACCATCATTTTATTATTTTTATCTGCATTTAATTTTATATCTTATCGCTCATAAAAAGTGTGTTCCCCTTTCCGAACATAATTTAACTTTTTCACTTCAGTAAACGTATTTTGCCTATAAAACGAAATTTCATCCAAAATGAGAAAAAAGCATGTTTTAATCAGAATGACAGGCACAATATCATTTCGTAAGAAAGATTTTTTTAACCAAAAAAATATTATCAAGATCTAATTAGATCTTATCAATCCATATCAAGAAAATATTTTACACACCTTTCATGTCGCCAACGGGCGTACCGTGCTGAAAACACCGGTTCTCGTTAGATCACCGAAGTCAGTCAGCATCGGGCGCGGTTAGTATTTGGGTGGGTGACCACCTGGGAACACCGCGTGCTGTTGGCACATTTCGGGAGCGGTAGGTAGCCCGGTGGTTTGCGCGCTGGATTTGCACGCTGCCACAACTGCCGCCGTGTTCGTGCGGAGTACGATCACGTTAAGCATGTGGGTCCGTAAGTCCTTCCGAGAGGTTGGTGGTAGGGGACGGAGCGTACGGTCCCTGTGGATGCCTCCCCCACTGGGTTCCGGTCTAAATAGGGTAGCACTTTCCAGCCGTCCAAACAGTTACCTTACACCTTCTGGTATGTCGGACGGTCTGGGTCTCAACAACATCAACACAACTTTCATGCATTACTACCATAAGGCTGTTTTAGATGTACCTATACATGTGTTTCTATAAACTATGAAATAATACTTATATAGACTCTGCGCAATTTTTTAAAACATGTGATTTTTTATTTGTATTATGTTTGGACTTTATCAACATTGGCGAATTTGAAAAAAAATATTTTTAATAGTGTTCACAGTCTCATACAGTTCAGTTTTTCAACAAAAATTCTTCAGGTAGAATTTAACATGTAATTTGCCTGAAAGTAAAACTTTATAATTTCTATCAACGCCAAGGTTCAAAAACATTTATTTGTCTGTTTAAAACCTTTGCTGTTTGGAATTTAATCTAAAACAACTTATCTACTAAAAGTTGTAGTGTATACTAGCAATACTAAATATGAATTTCAACAATTTACAGTCTTGGTGAAACGTAATGATTCTAAAATAATTTTATGTGTATTTATACCAAAGCTACACTCTATATCTCAAAAATCGTTTAAAACACTTATGATCTTAATGAAACTCGGAGGTAAAAAAAAATGCAACCTACACATGAAAGATGCTTCATTAACCTTGAAAATTTGCACCGACCTCAGCAAACAGTATCTGTGTATTGATTTTGCACTTTTTAAGTCTCAAGAGTACTAAATAGAAGATGCTGTAGCGACATTAAGAAAACCATAACCATTTTGAGAACATTAGCAGTAACTATATAAAACTGAATTTTACCGCGATGGAAATAAACGTAATTAATCGTTTTCGTGTAGGTTTTAACGCAGAACTAAGTTAATACGTGTAATCTTGATCGAATTTATCATAATTCTAGTACGTCCTCAATACTGTTTGAATTCAACGCAAGTTGCTTGTTAAATCCAATTTTTAGCTAATTTAACCCAAATTCGCATAAAATGTGTTTTGAATAGCTTCGACTTTCATAAGCCCTAAACCATGGAGGTAAAGTTAAGAAGTTAAAAAAAAACATACGGAAAAAAATGCCAATATCATTTGTGACAATAAATCAGGTGGTGCTGCGATAAGATAAGTGTTGTCCCTACATTGTACGTACTTCTACCGTGAAATGCTTAAAATATTTGGCTAAACTGTCAAATTTGTAGATATAAATTAGTAGCGCAATGCAAATTAAAACTGAAAAAATGAAGAATATTTCTACGTTTTCAGACTTATTTAACTTTCAATGTATTTTTATCTTCCTATATACTGAACTACAACAGTGAAAAAATACTGATCAATTATACTGATAATTTTAAAAATAATCAAATGTGCATACACTCAATACCATGCCTCTGTATTTTGCCAAATGGAAACAAAGGACACCTTACTAACACTAGCGACACCTAGATATAATTCTCAAAGTGTCATGGCATTTTCAAGCGTTTCATCCATAGGAGTTTTATCTCCTTCTATCTAACTCCATGACACAGTCACAAGATGGTTCATCGGTTATTAAGGTTGGCTAGATTTAGCTATATTTTGAGATGTTTGGTATCTACAATTGGATGCATCTGATCAAAAATTGATGTCTGCAAGTACTTATAATGGCTCGCTATAACATTTAACCATTTTTTGTAATGATTATAGTGATCAAGTTCATTCAATTGTTGGCAACACCGATAAATGGCTGTTGCATTCAGAACTCTACTACCCTAATACACGTTGGTTTTCAACGCCCTCGCAATAATCAACACCTGAATATTGTAAATTTTTTAATAATTCGCGTTTCCTATTTATTCGGCAAATCGAATAGTTTAGTGTGCAGAAGCCCCTAAAAATAATATATTGGAAAACTTAAATTCCGTACTTCTTCCTTTCGAACTATCTACCCCTACACCAGATAAAAGTCCATCTCATCCCGAAGCATACTGTTTTATCATTTCTCCTTTCGAACGTTTTTCTGTGGAGCACACCCATAAATGAACATTTTTGAAAAGCTCTGTTCGTCTCAGTTTTTTATCAGATGATTATTTCCCCATATACCAAATATCAAGCTTCTATCACATTTAAGAGGAAGCTTGTCTCATTCGGAAAATCGAACATATTGGTGAGCGGTACCCCCTAAAGTAGCAAATATTGGAAATCTGAAATTGCACACTTTCTTCCTTTCAAACTATCTACCCGTACACCAAATTTGATGTCTCTATCCTATCACGAAGCATGTTTTTCTATCCCTTCAACTTTCGAACGTTTTCCTGCGTAACATCCACTTAAATGAACATTTTTGAAAAATCGTAATCATCTTAGACTTTTTTATCAAATTATTAGCCATATACTAAATTTCGAGCCTCTATCATAGTCTAAAGGAGGTTTCTTCATTTGCTCATCAAATCGAACATTTTAGTGTGAGGCACCCCCTACAATAGCAAATGTTGGGAAACTGAAATTGCCACTTTTTTCCTTTCCAACTATTTACCATAAACCAAATTTGAAATCTGTATCTCATCGCAAAACATGCTTTTCCTATCTTTTCACCTTTCGAATGTTTTTATGTGGAGTACCCACCCACTTAAATATACATTTTGGAAAAACTCCATTCTAGTTGTGTTTTCTATTAGCTGATTCGTCCATATACCAAATATCAAGCCTCTATCACGTTTTAAAAGGGGCGTTTTTCCTTTATTCCGAAAATCGAACATTTTGGTGTGCGGCACCCCCTAAAGTAGAAAATATTAGGAAACTGAAATTGTACACTTTCTTCCTTCCAAACTATCTACCCGTACACCAAATCACCAAATTTGATATCTCTATCTCATCCCGAAGCATGTTTTTTTTTTATCAATTCACCTTTCGAACGTTTTCTCTGGAGCATCCCCTTAAGCGGACATTTTTGAAAACCATATTCGTTTTGGGGGTTTTCGTCAAATGATTAACCCATATATCAAATTCCAAGTCTCCATCAAATTTTAAAAGAGGCGTTTCTCATTTATTCGGCAAATAGAACATTTTGGGGTGTGGCACCCCTTTAAGTAAAAAATATTGGAAATCTGAAATTGCACACTTTCTTCCATTCGAGCGATTGACCCATACATCACATTTGAAGTCTCTGTCTTATCGCAAAGCATTATTTTCTATCATTTTACATTTCGAACGTTTTGGTGTGGAGCACCCTCTCTTCAGAACGGTTTCCGAAAATACGATTTTTCCTGGGGGGGGGGGGCTATCGAACAGTCGACCGGTATACCAAATTGCAAGTCTCTATCTATTCGGGAAGTGCATAAAAAAGGTGACAGACGGACAGACAGACATACAGACGGACGGAGAGACGGACACTTGGCAATTAGTATATATAGATTCTAAATATAAAGCTTTGTTCATTATTGATTTGATAACGATTGAGAAGCAATAAAATATTTTTATCACTACAAAAGAAAAGAGGATATAACACAGTTTTATGTATCTAAATGATTTTGGGGATTATTGAAACCAAACATGCGAAATGATTTATCACAAAAATGCTTAGGATTTATTAAAACGACCTACAACCTATTATCACCAATGCATCAAATACTTTATTTTAATGAAAAAAATGCATGTTTCTATCACGCCACTAATTTCCCTATGCTGGCTACATTGCAGATAAATATAAACAAAGCATGGCAATCCATAAATACAAAAAGCCTTCATAAAACCGTCTTTCTCGAACAAATCTCTATCATCTGAATATGTTATAAAATTTAAATGTTTTCCTAACCTTCCGCAAAAAATAATCTTCAAGTGAAATACTTCGATATATTTTTCCTCGAAGTAAGAACTCCCTCAGATGCGAAAATATCATAAGCATCGAAACATATATAAAAGTAAAAAAAGTTATAAAAATAAAATTGATCTTGAAGTACCGAGATATACCCATTCTAGTTAAGTTCGCAGAAAATGCATGTAAAAAATTCCACCCGCGCGGGGATATGATTTCTTTTTCTCAAAGTACATTTGGAGTTTCCCGTTTGGTGATTTCAATACATAAAATATTCTTTTGTTTCTTAGTTCCGAAGCATTTGCTGTTTCTGCCTGTAACTTTAGAAATATAACCGTATGTCTAAACATTGAAAGTTTTTGTGTTTATCTTTAAATCTTAGAGAACTTTAAATCTTAGAGAACTTTAAATGTTGCCTAAGGTTGTAATATTAACAACTCTACATTATAAAATACTTTACCTTCGATTTTCACCGTATTCGAATTGCACAATTCATTTTTGTGCTGTCTAAAAATTTAAAAAAACCTTTTTTCCCTTTGTACTGAACGATTTGAAAAATAACTTTACGAAGAAGCCTGCATTTAGTGACAGTGGCAAGTGTGGAAAGACCTAATGTCTCTTTATCCTCCTTAGAGGTCGTCCTCGAGGATGGGTCTTTGATATGTCAAGAATTACCTAACTTTAAATTACCTGATATTCAGAAATTTCGGTCCAAAGACGATAACACAGGACTTCACTGATTTAAATCAAACTAAGTTTATTGTGTACTTCAGAAATAACGGAAGATGGCTGTTTAAAGCAACTGATGGCATAAACAGTAGTTAGTATTGAACACGCCCAGAATAAATTACAATGATACAAGATACTACCATTAACTGGCCTGGTGATAATTCTTAAATGGAGATGAATTCTAAAGCTTATATGCTTAACACTGGCATTATGTTACTTCGTCCCGTATTACGGCCACACCCCGAATACTAGACTCTTCCTAGTCATTGTTGTATCGAAGTGGGTTCTTTCCATTAGTCTGCCGGCCACATTCCGAACTCCTCCATACCTATTACCTTGCCTTCTGCTTCACTCTAGCTCACTCATGCACAAACTCTTACTAGAATCCTTCATCTTACTACTGAATCTCTCACGACCCAAAACTTATTCCTATTTCACCTCAGGAACGCATAAAATACTGATTAGCTTGGTGATTGATCTAACAACCGAACCAGTTAAAATAGTTAGTTTAAAGAAACATAAATCATAATGCAAACTGAGGGAAATAATAATCTAAAGGTTATTAAGACCTCACAAGTGTTTCATACACTTCATTTTCAACGGCACTGTTGACAATTTTTATATTCTTTTGCACACTTATTTCGTACATTCATTCAAATTTTCGTACTAAAATGGCATATCCATGACTAACAGTGGGAATTCAGGGGGAGGGGGAGGAACAGTCCAGTAGTTAGCGACCGGAAATTGTACTCAGACGACTCGAGTTTGATTCCCGACTCTGCCCAAACTATCCCGTGTTCTCGCGAAATACGGACATGTTAAATGTGTGGATCTGTAAGTCTTCCCGAGATATTGGTGATAGGGGAAGAAGGGTACGGTCTCTGTGGATTCATCACCCACTGGATTCCGATATAAATTGGGTAGCACTTCACGGTCGTCCAAACAAATACCTTACACCTTCGAGTAAGTCGGGCGGTCTAGTTCGAGGTGGAAGAAAAAATAGGAATCCTTAATAAACCACCTACCTCTCCAATATTCAATGCTGAATCCTTTAGTCATCATCTCAGTTCTATCTAAAGTCAATCCTGAGAAAAGATGTTGTAAATGTTTTAAACGGAATTGGCTTTTCTGGAAATGAAAACAGAAATTTTTATTGAGACGCTACTCTCATTAGAATATAATACTGACTCCATATCATTCGTTACATAAGCTCTAATTATAGCCGATTTTTAGAAGAAAAATATGGTTCAAGGAAATTATTTGAATCGGGAGTAGAAAAGTACCGAAAGTTGAAATCCCTAGTGAATCCTCTCTACGCCCTCTAAAATGTGATGCTAAATCCATATCAGTAATCATCTAAGGTCATCTATCGCACTTTCTGGGAAAATATATATTTCAAGGGAAATCGATTTTCGATTTTAAAATGAACATTTTAAAATCGAAATTGGGAATAAAACAGAAAGTTATAATCTTTTGTAAGCACCTCAATACCCTCAGACATTTGATGCTGAATTCACATTAGTATTCATCTAAGCTATATCTATAGCCATTTTTTTCTAAATGGATAATTCATCGAAATTTTTTTAATCGGAAGTGAAGAAAAAAATGGTAGTTAAAATTCTTTGTGAGGCCCTAACCACTCCGATATTCACTGCTAATATCATATCATTTAATTCATATCAAGCTCTTTATATAGCTGATTGTTAAAAATAAATGTTGCAAGGAAAATGTGAATTTTTGAATTAAAAGTTACATCTACAGAACCGGAAGAAGTTTATAATATAGAATTAAAAATATATATATACATTTTTAACTCAATGAAACATGTAAGAAAAATCTAATTATCTACATACCTTAGATGGAGGTTTCAAATGTACATATCAAATTGCAGTACTTTGAATTTATTTCTAGCAGCTTATTATACGTGGAATAATTAAAAGTTTAGTAATGAAGTAATGAATACTAAATATGTTTAATGCAAACAGTTAAATGTACATTTACAAATTTTTATGTCATTGAACCTAATTCTAGCCGTCCTTTTGTTTAGAATTGTATTAAAATATGGGTAAAAATATTCTTTGGCAAAAACATCAGAACTATAGTAGCATTGCTATATCAGCCTTGGTGCAAAAATACCATTCCTACACGTTCGTATATTCTTTTAGCATTTGTTACAAGACAGCTAAGTATTATAACTATAGTCCAAATGTACATTAATTTACAAAAGCCGTAATTTGTCCATTCTGTAATCTGTATAATAACTGCCTAAAGCGTTTTTGGGGAAACCTAGTGACCCAGAAATCTGAAACTTATAGTATATGCCAGTGCTGCGAACTTATAGTATCAAGCACTGGACAGAACCAAATGAAGCTAGACCATCGATTTCCCCAAACGACAGAGGAAATAGGAGGAATGAAAGCATCTTTACAGATTACACACAAACCTACCTGATGAGCTAGAAAGATGAATCTCTGCACAATTATAGTAATAACCACAAAACAGACTTTATTTGAATAGGATATATCCCCCCCTCCAACGTTGTTTGTAGTTATAGAATAGCTATTTAACACAAGTCTGTTTTCTGCTCAAGGCTGTTTTTTAAGAGGATTGGCCTTAAACTTACGAAAAGAACACGTGAATATAAAGTCATTCACTTTTGACGAGCAAAATGTTCAGAAATGGCCAATCAGAGGCATATGTTTTACAAAAACTGTCCCCTGTCAAATTCCCATAAGCAGAGTGAGTGTTAAAAGTGGGAGGAGGTTACCCTCGATTTCTAGTATTGTGAAAAATTGGAAAACTCCATATCCTCTTTAGGATATCTATAGGTTGGAGAAAAGGGGCCTTTTAGTATTTTCAGAATCTTCTGAACACCAACCAATTAGCTAGAAGGCTGAATCTCTATACACTTATAGAATGACCACGGGACAGAACTTGACGAAGCCGTATTTTCGATTTTCCTGCGGGAGTAGTGAAAATAAGCTTTTTCAGAAAATTATTTCTAAATCTTCCAAAAGCACACGCAATGATCTATAAGTCGAATTTTCACACACTTGTTGTATCGAGCACGGGACAGAACCAAATATAAAAATTTCTATGTCTGATCTGAAGCAGAAAAAAAATCGCAACTAATTGTATCAATGCACTAGTTTATGCTCTGATAAAAATCTATTTTTCCACACTAAACTGTAAATAGCTACTTATTCAACTCTTGATATTGCATGGCTACATGTGGCACTACACACTTCATTAGAACATAGTCACAATATGTTCATATTTTTCTTACCATAAGTAATTTTCATAACGCAATTAGGATCATGTGTGTTTAATCACTGATTTTGCTTTTGCATTCTTAAATCGTCAGAGTTATATTATGCATTTTAAGATCCCGAAAAACAATTAGTTTCGTACATAGATAACGATTTTGTTTCACAACTTTACCAACGATGCTCATGGTGTCATAAAATGCTTTATCGCCTATTAACATATTTTCTATAAAATTTATCTTTGAGATACCTCGCATAAAATTTTTATTAACCATTCAACTTAAACATGAAAAACAAAAATTATTTTCCATTTATTCAATAAGATTCCATGAGCTAAGGTGTATTTTTTGCTTGAATTAATTAGATGTCATTTTTAACACAAATTGCTAATTACATCATAATGACTTAATTAAAGCAAGTCAAAAATGTTCTTCTTTTTTTGTTAGGGAATTACTTTTCTTTCTTTCATGGTGTAAAGTACATTATCATTTTAATTAGGTATGTTATACAATAATAGTGGGAAAAGTTGAAGTTGTTTCGATTTGCAAAGTTGTAATGAAAGTGTGAATATCTGTATAATTGAATAATAAATTAATGTTTTATAGTGCTATGATAATGAATTGGAAAATGCATAAATTAAATTTTCAGTATTTTAATGTTCTAATATTTTTAGATTATTTCCAAAAGTATGGAATTCATATTTTTGTAGTAAGTTTGGACATACTGAGCATTAAAAGACACTAGAGCGTAAATGTTCTGCGTGGGTACATCTGGTATTTTTAGGATATGACTAAAAGAGTATATAAACAATTAGACATCGTGTCCTGTATTGAGTTCGTCAGACACTTTTACTCATATCACGTCAACAACCAAAGTGGACAATTTCAAGATTATTTACCATACCCTTTCTAGAAAGTTCTGGATAAAATGCTTAACACATGATTCTCTTAGCCAATCTGCAAAATTCGAGAAGTTTCTTGAACTCGTCCAAAGCCCCAAGTTGGACGATAAGCCAAATTCGTCACTAAGTTCCCTAAATTCATCTTTAAGGTCAGGCGACTCAGATCTTCAAATTATAACAATAATTTTTGTCACATATTTTTAACAATATGTCACTTCCGTTTTATATTTCAGTTTAATATAAGTCACATTTATATCAAGATTTACTCTGCTTTGCACTCTGAGATATTTCTTATCAAAAAACAATAGTGTAACAACAATTCAAATTTTTAATTTAAACATTTATTCTATTACAATAAATAAAGCAGCTGCTTCCAAGAATATAATTTACAAAACTTCTTTGAAGAAAACAGTCACCTAACTTATAACCTGACTGACATATTGTCCTGCTTTCTTAGTCAACTAACTGACATATTCCTGCTTTCTTATTTACCTAACTAACATATGCCTGCTTTCTTAGTCACCTAACTGACATATTCCTAATATCTTAGTCACCTAACTGACATATTCCAATTTTCTTAGTCACCTAGATGACATATGTCTGCTTCTTTGTCAACTAATTGATATATGACTGATTTCTTAGTCACTTAACTGACATATTCCTGTTTTCTGAATCACCTAACTAACATCTCTGCTTTCTTAGTCCCCTAACTAACATATGTATGCTTTCTTAGTCACCTAACTGACATGTTCATGCTTTCTTTGTCACCTAATTAACATATGTCTACTTTCTTAGTCATCTAACTAACATATATCTGCTTTCTTAGTCACCAAACTGATATATGACCGTTTTCTTCAAGGACGTATTAAGTTATATAGCTCTTCCGTATTTCAGTCGCTTGGCATATATCTTTCTTTTTATCTTTTGACTCAAAATCGAAGTAACAATACATTATATGCATGTTGAACATACTTTATAAAATCTGATGTGGACAGCACATGACTTTGTCTACAGATCCAAATTTATTTTCTCTTTCTCAATCCATTAAATTGAGTGTATTAATTTCACAAAATGATATGGATAATTATTAGAATTATTTAAATTCGCAGTTTTATTTCAAATAATTATCTATGTTATTTTATGCAATTAAAACTCACTTTAATTGCTTCGGAAAAAGAAAATAAATTTGAGTCTGTAGCTAAAAGCTTCTGCTGTCCTCTATATTTCTTAAATGATGTTTAACATGAATATAAAGTATCGTTCCGTAGATTATTTTGACTTATTTTTAGAGTCAAAATTTAAAACGAAAGAAAGGAAGATACCACACGGCTAAAAAAATTTAACATCTGACTGAGAAGTATGAATAATTCGTTTTAAATATGGAGGCATCTATTATCGAATCAGAAACAAAACAGATTGAGTGACGTCTGACAAACCGGATATTAGTAGTTGGTTTCCAAGTGAGAAAATGATTGATTACTTTGCAATATAATAATGTGTAATATTCATTTTAAAAGATATTAACCTTTTGCTTACTGGTGGGACAACGTCTATCCCAAACGAAGAACCCCCCAAAAAGACAGGTATTTGACATAGCTTATACCAAGCAGTTCGCCCCCCCCCCTTTGCAGACATTAGCGTCCATGGACACCAATGTCTGCAAAGGGGGATCGAACTGTTTGAGATAGGATATGTTAAATACCTATCATTTTTAGAGGTTCTTCATTTGGGATAGACGCTGTCCCACCCGTAAGCAAAAGGTAAACTTTCATTTCCATCTATGGATAAATCCCATTACACGACCTACAAAAACTTCTCGAGACTCAAAAGTAGATATCCTGTATTATAACCAAAAATTATTTTAGGTACAAAAGATATGGTTACTTTAGTGACAAAAAGGCATTCGATATATATATATAAAGAAGAAAACGTATACGGGAAATATTTCGTCATTATTTCATGTGATGAGACACAAGGAGAATCCAAAAAGTTTTATCTTTCTGAAGATCTCAACAGAAATCAATCAAAATCTGTGACAATACTCAAAGGGAACACTGAAGTCATTCTACAAGATATCATCTTGCAATTTCCCAAAATCTGCGCCATGTTCGAGCAGACAAGCATTACAAGAAAGAAAACAATTTGAGCATTGAGAAACGAGTTTTTCTGTTGTAGAAGTAGATGTAAATAAGAGTGATACTTTTTGGGGAAAAATATATTTTCTTGAGCTGAAATTGAATAGGCAAAAACACATTTTATAAATTATTAAAATTATTATTAATTTCATTGATACATTTATACATTTTAAAATATATTTTGTCTGTCTATATAAATTTTAAAAAATATGATGTGGGCAGCACATGACTTTCCTTATATAATGCAATGAATTTACTACTTTTACAGTAAAAAGATAGGTTATTCTTAAAGTCGATAATTATATTCTTTCCAGGATATTGAATTTTGGTCAATTAATTGTCATTTTCATTGATTTAACGCCATTTTTATCCATTTGGCGAGATTTTCGTTATTTGGTAATATTTTAAAAAGTTGCCCAGTTGGCGACATTCCGTCAAATTCATCGCCAAAATTTCGCCAATCATTACGGACGGAGAAATAAGTCATTCTTATAACAGATAAATGACTATTGGCGTTCAGGTAAAAAAGTATTACTCATGGCACGAACTACGAGTAGATCCACGGGAATGATGTCACCAAATGTATCACATGATATTACATATGAAAAGTGAACATGTTTCTCAAAAGTTAATATATTTTTTTTTAATTCATGGGATTTTTTGATAAATGTATTTGCAAAATGTGCAATATCTCGAGAACGGTGCATGCTAGGGTTCTAAAGTATATATCAATCGTTTTCTAAGGTAAAATTACATAAGGAATATCTATTTGCATAACTTTATTAAAGGTTTTGATTTTTTGATGAATTTTTCAAAATTTCACTCGAAAATTTAGGGGGGGGGGGTTCTGAACATTCGATTGCATTTAAAAACAATAAGCTTCCAGTATTCATCGATAGTGATTTGTGTACCAAATTTCATTCGAATCTCTTTATTCGTCCGTGAGATATCGTCTCCACAGGCTCACTGGCAAACACACACGCACACACACAGTTTCACACACACACACACAGTTTCACACACACACACAGTTTCACACACACACACACACTGTTTCACACACACACACACAGTTTCACACACGCACGCACACACATAGACATCACTCAAAAGTGTTTGACTCCTGATCAGGGATGCTTGAAACCCGCTCTCCCGTCGAAAACTCGAATTCGAATTTTCGACCCCGTGACAATACTTTCCTTATACATTATGTATATAAGGAAAGTAATATAAGAGTACAATTAATATTCACAGAACTTATAGAAAGAGTAATTCTCACATATTTATATAAGTTTTCCTATATCTCAGTGCAACTCTCAGCATAAGTGTACATCATCAGTAGCACCCACCAGATTCGTGAAATCGGTTAGTCCCTCTTCAGTTCTCTTCAGTATAAAATCGTTAAAAACTGAAATCTGTACACGTATCTTGGTTGATAGGGTGCTATTCATTGCTTAATTCATTAGCTACTTTTAATCAGAAATTTCACTAAATTATTCAAAACCGTAATTAGTTAATACGCATTTTGTTTCATTTATAAATATTTTTATGTCTGTATCGAGGACAGTGTACACATGTAATATGTTCAGTGAGCTAATTTTATGAAAATTTGTACGAGGCAGACTTACAGATTTGCAGTTTTATTATAAACTAACATTTCAAAAACAAAATGCTTGGGTTTTTGACCTATGTTCTTCTATGTGCATACATAAAGCATTAGATCTATCTGAATATTATGATTACAGACAAATTTGACACAATATCACTAACAGGGCAATATTTTCAAATATTAAATTCAATTTCTGTATCCCTATCGCATTATTTATATAATAACCATTTTATAAGTTTTGTCTTTCCAGACCCTCCAGAAGCCCCCCCCCCCCCCGTAAGTCAGAAAACTAAATATTTGCAGATTTATAGTATCAACTACGGGAGCAGGAGAGACGGAATTTCGATTTTCCCTTCGGGGGACAAAATATGTGAAAGCGTCTTAACATCTTTCCAGACTCTCCAAAAGTCCGCAACATAGTCTGAAACTTTGGAAACTATCAGTATTGACCACTGAAAGTAACACAACGGAGCCAAATGTTAATTAAGACGATCATTTTCGATGCTAAGGGATAGATGGTGACCATTTTCGATACTATACACATAAGGTTATATATATATATATATATATATATATATATATATATATATATATATATATATATATATATATATATATATATATATATATATATATATATATATATATATATATATATATATATATATATATATATATATATATATGTATGTATATATATATATATATATATATATATATATATATATATATATATATATATATATATATATATATATATATATATATATATATATATATATATATATATATATATATATATATTGTTTGCCAAAATTATATTTATTAACAAAATTTGCAAGTGTTTTTTTTAAGTGCTAGTTTCCATATGTTTGGCAATCTTAAATATTAGTTAATTTAATGTCTGAGATTCATAATAGAGCAAGTAGAACTGTTCATGCAACAGGTACCTTTTGTTATGAGGTTTTAGGGTGAAAATAATTTTGTTTTGTTATTATTTAGGATATCGTATAACAATTATGTTTCTCAGGGCGTTTTATGGTAGGTATTCAAAACATGCTATCGGAAGAGGGGCGTAGTCCGCATATGTCAGTGGAGTTTAAGATTGCAAGTGCTGAAATAGGGAATATTTTACATAGGAAGGGAATTTGAGAAAAGGGACACATTTCTTGACGGGAAAGCAGTAAATACTTCAAAAAGCAAAATGAGATTGAAAATACTTGAAAATGGAAACAAAATCTTATATCATGAAATATTTTCTCACTATTTCATTCCACCCGATATCAAATCATCGCTCTTTATTAAAATATGTGTGCGGTTGGATCAAACGAACATTGCAAGATAAATGTATGTTATTGCTTCGAACGAGAATTTTAATATTTGAGGAATGGATTCAAAAGATATAATATTTTAGACGTAAGTGGTTTTTTGAAGGAAGGTTTACGCCTAACATAATAAAGCAAGTTATTTGTGTGTATGTGTGTGTTTGTTTGTCATCTGTAGCGAGAGTCATCTGTTTGTCATCTGTAGCGAGAGTCAGACAGCTATAAAAATTGGTACAGAGGTACTTTAAGAATCGGGACAACGTCTCCTCGGCAAGGTGTTTTTCAAATTCTAATTCGGTTTTTGCAGTTTAATGTTTTGCAAGATGTTGATCAATTTTCACACAAATTGATGCCTTACCAAGCAAAATACTTACAGAGTTTCTATACTCACAGAGTTTCCATTTTCACACCATCGGAAACACACAAGAACGTTATTTTCAATAATATTTGAACCAAATCCGTAGGACCAGTCTTTCTTATTTGTTTATTTATTATTTGTTTATATCTTATTTGTTTATTTGCTTTCTTATTTGTTTATTAAATCCTTTGAAAATTGCCTTTCTTAGGTTATCTGATACTCATTTCGTCGAATCCAAGAAAAGAATAGCAGAATTCTATAGTTTAAAAAAAAAGCATTGTTTGTTTGCTGTGAAATTACTGCATTATGTAGGTTAAGCCCTGTATTTTCCATATCAGAGTTTTTTAGAATGCCCACCCCCCTCCCGCAGTGATCTAAGTTTTTTTTAAATCTCGAGAAAGTTAAATTCCTAAACATATATTTTTAATTCAATGCAGAATTATATATTAAAATAAATTTCTCTGATAGCTGTTAAAATCTTGCAAATTATTGAATTTTAACAATTTATACAGAAAAAACAGTAGCATTTTTACCTTCATCTTTTGATTCAAACATGCAAGCAAATGCTTAAGTAAGCATAGCATGCAGAGTTTGACTTCAGGACTTGACGTATTTTGAAGAATTCTGAATTTTTATTCATGTTTAACATAAATTTAGAATAAATCCATATCTATGCGAAAAATAGAAGAGTAAAAATGTAAAGCAATGTCTAACATTCACGTTTTTGATGCTTTTGAATGACATATATTAGTTCATTCTTTCGAAGTTTAAAAGACAGCATACAAAGAAAAATTCAATTTTTCTTCCATGAAACATTTTAAAGCAATTCATGTGGAAAATTCTCCAAAATTTTCTACATCACAGATTTATATATTTTTTCAAATAATATGCTCATCCAACACGTTTTAAATTTTATCTATTTTTTATGGCAAGAAAATTTTTAAAACAATTTTTATCCATTACTTCCCACTACTCTGTGTATTAACAGTCGATGTATATTTAGGAATTATGTCTGCATTGATTGTTTATTCCTTGACGACTCATACTACCTGTTACATTAGGAGGCAACTTATGGAGTTTTGATGTTTATGAAAAGACAAAGCGCAGACTTCTAGACACCGTTTTATGGCATACCTTGGCCCGAAAGGTCATAACCCCAATAAATTCAGGTCGCACAAATTGCAGGTGCGTTTGGGACAAAGATCTGCTTGGGTCAAGATTTAAACCAAGCTTCATTGGAAACTGAAGATGCCAATGATTCGGAGATGCGACATCGCACTGAGGAGCAACCAATGAGAGCAATAAGGGCGCATCTGGACCTAAAAAAAATGATGTGATGACAAGGATAAAAAGTCAACGAATATATTCAATATATAATCCAACAGCAAGAGAGATAAACATAAGATAGGAATGACAGCTCTAGCATTGTTCAGAATAAAATAATGATTATCCAAAAACGATGAGAGAGAGATTTTGTGTGATGATTCGAGGTGTAGAGTTAAGAGGGTGAGTCGTTATTCTGAGTAGTGAAAATGTTTTAGAAAACGACAAAGCTGACTCAAAATTTCAAAAAACGAGGCGGCAAAAATTCCAGTCATGCTAAGCAACAGACCCGAGATACAGAAGTATATGCCAGTCTTCGTATACATTAGGTCAGTTGTTAATCTTTGGAATAAGATCCAGACGACCTGCTCTCACACGGTGCTTTTCTCCTCCTTAAGCGTGCATTAAAATTAATGTAATTTCAATTATAAATAATAGAGAAACGAATACATAATATTTATTTAAAAGTTAAAAATATAGAATTTAATATGCAATGTTTTGATTAATGATTATATGTATTAAAGAACTCATGCAAAGAGGTAATGGTGAGTTTTACGGCCACGATAGTAACGTACGAACTATAAGATTCACGACCATGTTATTCCTGGGTTTTCCAATTTCCTAATTATGAGCATTAATGTTTTTAAATGTTCACCACATTACCAACTATGAATGGATTTAGTTCGTCTTCTGCGAAACTGACTAAAAGTATTTAATTCTGGTTACAGGTGTTACACAGCTGTCCAAAAGTGTATATCAGTATTTGTCTCTACATGAAATTGTTACTTTTATACTTTTCATTAACACCACATTCAGTACTGTTCCTCTCTTTATCGGCAACTTCTGTTTGAAATTCAATCAGCAGACTTCATCTGTCGAAGAATTGCCAATAAGTGCAATGTAATTCTTGTTCACAAGTATACTATAGATGCTCTCTTTAATAAAACTCAGAGGCAGTTTGATTTTAAACACAAAAACCGGCTGTAAAAGTCGTCCCAAAATTTGGAAGATACTCCCATTGCAGACAATAAAATCTATAGGTCGGGTTTCGCATTATTACGCGCTCGTAAACATGGAATAACCTATATCTGCAGAGGTAGCAAAAAACTTACAATAAAGCATAATTTTTGTGAACTTCTATAATAGTGATACAGATAATTCTATGATACTGATAATTTCGATCTTTCCGCGTAAGTGTGAGACAAATTGCAACCAAATTTTTCGTCAGCCATGCAGAGTGACTGAAATTATAAGTTCCCATAGAAGCTCGTAAAATCTGTGGATGTGGTTCATAGTATCTGTAATAGGAATGTCTTCCATATAAGATCTTTGCAAAAACAAACTATGGATCTAGAAACTAGATATGACTCAAAACATTTTGTTGCTTGATGTTTATGCTTATCTGTACAATTTATGAGATATTTTGAGTAAGCAAGAAAGTTAATGGAAAACTCGATCGGACAAAAATAAATTTCTCGAAAAAATGCGTTTATATTACTTTTATATTATAATAAACTGTATCATATATCTGGCAAAACGCGAATAAAGGTTTTAGAATTTTATCTATTAGGTATGACGATGTAAGTGTCCAAAGTAAATTCCTCGGGGTAGTCAGTACAAACTTCAGTAATCGGGCAAAATGTACATTTTACATAACGCTGCCATTTTGGCCTGATTCCGAAAACCATTTGTTTTATTCGAAGACACAATTGGCCAAGTTACATGGTGCGGTGTAATAAGTACTAAGTTTAGTTACCGAACAAAGTGTATATTTTACATAACGCTCACATTTCGGCCAAATACCTTGACCGTATATTTTATTCAAATCAAAATGTTTAGGTCATACTCAGAGATGCTAAAAATCTGACATTAAATATCCATGATATGTACCGTCTCAGATCTTTAACCCACTAAGAACATTTTCTTTTACATATACTATGTATTGCCAGAAAGGTAAATGAAGATTCAAAAGTTTGGAATTGCAAAATATAAATGCATTCTTAAAGCCATCCAGCTCGAACAAATCCTAAGCATTTGAATTTGTAATGAAATTTAAATATTTTGTAAACATTCAGCAAAAAAATTGATTCAAGTGAAAGGTTTTTTTACCTTTGCTCTCGAAGTACGAACAGCCTCATAAATGAAAATACGGTAAACACTGAAGAAAATATAAAATAAAAAACATTTATAGAAATAAAAATGATCGTGAAGTACCTATCCTGTTTGAGCTCGAAGAAAATGCATGTAACTATTTCTTTCGTTTTGGATCACATAATTTTTCCCCAAAGTACGGTTAGAACTTCCGTTTGGTGATTTATATACATAGAAACTTACTTTTATTTATTTTCCTTATATATGCAATTTTTACATTTGTCTTTAAAAAAATATATGTATAACCTGGTATTGAACGTTTTTATGCTTATGTTTAAAGGTCAGAAAACATTATTCCATAACATTAATAATTGAATATTGTAACTAGAAGGGTAAGACCGACATTTGTATAAGGGCATGTTGTATCTGCAGGTTATCAACGGTATGCTGTTTTCCACTATCCAATATAGTATATATATATATATATACTGGGTCTCCCAAAAAGATTGAAACAGCACTTTAATTCTTTACCTGTTGGAGATAAGTGGGCAATGTAAATTGCAAAAATTTTGATAGTAAGGTTGGAAATAAGACTACTTTAATGAAATAGGCCTCCCATTAATTTTCAAAAGGTTACACTTTTTAAATTTTTATACGACCCCTTAGAAAAATTTGGACAATCAGAAAATTTTTATTTTTAATGCAACAAGATCATTAAAAAAACTCGCATATCTGTATCTTTGAAATCAACTGAATTATGATAACAGTGAAAATAGGGATCATAAACAAATTGACAATGGAAATTGTTTACATCAAAAATACGTTAATATGTGTTAATTTTTTTTATCACAAATGCATCTAAATAAAGCATTACACAGACAGATATCATATAAAACAGTCATACCCACTATGCGGTTGGGTATCCTAAGTATTATCATCCAGTGTCATATTTTTTGTGATATGTCACAAATTTACATTTCTAATTATTTAATATATGGTCCCCATTCACAATGTTCAATTTTCAGTTAAATATAACTCGTTCGATTTTAACGATACAGATATGCGGTTTTCTTTAATGATCTTGTTGCATTAAAAGTAACAATTTTCTGATTGACCAAATTTGTCTAAAGGGGTCATATAAATATTTATGAAGTTTAACTTTTTGAAAATGAATGGAAGGACTATTTCATTAACGTAGTCTTTTTTCCTACCTTATTTTCAATATTTTTGCATTTACATCTCCTACTTATCTCCAACAGGTAAAGAATCAAAGCGCGTTTCAATTTTTTGAGGAGACACCCTGTATATATATATATATATATATATATATATATATATATATATATATATATATATATATATATATATATATATATATATATATATATATATATATATATATATATATATATATATATATATATATATATATTATATATATATATATATATATATATATATATATATATATATTTATATATATATATATATATATATATATATATATATATATATATATAAAGCAGTATTGTTATTAGCATCATCCTTTACATAATGCTCATGGGTCGATACTGGTCAAGAGAAAACTATCTTTTTATTTTGGATCAGTTGACGGTAAATCAATTTTCAACGAATATGCATGAGGGTTCATCTTATAATAAATCATCTTATTATCAATTATTTATATAATTCATCTTATTATTATTAGTTCATCTTACTTCATCTTATTATGTATATTATTTTGAATCAAGTCTACTACGTTTTATAGCGCAATCTTATATTCTAGTCAAAAAAGCCCAAATTCATATACTTATTTACTTTAACAAATCATTTAAGATGGGTTGTGATTACTTCGAATTTCTGACCTCCAATGTTAAATTGTGCATTGAAATTACATTGTTCAACCAGCAATATTAAATTAATCAATGTAAAATTATACGTCTAACATATCAAGATTCTGAAAACAAAGCAGGACATGTATCAAGTCGTCGAACCATTCTGCTGACGACACTCTTGATCTGGGAAATCCCAAAGCCATAAAGCAAGAAAGACTGTACTACTGCCAAATTATGTCATATCCCCAACACAATTTGGCAGTAGTACTGTATTGATAACATGCTATTCATCTGAAGACTTATAACGTTTTTGGACAACCGTGTCTGCGTATAATCTTTTTAGAAACTGTTCAGCTGGTTTCCTCACCACCCCTAGAGGTACAGCTGCCAGTGCGTTTTTTTTATAGTGGTGTCCCCTAGAGGCCTAATCCACTTTTTCTAAACAAATATATGACATAAAAAACAATAAGACATCACGTATAATTTCTGGATACATAAAGGCCGAAAGAACAAATAATCAAAACGTAATTTGCCTTCATGGAGGACTTTGTAAATAAAAACTGCACCGCATTTGCGTCACATGCTAAGGAAACCATGAAAAACTTGGCACGTGCAGTCAATCATTCTCATCTGGAAGGAGCGAAAATCTGAGATGGTAATTTTACGCTTCAAATCATTATCGTAATACTTTTATAGATGGACAATGCTCCAGAAAGTCAGGGTGTCGTAAGTGATTGTCGTGATTGTGTAGATAGTCGTAGTAGTGATATACTCTGGTAGTAATCAAGCTTTTCCTCTTTGTAGGGAATCAAACCTGCAAATAAAATCATACACATTATTTTAAAATATTTAGCACGATCATAACATAAACTTATGAAAATTGGTTGGAATGCTTTAAACCTCATTGTATGCATACATTGCACAGACAGTCTTATTTTTCAAATTAAAAATATCTCTTTCAAATTTGTGAATTTTAAATCCTACTATTAAGGGCCATCCAATTTCCAATTTTGAGAGGAATTTGCAGTTTCATAAGCTAGACGCTAGTCTATAATCTTGCCGCTGTGCCTAGAATGAAATTCAATCAGAATTTTTCTCTATGCGGTTTACAGTGCTTTTAGTGGTCGCAAAGGAAATTCGAGACTAAACATAAGTAAAAATTTAATTTGAAATTAAAATAAATAACGGCAGCGTGCAGCTATTCTTGTCCTAAAGATATGTGTACAAAATTTCATGCCGTCTGACGTTTAGATTTCCCGCTACATATTGCAAAGACAAACACAAATACATATTCCTTTATTAAATAAGATATTTTATTTTAGGGCAGTGCTAATTTTTCCATATTGAACTTTAGGTATCTGTAAACAAAATGAAAGCCTATCTATCAAATAACATATCTCAGCATAGAATGTTAAAGATACATGATTTTTTTAGAAGCAAAATGTTCGGAAATGAAGACAACTGTTCTAATATATTAACAACAAAACTTTAAAGCAAACTTTTAATTTAAACACCTCTTGATCCACGCAATGATTTGTTATGCATTTATTCTGGCAATGAGGCTGAGTTCATGGAATATTCTGATGTCAGTTTTATCACCTTACAACGAATTGCGGATTAAAGAGAATTACAATCCTGTTTATGTCTTCTTGTCACAAACATAACTCGAGAACGGTTTAACGGATGTACACACTTTTTTTCACTGGTTTGTACAGCTTAATAAGTAGTAATTTTATGGTGAAAATATTTCTAATTTTGAATAGCTTTCAAAATCACTTTTTCTTCCGCTTTGTAGTACAATTACCAAAATACACTCCTAGACAAAATATATCTTGATATACGCAGCTTAATTTCGGGAAACTATTTTCAGGCAATGGCATTAGATCCAGTGCATGTTTTAATGCAATTGTTATATCCTCTAAGTAGAAATGGGAAATAAAATTGCCCGTTTAGTCGGTCTGTTATGAATGCTTAAAATTGTAAATGGCTCAACGGATAGGCAAACTTTCTTGATAGGTTTGTTAAGTTTAATATTAGGAAACACATTTAATGTTAAAATATATCAGATTTTGTGCAGTTTTCATTCAATTTTACTTTTATCACGGTCACTGGAAATCATTTCTGCTACACATAATTGAAGATAATGAATACAAGAAGTTATTGTAGATATAACATTATTGGAATGAAATTAATACAAGGGAGGCTAAATGGAGTTGCCTATTAGAAAATAATATCGTTAATGGACGGAATTTTACTTAAAAACTAAGAATTGCAAAATACAATGAATAAATATTTTTTATATCCATAATAGAAATTCATCAAAAAATAACACTAAAGAAGGAAAATAATTCATCAAAGAAAATATATGGTTTAAGTTTTTGCATTTAATATATATTACAGAGATGCATTATTTAACCGATACAATTTTATATTGAATCAATTACGTAGTTTTCATAATTCTAGTAGCAATATTTTATATTAGTTTAAATTTATAATATTTATAAATATAGGTCGGATTTTATTAGAAAACGGGGGGTGAAATTCACGCACTTGCTTTAACGTGCTTCTCCATCATCAAATATATTTATTTTACTAATAAATGAACATTGCAAAGACCGAAAAAAAATGAATCATAACTTTTAGCGCGTATTGTGTAGTTAGTATATTTGCAAGTAGAATTTTAATACAAAGTATATAAAGCACATGACTGTGTACACAATCAAAAATGAAATTGTTAACAATGTGAAATGTAGCGCAAATCAAGATAAATAACCATACGTATGTATGGGAAATGCAGTTGATTTCCGGTATGATTATAAAGGTAGGGAGTTAAGAAATAGTTATTTAAAGGATGTGGAATAGTTTTGTAAAAAAATAGCCTTTTTATGCAGAACCTCTACGATAAGCTTTACTTAGGTTCAGAAGTTCATAAATTCAAAAATATTTTCACATTTTCCTAATTATATATCTTACTTACAAGTACGCATAATTGTATTACCTGTCGTTACATTAATGCGGCATTCAGTGTAATGTTGCGAGTGTAATGTACAGCTTCGGAAAAAAATACCCCCCCCCCTTCTGTCAATCGCGCATCGTTCGTCGTAGAGAAAATTGAAAGATACGATTCGATTAGGAATAACATTTTCTACAACTTAATGTGCGTAAAATTTGCATAAGGGGTTATCTTCATATTTAAATGCGCACAAACTTTAAAATTGTCAATGTCAATACGCAAGTTTGACGCAATATTCGAATATAACACTAAGAATTAACCTCGGATATTAAGTTTCAAGTTATTTGGATGAAGCGTTTCCGAATTATGAGTATCTAAAGTTTTGAGCTCCTAATGTTAAATTAGTTTCCAAGACTTCCATTCTTATCTTCTGTAATAATTATCTGCTCATGCTGATTAGTCTCATAAATTGTTTTTGAAACAGCATTATAAAATAAGATTTGAAAATAAACATTACATTCTTTACTTATTCTTTCTTTTATTGACCCTGGCACGAATGCCCCATTAGTTTTTAGCAACGTACCCAGTACGGCTTTTTACCCCTAATCATCGTGTCCTATTTGAGGCTTACATAATCCTACCCATTACAGGCCCACTGCCTTAGTAACACACACATAGACTAGTCAACACCACACCCAGCCATGGAAATGCTCACCCTCTCATGCAGGGATCGAACCTGCGACTATTTGGCTGTGAGGTAAGCCATAATGCTGAATGTCAAGAGGATAGTTCAATAATTTACAACAGTGCTGTGGTCAATCAACGAAACATTGCCCTTCAGATTGCGGTTTTCAATATGAAGCTGATCCCCGAAAATTGCACATTCAAGAATATTGAATATATCCATATATAAAGATAGAAAAGTCGTGAAAATTTGAATTTGGACTAATTTGGGGGGTCTAGAACTTGTGGGTGACGTCAAAATTGGGTGTTGCCATTGAAAATTTCAAAGGTTGTGCGCGTTTAGATATGAAGACGGACCCTTGTGCAAATTTTACGCACATTAATTTTTAGAGGATGTTATTCCTAATCGAATGGTATCTTTCAATTTTCTGTACGATGAACGATGCTCGATTAACAAAGGGTGGGTTTTTTCCGCAGCTGTACGTATAAACTTTTTTCCAATGGCCAGGCATTTTGATATTTCATCAATTCGCTTATACACCGTCCAGAACCGTGTACCTGTTAGCCGTCACATGACGTTGTCCCAGCGCACCAGTGGAGATCGGGACACATCGCGCACAACGACACAACATCCATGCCTGAAGGTGGAACTCGAACCCACAACCCGGCAGCCGAACGCTTGCCTTGAGCGTTCGACCACCCCGTCGGCGCACGTATAAACTAAATATTTTGAAGTGCAGTGAATCTTACTGTACTGTAATTAATAAATGTTTTTCAAAGAAGTACTACTAATTTTTTTAATTTTACTAAACTTTTGCAGCACATACTATTTACTTTGGTTTTTATTCTACTGCATGTTAAATTGCCATAAAACGCATTAAAATATTGGTTGGTGTTTTCAAGGTCTCTGGAAGCATTTGGATATTTTACATTGATTATTAAATTGGCTTAACGCGATTTCCATTAGCGCTTTGATTTCGTATAATCCGAAGACTTCTGTACTTTGATTTAAATATCTAGTTGAAAGCATTTTTGTACCTTTTATAAAATTTCTACGGTGGAGCGTTTATGAGGGAATACTGACAAGTTCAGTTACTTTTCAGCGCATGACCTTCAACTCAGGATTGAACTTATACATTTCTATACATTCAGGATTGAACCTATACATTTCTATACATTCAGGATTGAACCTATACATTTCTATACATCCAGGATTGAACGTATATATTCGTATCAATAAATAAAATCCATGTTAAAAATTCTATAACTTTGTCAGACTCCATATTCATAAGATGTACTGTTTTTGAGATAAAGCTTCCACAAATATGCCGTCTAACATAAAAACAAAGAGCGAATGCAGTAGGATAAATCTAACAAACGTCTATAATTTCATTTTATCAGGTGTCATTCATACCATCCATACAAAGTATCTTGAGGAACCTGCAGTGTATTCTCAAGATACAAGGATCTGCCTGAATTTTTTGAATAAATAACGTTGTATTAAAAGCACAATAACAAAACTACTGCCGAGTACAACACTGCAACAATTAAATGCAAAAATGCAAAACAAATTCACAAGACACTGTACAGTCCATTTCGTCGATCAGACATTACAATTTCGTCCCAGTATCTCAACGGTAGAGCTTCGGCTGGCCTGTTCGAAAATACAGTGTTTGATTCCCGGTTGGGGCATAAAGGTTCTTTACAACTGACGTATTCACAATTTACTTTTACTCCTATCACGTGAACTACACAACTAAATGATGATCAGATTATATTCTCCCCCTGAAAAAAAATTCTTAAAAGTACGTAACTCTTAATGTTCTTAACCTGTCTTTCAAACATTTCTTCGATATTTCGCCAAGATCACCAAATATATTGTCAAGGTAAAACAACCCTGACCTTCAAATTACAACATTGGTTATCTATTAGGGATTCGTAAAAACATTGTATCAAATATAAAAAAAAATATTTGTAGGCATTTATTTACTGTAGTTTCAAAACATATTATCTAAATTTAGATTCTCAAATCAAAATTGATACAAACTATCTACCTCAGCTGGCATTAGCTATAAATAATGTCAGAAAATTCTCATTAAACCAATATTGTAGAAAATAGAGTAGGATTAAAAATAATTTTTGCAACTTACATTTTAGTAATAAGAGGTGTCTGGAATATCCTCTCCAGGGGCCTATTTTACAGTGCCTTCTGGAGTAGCCTAGATTGGAAAAAATCTATCGTTATTGGAAAAGTTTCTATGTAAATCAAAAATTAAATAAATTTATACAGTGTTTTAATAATAATGATAAAACTTTCTCAACTCAAAATAATAATGCAGCAAGCATATTAGAAAAAAAATACGTAGCAAACAGGATCTTCTAATTTACACCATTTGGATATTCAAGAAAAAGTCGTTTGTAATTGTCAGGGATATATTCTTATCGGTTTCTACAAAATGCTAATTAAAAGAAGGCTGTTCCCTGAGGACTGTTAAATGTATAAGACGGTTGTGTTTTTTAAATCATAAAATAGGGTATATTTTTTCCGGAGTCTTTAATGAATCCCCGAGTTTAGCACTTCTTACACTGTACAAAAAGTTTGATTTGACGAAATATTCTAATTTAGCTAATTATACGAATCATTCTTCTATTAGTTCCCTTATATTACATAACATATGGTTAAACGGTCCAAAATCTTGCTAATGAAGTTTTATGGATCTACGCGATTTGAGCATCCCCGAATACGAATAAAACTCAGTTTCAATTTTGCCCGTCTCAGAACGGCAATTGATCTCGAACATATTAAAACAATCAAAATTAGATACAATTTCGATTGATAAACCTCAAAGATCCATTTACTTGCTAGGCGTTCGTACGAAGTTAAGACCCTCAAATGTTTCGAAGTATAATTATCAAAAATAGAAAAATAATTATAAAACATGATTGTGTTTGAAATAGTTATCACATAGGCTTTATTTAAAAGCGAATGACGTCATTATCATTACGATAGCATGTACTATTTTCAAAATTCTACATTTTTGATGTAAAATGGAAACAAAAAACAATCACAAAATAAAAAAATCTGATGTGGGCAGCACATGACTTTCCTTATATAATGCAAGGAATTTACTACTTTTGCAGTCAAAAAATAGGTTATTCTTATAGTAGATACTTATATTCTTTCCAAGATATTGAATTTTCATAAATTAGTCGTCATTTTCATTGATTTAGAGTCATTTTTATCCATTTGGCGAGATTTTCGTTAATTTGGCAGCATTTAAAAAAGTCGCCAAGCTGACGACATTCCGCCAAATTCGTCGCTAAAATCTCGTCAAGCTTTATGGATGGAGAAATGAGTTTTTTCTTACAGGGGATAAATGACTATTGGCGTTCAAATACAAAAGTATTACGCAAATTATCTTTTCTCGTGAATGGAACGAGTTAGATCCAAGAGAATGATGTCACAAAATTTATCGCATGATATTACATATGAAAAGTGAGCATGTTTCTTAAGAGTTAATATTATTTTTCTAATTTATGGGATTTTTTGATAAATTTGTTTGAAAAATATGCAATATCACGAGAACGGTTCATGCTAGCGTTCTGAAGTTTATGTCAATCGGTTTTAAAGGAAACATTACATAAGAAGTGTCCATTTGCGTAACTTTATTAAAGGTTTTGATTTTTGATGATTTTTTCAAAATTTCACTCGAAAATTTAGGGGGGTTCTGAACATTCGATTGCATTTAAAAACAATAAGCTTCCAGTATTCACGGATTGTGATTTTTGTACCAAATTTCATTCGAATCGCTTCATTCGTTCGTGAGATATCGTCTCCACAGACTCACTGACACACACACACACACGGACATTATCTCAAAAATGTTTGATTCGTGATCAGGGATGCTTGAAACGTGCTCTCCCGTCGAAAACTCAAATTCGAATTTTCGACCCTGTCACAATACTTTCTTTATACATTTCGTATATAAGGAAAGTAATATATTCACTGTTATCAAAAGAGAGTAAGTAATTTTAACCAGAGAAAAATGGCCCATGAATTTAAGAGTTATGAGCTGTATTCGAGGTATAAAAAATATACTTTTCCATAGGTTTATTTCGGCAGAAAAAGACATTTCCATGTAATTTGGTGTGATTCATTTATTCGGCATTACCCAAAATCCTATTCACTTTGAAGGAGACAAAGTTATAAAGAGATGTATTTTGTGTTACTGTTTTCCCTAAGTATCCTAATTTGTTAAACTATAGAAAAGGTCATCCTCATGAGCGCAATAGGTTTATTTTATATTTTAAGGAGCATTTCGAAAAACCTTATATACAAATCCTTGTCTATTGCTGATACGAGACTAGTTTTACTTACATTTAGATTAGTCATCGGTGGTCCTTGAGCCACAGGTGCGGAAGCGTGTCCACGCTCTGTTAAACCATCGGCGAACTTTCTTGCGTCGGCTCACTTTTTCTTTTTGGACAGTATCTACGAAGGCAAGGATAACAAATGTAATGCTTCCTGAACACCAGTGTTCAACAAATTGAATAATAGCAAATAACAAATGTTGACCATTAAATAACAAGTTTTGACCTTTGTGTATCTGTGAGATTAAACTAAGTTATTTGGGCCTGCTAAATATAAAAGTGGCCGTTAAAATACCCGATTTATCTCTAGTTTCTGAGATATCTATAAAACAAGTTTTACAGTTTTACACATACTTAATCTATTATAATCGCCATACAGGAAACCTGTGGCTCATAATTAGTTTCTGGATCATCTCTGACAAGTGTACGGCAGTAGTCTACTACCATTGCTGCATTTTATATCTCTTGGAACCAGTCGTGGGTGATTATGTCGTTACGAAATCGTTTTGCGTCTCGTCCCTGGCAATACTGCTATAAATTCATATAAGTTGTATTTTTAATGACTCCTAGTCTCCATAGTTTCACCGTAGCAACTTGTAGCAGTGCAAGAGATTTTATACAAGCAATGGCGACTATTCCTTTCCACTGAACTTCTCCCACTGTATTTGAAATACTAGAGTTAATAAACGATTTTTAAGTTTGAATTCATGATCAGTCTGTCCACATTAGAGAAAAATTGCTATTTTTTTTATTTTCGATGAAATTTTAACTGCTTACCAGTAATCAGTCGAACTGTAATATTATGCAACAAGAAATATCAAACTACTTGATCTAGATTAAGTAATTCTGAGAATATTGTTTCTTACCACGGAGGAAGATTTTAGGAGGAAATTGATCCACCATGATCTCTTCTTCCTTCGGTTTTTCATTATTGGCATCGTCAATGGTGTCACATTGATTCGATGACTTGGAGTTTGTCACAACTTCTGGTACATCTGCAAAGACACGTCCACACAATACAGTGTTTATTCTCGAATTTACAATGAAGTATAGATTGAAGCGATACCAAAGATAAAAATATATTTAACTCTCAGTATATTGAGGTACCAAGTCATAAAATTTTAGTTTTCATTTGACATCAACTAGATATAGGAAGTAGTTTTAACAATGCACAATGCAACTGTAAGTTATATATATATTCATAATTTCTCTACATTACATAACATATGGTAGAATTCCTTCGATCCGTCCTCCCCGAAAAGATGTCCTCTTTTTGTCTCAATTTGAAATCTGAAAAATAACGTGACACAGACCCCCCCCCCCTTCAAATATATAACATTAATAAAAATAAAAATGTCGTCTTCAAATAAATTAAATTTATTGATAAGTGTAGGCTTTGTTCCTTTTAACTGAAAATTCCGAGTAAGCCACCCCTTCACCACAGTCCGTGCTATCTCTATCGCATTTGAAGATGGGACCTACAGAATTCTGCCGTATTTAAAGTGAAGGTAATATAATGTGCTCAATAAACTAATTCCCGGATTTTGATGGATTTACGTGTATTACAATCAATGAACCTTAGAAGTCAGGCCTATTGATTTTCGGTTCAAAACGACCAAAGAAAGGCCCCCGCTTTCACATTTTTAGACATTTTATTACACGTCCTATAAAAACAGTTACGTGAAAATATTTTACGGAAATGAATATTTTACGCATTTCCTGTTAACCCGAATTACAACACTTATTTAGGAAGCTGATATGCGTCGCCTTCAAGATATTACACATTTTGTATCTAAATGAGAAAGAATCACAAAATAGTTTAAATAAACTCACTATTATCAAATGAGTGATTTATAATTAAGGCTCATTGAAACCGCAGTTTTATAGAGCCTTTATTCCACTTCGCATAGGAAACGTGATATCCCTCTGAAGAATCAATTGATTTTCATGAAATTTGGTGTGTTCAGATGAATTATCCATAGAAAACCTATTTGTTTTCATCGAGTTCGACTCTTAAGAAATCTCTATCTTTTGTTGTTCAAAACATAGAAAGCTGTTCATTTGTATGTCGTGTGTTGAACCCATTGTATTCTCTTAGTTATTTCACTACGTGGAATTATAAAATAATAAATTTAGGGTCGCAAAGCATACGTTTAATTTTATGTAACAGGAGTGATTGAGTTGATATATCAATGCAGGGAAGGTATGTAGTAAGATTTTCAGAAAATGGAAGTTCTAACTTACTGTCTAAAGGGAGTTGTGTGGTTTCATCTTCTTCTAAAAGAGGATGTTCGTCAGACGAGACCTTTTTATCGTCCCCACCAGGAGTATTCACTAAAGGTTTATCCACAATGACATCATCCACAACAGTTTCATTGGTAACAGGATGTTCTGCTGAATGATGAGTATCACAGACAGTGTGAAACATCTCTGTGATATCATCCCCACCAGAAGTATTCACTAAAGATTTATCCACAATGACATCATCCACAACAGTTTCATCGGTAACAGGGTGTTCTACTGGATGATGAGTATCACAGACAGTGTGAAACATCTCAGCATTGCAAGATGACTGCTGCAATAATTTTCCAGATAAGTTATCTTCACACGTCATGAATACATCTGGCACTTTTTCAGAAGATTCTGCTTTTGGCTGATCGCGTGAGGGATCCGCTACTTTCACCCTCACTCTGTTTGCCTCAAGTTCATTTTCTGAATTGGCAGCAGATGGCATAGTGCTATAGGAAAATTCTGTAAAAGTAAACATAAATTAAACATCTCAGATCACTATAACTTATACTTTTATAACAATTGTGTAACATGTTTTTATAATTCCAGACTATCCAAAAATTTCCCAGATGAACTAGAAGGCTGAAACTTTGCGCACCCAAATTTTGATCCCTTCCTTTATGGGAACATATAAATTCATGTGGTATACGAAAAGTCTTTCTTGACATTTTAGAAGCCATTTGTATCTTATAAGGTGGTTTCTGTGCCCACTTATAGTATCGATAACCAGGCAGCATTTAATGGAAAAGGATTTTCTCAAGGAGGAAAGTAAATATGCAGTTTACCGGAAAGGTTTCCTAGACCCTCCAGAATGTCTGCGGTGACCTTGAAGGCTAAAACTCTGCCCATTTTATGAACCAAGTTACAAAATCTAATTTAACCAATTCTTGATTAAAACGATTATTTTTGACGCTAAGTGAAATATATTGTCAAAAAAAATACAACTTATTATATATAAAAAAAAATTCATTAAATATTTTAAAAGAAAGTTTTCCTGTCTTTGGGAAGCTTCATTACAAGTTATGGAATATTTAAAGGGAGGACAAATGTGTCTGTAATTAGCGACACGTAGGTTGAAAGTATGATACATTTTCGAAGCAGAGCTAAGGTTTAGAATTTGTAGTAAATATCAATTTATAAAATAATTTGGGAAATAAATATTAACGATATTTAAATTGAAGCGTTGTGTCTTCTTGAGAGATTTAAGATGTTTAATATACAGTCTTGTAAAACCAGGAAACCAAACACAAGTTAGCGAAAACAAAGTTGACGTTATATCGACCATGTTATAGACCCTATCTAGGATGCATAGATTATTAATAAATTAATTAAATGAATTTCTTTTTATTTGATTTAAAATTTAAAAGTGCATTTTAGTGGTGGTGGTGGAAGAGGGGTGGTTTGATTTTCGGAAAGCGGTTCATTAAATTCTCAAAAGATGAATAACAAAACAAATTGTGTTATAAACAAAAATTCAGATATTTCTTCAGATTTATGCCCTCTCTAAATTTTTATGCACCACACCAGGTTCAAGTTCTTTTAAACTTCTTATTGGCTAGTTTTCTTTTCTGCTCAAATAATAAGCTGATTAGCACCATAATTTCAGCAGAAATATCGAAACAGTTTAAGAACTTACAAAATACAGCTTAGTTTTAAAATTAATATACATAGTTAGGAACCATATAAACAGTCGGATTAATATACACTTGCCAAAAGTGAAACTGCAACACCATGGAGGAATGAACGTAGCTATATGCAAATCACAGAATACGTAGAAGAGAAAGTCATATGCAAATGATTATGTTTTCGTGCATATCGGTTCACGAGAGATCCTGTTTCGGGTAAAAAGTATTGTCAGACTGCTTGTCCTGTAACTGCTATCACAGCAGCCAAACATTTGCAGCATCCAAACATTCGTTAAAGCGAAGAAGCGATGGTTCGAAGACGTCAGAGAGCTGTATTCCAGCAGTTAACGGCTGGGGAACCAGACCGTATCCTGAAGCTGCGTGTCGTGGATTTGTCGATGCATTTAATTGCTACGCGTGTTGGGCACGATATAAGTACCATCCAACGATGCGTGACACTATGGAAGAAGGAACCTCGCAGAACACGCCGAAAAGGAAGTGGATCGAACAAGCGTACAACCGAGTGCACAGACCCTCGCCGGATCTCTCTCCCAATGAACAGGTGTGGACCCTTATCGGACTTCAGGTGAACCGGGGACCACTGGTACATAAAGTAGACGAACTGCGTGGCGCAGTTGACGCTGCTTGGCAAGGGTTATCTTGGGAGAGTTACCTCAGGAGGGTTACCTCAGGAGGGTTAGCTCAAGGTTAGCGGCCTGTATGGCTGCCCATGGAGGACACATTCTTTACTGAATAAACAGGTTTTTTGCCTATATTTGTGTGTTCATTTAACCATTTGCACATCACTCTCTCTTCTATCGGTACTATGATTAGAATATGGCTACGTGCATTCCTTCTCGGTGTTGCAATTTATCTCGTAAAGAATGTATCAAACTAACTGCAGAAATGTTTTAATTTTAGATTATTAGAGACAGAAATTTAAGCGAAGTTTTTTATGCAGTAATTTAACTTAAAAAAATGCGGCAACATCCTTGATATTTGAAACTTTTTCTAGAATTTGAAATTTTGTATCCATTTTAGAGTGAAAATATGTGTTCACAAACTATGATTATAGTTTAACAATTTTTACATAAAGCAGTATTTATTGGCAGCATTATAACTGCCATAATTGCCTTGAGCTTATGAGTGTTGTAATAAAGACGTACACTCACGGTTATAGCTTGAAGCAATGATTCCATTCAATTTATTTATCATTTATATGCAACAAAACCATTGGAGGGCAAGACAAAGTTTACCTTTACATATCCAGACCTCATCTGTCTTACTAAGGGCCACCTGACCATCAAAGAAATCGTGATTCAGGGCTTCGATCGCTGATGGTCGATTTTCTGGTATCACGCGTAAAAGGAATTGGAGGAAATTGAGAGCTTTTGAAACTTCACTGGATGGTATGCATGAGTAAGGAAAGGCGTCTTTGGTCAACAACGGTCCGAATTCATTAGCCTGGAAGATTAAGCATGCATAAAACAGAGAATTAACAAAACAAATAAATCAGGTACCACGAAATGTTAATTTTACATTATAATGCAATCCTCACATAAGATGCATATTATTCCATATGTTATGATTAAATTTGTAACCACCTCGACTTTCATGCAAACTTAACGGTAATAAATAAATAATTAAATGTGTAAATCGATACAAGTGGTATTTAATTACCTGCATTCCATCAAAAAGTATCGGATAGATATCCTTTTCCCAGCTCCTCATTTGCTTGAGTTGTTTTCTCATTACCCACCCTGTTAGGGAATTAAAGGCAAGAATTCCGAAGCACCACATATCGAACCGGGAACCATCCACAGGCATATAGTAGCCCAAGGTTTGGCATACTTCAGGTGGACGAAGTGGAATTGGTACACCATATCTGAAAAAAAAAGTTGGGAAAGGTTAGAATGCCATGCAATTCCTCGAAAAATATTCAAGGAAAGTGCGATAAATAATTATGCGAGATATTGTAAAAAATGAGGTGCAGTTGGAATAAAAAATTCATCACACAAAATTGAATAGAATGCGAGATAAACCTATTTCCTTTTAACCCCAGAATGCTAGTACTATAAGCTAAATATTCGTAGCTTTAATGGAATATTACTGTCAATATGTTTAGCTACATTTTTTTAATTATTTTTATGTTTAAAAAATTCGAAAGAAATGCTCTTAACCAAAACCGATGTTGTAAGTAATCAATAAATCAGAATAAAACTATTATTATGAAAATTTTACCTCCGGACGGGTTGCAGCGTCGAATTCAGGAACGTGAAATCGCATAACACACCCCGATTTTGGAAGTCAATCATGACGTTATCAGTTTTAACATCCAAATGACAGAACTTCTGCTGATGTAGATAATCCAAACCGCTGAGAATATCTTTCAGCCACGATTTGATCTGAGTGAAACCTGACGAACTGTGATGTATGGTCTTCAATTTACTCTCAAGATCTAAATCCATATGTGGCATAATGAAGATATCTGTAAAAGGTAGACGTATAGTAGCCAAAAGAGGCATAACGTTGGGGTGATCAAAGATAGGCCAATCACTCAATTCCCTCTCCCAAGTCAGGTCGCTGTTAGTTACCTTAATAGCGACGTTGCTGTTGCTGATAGGGCTGACGGCTAAAATGACATCGCCATAGCTTCCTGACGCTAGAGACTTCAATATTTTATAATTCCTGTTCTGCAGAACTATAGTGGCATACTCTACAAATTCACTCCGGTATTCTTTCTGGTTCTTTAAATGCCCTTTGCCTGTAGTCATGTTAGACTTTACTTATTGATAAGATCGAAAAAATGAAATCTTCAAAACAGTTTTAAAATTCTTAAATAAATTCCAAGCTAATGCCCGAATTTTTCAGAGAAATTCCTCAAGATATAGATATCAAAATAACTGTATTCAACTTTGACAGAGCTGGTCTTTCCGACGGAGAAAACCACAATTTCTATGGTGTCTCAAATAAAATTCAGATGATAAAATAGGACCAAATCAATTAGGTTGTCTTCTAAACGGGAAATAACAATAAATTCAACAAAATAGTTAAGTATAACTCAAGATATTAATTAGCTTTCAGATCGCAGAGTAAAAACACAAACGTAGCATTTAACTCCAAAATTGAAAAGAAAGAAAATTTCAAAATTGTTGCATAGGTGCTATTGTTTTACATTGTTGTCCAGATCCGCATTGCTAAATTCAGTTCAAAATGTCTATTTGTTTAAATTTTCTTTATTACCCAAGTGTACACCATTGTTAAAATATGTTTAGACGATCAAAAGATAAACCATCTTTAAACACCTTCCATTTTTGATGCCAAAATAAAATTCAACTCATACAGATATTTAATAGAATATATGGCACAATTTGAGCTACCATCTAAATAAAAGATTTTATAATTATTATTGACTTAATATTTAAGTCTAAAGAAAACTATTTAAGACAATTTATTTTATTTATTTAAAATCAATCCAACTATTGAAGTTACTAAATCCTTGAATTACTTCACTATTCATTTATTAATTTTATTCAAGTCTAAAATTTAATTACCGTTTAAAAAGTTTTCTAACAAACGAAAATATTTGAATTTACAAATACCTTTATCACTAAAAATGAATGTATAAAACAGTAAAATTTCAAGAAAGTATTTAAATTTAAATATCTTGAAAATTAAAATGACCTCATTTAAAATTTTAACTTTTCTAAAAGTAATAAAAAACGCTTTTCTCAATTTAAATAATTAAATTTTTCATAGGCAGTTAAATTACTGATTATTATAGTTTCAGATCTGACAGTTGAAATATATAAACCTTTACATAAGTAAACAAGAAAGATGAATCATGCATAAAGCATTGATTATGAAACACTTTCGAACTGCAATACAATTTTATTTAAATATCTCTAAAATGCGATACATTCAGCGGTAATATTTTTAAAATTATCACAATACTACAATAATTTATTTTATTTGAAAACTTAAAACTTCATCCAAAAAAAAAAGATATTTATTCAAATGACGTCATTGAAATATAAATCGCCTGGCTCTCTATAAAAAAGCAATTAATATGTCCCTCATGCACCTTTTTACATTCATTTCATTCATTCATTACATTATTACAATAATATAATTTACTTAAAACCATGGAGGTAAAAGTAATTTAACTCTATGCTTAAAACTGCATCGAAAAAGTCTGCTATAAAATCGTCTGCGTCTCTACGTAAAATCAATGAATGTTTCATTAATATCAGCTATATTGCAGACTCCAGAGCTAAATAATTTTGTGTTAAAGAAATTCAGCAATTCTTATACAACTCATCTTACAGCTTTATGTGTTTACATTCTCCATAATTGTACATCAAACTTCGTTGGAGAGATAATCAATCTTTGATGATCATTTAAACTCAAATACACTGGCGGAAAATAAAATCCCAACCAAGAAGGAGTTGTGCTAGATAAACGAAATTTGGAAAGCGAGTTTTTGCACATATGAAAGATGACGCCTATTCAAATTTCGCACTAGACGAATAAGAGTGGCGCTGGCAGCGCCACTATGATCATGCAAATAGCGTTTGCTTTAAATACACGATGCAAACTTCATGAGCGTTATTTATCGTCCGGATTGGCCTTTGCGAAATAGTCAAGAATGCCTGTAAGAAGAATAAGAAAGCAGTATCAGCAGCTTAGTGAGTTTGTACGAGGCCGTATAATAGGGCTACGAGAAGGTGGATTTTCTTTCCGCGAGATTGCAGAAAAGCTTGGCATCCCTGCCAAGCCATTCCACTATGAATGATTATTGGCAGCAGTGGTCACGGGAAGGCACTGTCTCAAGAATACCTGGGTCTGGCTGTACATGGGCCACTACTGAGAGGGAAGACCGCAGTATTCGGCGCATGACTGTGGCGAATCATACTGCATCTGCAGCAGAAATTAGAGCTTCTGTTAGCCCCAGAGTGATACAGCGAACTGCAAGAAATCAATTACTTGAGGGACAGCTCCGAGCCAGACGGCTTGTAGCATTAATACATATAACTCCTAATCACTGCCATTTGCGACGTCAGTGGTGTCAAGATAGAGCTCATTGGAATGCGAAATGAAGATCAGTTGAATTTTCAGATGAGAGCCGTCTCTGTCTTGGTGCCAATGATAGTCGTATGTTGGAAAGAAGGAGGTCAGGTGAGCGCTTGGAACCAAGCTGCCTGCGGCGTAGGTATACTGGACTTACACCGGGAGTTACGGTCAGGGGAGCCATTTCCTATGACAGCAGCAGCACCCTCGTCATTATCCCATTATCCCAAGCAGCTTGACAGCAAATTTGTACATGAGACTGGTGATTGAACCGGTTGTGCTGCCATAATTAGGCAGTATTCAAGAGGGTGTTTTCCAACAGAATAACGCTCGTCCTCATACTGCTGCTGTAACCCAACGTGCTCTACAGAGTGTCGACATGTTCCCTTGGCTTACGAGATCACCAGAACTTTCTCCCATCGAGCACGTATGGAACATTATTGGAAGCCAAATTCAGCGCCATCAACAACCAGCATTAACAGTTGCTGATTTGACTGATCAAGTGTAACAGGCATGGAACTTCATCCCACAAAATGACATACCGCATCTGTACGACACAATGCATGCTTGCATTCAAAATCGTGGCGACTACAGCAGCTATTAATGTACCGCCATTTCACATTTGAAATGACTCTTACCGCTCATACTTTCACCTGTGACCTTGAAACATTAATCACATAAATATATTAGCTACACAATTGCTTTGCCTAAATTACATTCCTCTAAACTAATTTCTGCTCGGTGTTGGGATTTTATTTTCCACCAGTGTATATTCTAATTGAGTTGTTTCAGAATACAGATACACAAAAATTAAGCAATAATAATTCGGTTTTAAGGCGAATACAACACTAAAATTAAATTAAAAAGGACTTTAAAAATCACGATTTTGACACAAGATGGATGGTATTGCTCATTTAAACTCAAATATATCGTCATTGCGCTATTTTAGAATAGGGATGCACAGAAATTATGTAAAAATAAGGCAGTTTTAAGACGGATACAAGACTAAATATAAGTTAAAAAGAACTTTAAAAATCACGATTTTGATATAAGATGGATGTCTCTTTTTATTTCGAAATGGGTCACATAATTTTTTCATATAATATTTTTATATAATCACATAATCTCTTCATATCACCAGTAAGCAAAAGGTTAACTTTCATTTCCATCTATGGATAAATCCCATTACACGACCTATAAAAACTTCTCAGGACTCAAAAGTAGGTATCCTGTATTATAACCAAAAATTATTTTAGATACAAAATATATAGTTACTTTGGCGACAGAAAGACATTCGATATATATATAAAAAAGAAGAAAACGTATACGGAAAATATTTCGTCATTATTCCATGTGATGAGACACAAGAAGGATCCAAAAAGTTTTATCTTTCTGAAGGTCTCAACAGAAATCAATCAAAATCTCTTACAATACTCGGAGGGAACACTGAAATCATTCTACAAGATATCATCTTGCAATTTCCTAAAATCTGCGCCATGTTTGATCAGACAAGCATTACAAGAAAGAAAACAATTTGAGCATTGAGAAACAAGCTTTTCTGTTGGAGAAGTAGATGTAAATAAGAGTGATAATTTTTGGGGAAAAATATTTTCTAGAGCTGAAATTGAATAGGCAAAGATGTATTTTATAAATTGTTAAAATTGTTAATAAATTCATTGATACCTTTATACATTTTAAAATACAGTTTGCCTGTCTATATAAAATAAAAATATAAGAGTATAATTAATATTCACAGGATTTTAGAGTAATTATCAAATATTTATATACGTTTACTTATATCTCAATGTGATATCAGCATAAATGTACATCATCAGTAGCATCCACCAGCATCGCGAAATCGGTGAGTCGCTTTTCAGTTCTCTTCAGTTTAAAGCGTTAAACAGGGAAATATGTACAAGTATCTCGGTTGATGCTCTTAGAGTGCTATTCCTAGGGCATGGGAGGATATAAGTGTGCTTTTGATTAATTTATTAGCCAGTTTTAATCAAAAATTTCACTAAATTATTCAAAACCGTAATTACTTAATAGGCATATTGTTTCATTTATAAATATTTTTATGTCTGTATCGAGTACAGTGTACACATGTATTATGATCAGTGAGATAATTTTATGAAAATGTGTGCGAGGCAGACGTACAGATTTGAAGTTTTATCACAAACTAACATTTCAAAACTAAAATGCTTGGATTTTTGTCCTATGTTCTTCAATGTGCATACATAAAACATTAGATCTATCTGAATATACTGCTTAGAGAAAAATTTGACACAATATCGCTAACAGGGCAATATTATAAAATATTAAATGCAATTTCTTTATCGCTATCACATTTCTTATATAATAACCATTTTATAAGTTTTGTTTTACCAGGCCCTCCAGAAGCCCCCTCCCCCAGTAAGTCAGAAGAGTGAACTTTGCAGATTTATAGTATCAACAACGGGAGCAGGACCTTAGAGACGGATTTTTGATTTTTCCCTTCGAGGGACAAAAAATGTGAAAGCATCTTAACGTCTTTCCAGATTCTCCAGAAGTCAATCCGAAACATTAGTCTAAAACTTTGGAAACTATCAGTATTGACCACTGAAAGTAACACAACGGAGCCAAATTTTAATTAAGACGATTATTTTCGATGCTAAGGGATAGATGCTGACCCTTTTCAATGCTGAAGGTTCGATGCTGACCATTTTTCAATCTAAAGAATAGATGGTGACCATTTTCGATGCTATACGCATAGGATTATATATTAGAAAGGATACATAGGATTACATATAGATTGCCAAAATAATATTTATTAACAAAATTTGCGAGTGTTTTTTTAAAGTGCTAGTTTCCATAAGTTTGACAGGCTTAAATATTAGTTAATTTAATGGTTTAGATTCATAATACAGCAAGTATAACTGTTCATGCAACATGTATCTTTTGTTATAGGGTTTTAGTGTGAAAATAATTTTGTTTTTTATTATTTAGGATATCATATAAGAATTATGTTTCCAAGGACGTTTTATGATAGGTATTCAATACCTGCTATCGGAAGAGGGGCGTAGTTCTCATATGTCCGTGGAGTTTAAGATTGCAAAGACTGAAATCGGGAATGTTTAACATAGGAAGGGAATTCGAGAAAAGGGACACATTTTTTGACGGGAAAGCAGTAAATACTTCAAAAAGCAAAATGAGATTGAAAATACTTGAAAATGGAAACAAAATCTCATATCATGAAATATTTTCTCACTATTTCATTCTACCCAAGAGAAAAAAAAGATACAAAAATTTACTTTTCCTCCTGCACGTTCTTAAAAATCTCTTCCAAATGTATTATGAGATCGAATAAAATCCTGAAGTTTTTCAATTAGATATCAAATCATCGCTCTTTATTAAAATATGTGTGCGGTTGGATCAAACGAATATTACAAGATAAATGTATGTTATTGCTTCGAACGAGGATATTAATATTTGAAAAATAGATTCAAAAGATATAATATTTTAGACGTAAGTGGTTTTTTGAAGGCAGGTTTACGCCTAATATAATAAAACAAGTTGTTTGTGTGTGTATGTGTGTTTATTTGTCATCTTTAGCGAGAAATCTAAGCCTTAGAGAGCTATAAATATAGGTACAGAGGTTCTTTAAGAATCGGGACAAAGCCCCCTCGGCAAGGTTTTTTTTTAATTCGATTCTAGTAGTTTCGATTTTAGTAGTTTTATGTTTTGCAGAATGTTGAACAATTTTCACACAAATTGATGCCCTACCAAGCAAAATATACTGACAAAGTTCTATCTTCATACCATCGGAAAGACTCGAGAACGTTACTTTTAATAATATTTGAACCAAATCCGTAGGACAATTCTTTCTTATTTGTTTATTTATTATTTGTTTATATTTTATTTGTTCATTTGTTTTCTTATTGGTTTATTAAATCCTTTGAAACTTGGCTTTCTTAGGTTATCTGATACTCATTTCGTTGTATCCAAGAAAGGAAGAATAGCAAAATTCTATATTAAAAAAAAAAAAGCAGTATTTGTTTGCTGTGAAATTACTGCATTATGTAGGTTAAGCCCTGTATTTTCCATATCAGAGTTTTTTAGAATGCCTACCCCCCTCCCGCAGTGATCTAAGTTTTTTTTTAAATTTCGCGAAAGTTAAATTCCTAAACATGTATTTTTAATTCAATGCAGAATTATATATTAAAATCAATTTCTCTGATAGCTGTTAAAATCTTGCAAATTATTGAAATTTAACAATTTATACAGAAAAACAGTAACATTTTTACCTTCATCTTTTGATTCAAACATGCAAGCAAAATGCTTAAGTAAGCAGATCATACAGATTTTGACTTCAGGACTTGACGTATTTTGAAGAATTCTGAATTTTTATTCATGTTTAACATAAATTTAGAATAAATCCATATCTATGCGAAAAATAAAAGAGTAAAAATGTAAAGCGATGTCTAACATTCACGTTTTTGATGATTTTGAATGACATATATTAGTTCATTCTTTGGAAGGTTAGAAAACAGCATACAAAGAAAAATTCAATTTTTCTTCCATGAAACATTTTAAAGCAATTCATATGGAAAATTCTCCAAACTTTTTTACATCACAGATATATATATATATATATATATATATATATATATATATATATATATATATTTAAATGATATGTTTATCCAAAGGGCTTTAAATTTTATCTATTTTTTATGTCAAGAAAAGTTTTAAAACAATTTTTTCCATCACGTCCATTACGCTCTGTATTAACAGTCGATGTAAATTTAGGAACTATGTTTGCATTGATTGTTTACTCCTTGACGACTCATACTACCTGTGAGGCCAGGAGACAACTTATGCAGTTTGGATATTTATAACTAGACACAGCGCAGACTTTTAGGTACCGTTTTACGACAGTCTTGGCCCTAAAGGTCGTGATCCCAATAAATTCACATCACATAAATTGCAGATGTAGTTGGGGAAAAGATCTCCTAGGGTCAAGACTTAAATCAAGCGTTCTTAGAAACTCAAGGAGCCAATGCGAAAATGCGACATCGCAGTGAAGAGTAACCAATGAGAGAAAGGAGGGCGTATCTAGACCTCAGGCAAAATGATGTGACGAAAAGGATAAAAGTCAACAATATATTCAATATATAATCCAACAGCGAGAGAGACAGATGGAAATAACAACTCCAGTGTTGTTCAGAATAAAATAATGATTATCCAAAAACGTTCAGACAGAGAGTTCGTGATGAATCGAGCAGTAGAGTTAAGAGAGTGAGTCGTTATTTTGAGTAGTGAAACTGTTTTAGAAAAAGACAAGGGCTGACCTCAAATATCAGAAAAAGAAGCGGCAAAAATTCCCGCCATACTTAGCAATAGACCCGAGATACAGAGATATGTACCAGTCTTCGTAAGTATTAGGTCAGTTGTTAATTTTTGGAATAAGTTTCAAACGACCTGGTCTCACGCGGAACATTCTCCTCCTTAAGCGTTCATTAAAATAAATGTAATTTTAAATATAAATAATAGAGGAACGAATACATAATATTTATTTTAAAAGTTAAAAATGTGGAATTCAATGTGTAGTGCTTTAATTAATGATTATATGTATGTGTTTTAATTAATAATTAAAGAACTAGTGCAAAGAGGTAATGGTGGGTTTTGCGGCCACGATAGCAACGTACGAACTATAAGATTCATAACCACGTTATTCTTGGGTTTCCCGATTTCTTAACTATGAGCATCAATGCATTTTAAATGATCAACAGTTCCAACTATGAGTGGATTTAGCCATCTTTTGCGAAACTGACTAAAAGTATTTAACATTGCTTTCAGGTGTTATACAACTATCCAAAAGTGTATATCAACATATATTTCTGCCTGAAATTCTTACTTTTATACTTTTCATCAACACCACATTCAGCACTGTTCCTCTGTTGGTCAGAAACTTCTGTTTGAAATTCAATCAGCATACTTCATCTATCGAAGAATTACCAATAAGTGCAATATAATTCTTGCTCACAATTGTACTATAGAAGCTCTCTTTAATAAAACTCAGAGGTAGTTTGATTTTAAACACAAAAACCGGCTGTAAAAGGCGTCCCAAAAAATTGGAAGAAAGCCCCACTGCAGATAATAAAATCTATGGTCGGGTTTCGCATTATTATACGCTCGTCAACATGAAATAACCTATATCTGCAGAGGCAGCAAAAAACTTGCAATGAGGCATAATTTTGTGAGCTTCTATGAGAACAGATAATTCTGGTCTTTCCACGTAACCGGCAAAGCGTGAGCGAAATTGTAACCGGCTGCCGTGTAGAATGACTGAAATTATAAGTTCCCATAGAAGCTCGCAAAATCTGTGGATGTGGTCCATGGTATATGCAATGGGAGTGTCTTCCATATAAGATCTTTGTCAAAACAAATTATGGATCTAGAAACTAGATATGACTCAAAACATTTTTTCTGCTTGATGTTGTAATGGCGGGGGATAAGATGAAACGTGACCTCTTAATTTAGAATTTAGCCACACCAGCACCAGCACCACTACAAAAACCATGATCGAAAAATGCCGCAAAAATAACCCACACAGGTCCACACACTCCTGTCGGGAGAAGTAAATCTCCGCGATGACCTACAGCCCAGAAGAACCTAAATAACCTGAAAACATTCAAAATCAAAACCTTACCTAAAGGAACGTCTTCTTCACAAATATCAAAGGAATTACAATACACAAATAAAAAAACAGAATTTTGAAGTTAAAATGAATTTTCATTTATTTAAGAAGTTAAATTCTCTATGTATTTCAGATACAACAGCTGAATCTCTCAGCACACCACTGGACACATGCGCAGATTTTATCAGAGCGCTACTGGCTTTAAAGCCTCCATACTTCCACATAATGCAATACTGAGTGGCAAACCACATGTCATAATGATATCAAATATAGGTATGGTCAAATTACTGGGATGAGCACTCTGAGAGTCAAAAGAAAGCATTTTTGATAATTAATCAAAACAGAAATTATAATATTAGGATATGCATTAAATTGTAGTTACGGATTACAATGGATGGTTTCACTTTCCATTACGATGTCTCTCTCTCTCTTGAAGTTAAACAATAAAGGTCGCTTACCCCGGTCATCAAGACGTCGTAAGTAAGGTCGTAGTTCTCAACATCAGTCAATCACCCACACGGCGATGAATCGGTGTTTCATAACGAAAGGCCGGCACACACATTCAGGGATTCTCCCAGAATGGCCCAGCCTGGACGGATGGCATCATTCACTAGAACTACTCGGGTAGCGACGATACGATTTACCTTCCCGGTATGAGCCTCGGGAGCATTCCACAAGCCAGCTCGATGATGTTAAGGTATTAGTCCCGGAATGAGCATCGGGTTCGCTCTACGTGCAGTTTCGACGTTATTTCATTCCCGGTATTAACCTCGGGATCGTACCATAAAATGGTCGTTAGAAAGGCAGCATTCCTCAGCTCACGAATCTCCAGGAATCTGCTTGGAGGTCAGACTCCCGAGATTCGGAGTGAGCGTTGCTATCGTGAACTGCCTACTGAAGTAAGAGCGTTAGAGCAGACGAGCATATAAGAGAGCGAGAAAAGGTGCACACGGCTTTTATACCTTTTCAGCCACGGACCTGGACGAGAGCTTCCAGTCCGTCACAACCAATAGAAAACATTCATGATATTTCCCGCCGAGAAAAGGTTCTCACGGCCAAACGCCAGCATGTCTCGACAGAATGTCTGGAGAGCCACCTGCTATAAACAACCATTGCAAAACTTCATTATCGTCTGCAGCACAAATATATTGAAACTATGAAATTATTTACATTGGCACTTCCATTTTCGACTACCAAAAGACCTTGAACTCAACAGAAGAAATAACTCTCAAAGCGCTCGCACATTTTAAATAATATGTTAGAAATGATTTTGATTTCGGTTTAAGAATAATATATATTCCACGAGAACACATAAAAACGACAGAAAGGGGGGTTTTCAAGGCAGAATTAAAATCTGTAACAGAACTGTATATAAAGAAATATAAGACATAAATTTATATATTTTACATAAAAGTAATTCGATTTGAATATCGACATTACAATGTCTATGCCTATCTTTTTAATTTATGAGATATTTTGAGTAAGTAAGAAAGTTAATGGAAAACTCGATCGGTGAAAAATAAATTCCTCGAAAAATGCGTTTATATTACTTTTATATTATAATAAATTGTATTATATATCTGGTAAATCGCGAATAGATTTTTTCTAATTTTATCTATTAGATATGAATATATAAGTGTCCAAAGTATATTCTTCAGGGTAGTAAGTACAGAGTTCAATAATCGGATAAAGTGTGTATTTTACATAACGCTGACATTTCGGCCAGATTCCGAGACCATTTGTTTTATTCGAAGATATAATTAACCAAAGTGCATCGTGCCGTGCAGTAAATACTAAGTTCAGTAATCGGACAAGTGTATATTTTACATAACGCTCGCATTTCGACCAGGTACCTTGACGATATATTTCATTTAAATCAAAATGTTTAGTTCGCATTTAGAGATGCTTAAAACCAGGCATTAAAATATCCATGATATGTCGAGCGTCAGGTCTTTGACCCACCAAGAACATTTTCTTTTACATATACTATGTATTGTCATAAAGCTATACAAAATTTCAAAAGCTTGGAATTGCAAAATATAAAAGCATTCATAAAGCCATCCAGCTCGAACAAATCCTGAGCATTTGAATTTGTAATAAAATTTAAATATTTTGTAAACATTCAGCGAAAAAATTTCAAGTAAAAGGTTTTTTTAGCTTATCCCTCGAAGTATGAATAGCCTCAGAAATGAAAATACTGTAAACACTGAAGAAATATAAAATGAAAAACCTTTATAGAAATAAAACTGATCGTAAAGTACCAAGAAATACCTATCCTGTTTAAGCTCGAAGAAAAAGCATGTAACAATTTCTTTCGTGCTGGATCACATATTTTTTTCCCCAAAGTACGTTTGGAACTTCCGTTTGGTGATTTCTATACATAGAAAACCTACTTTTATTTCTTTTTACTTATATTTGCAATTTTTGTATTTGTCTTTAAAAAATATGTGTAACTTAGTATTGAACGTTTTTATGCTTATGTTTAAAAATCCGAAAACTTTATTTCATAACATTAAAAATTGAATATTGTAACTAGAAGGGTAGGACCGTCATTTGCAATTTGCATAGGGGCATGCTATATACAAGTTATCAACATTATGCTATTTTCAACTGTCTAATACATATATATATATATATATATATATGTGTGTGTGTGTATATATGTATATATATATGTATATATATATATGTGTGTATATATATATATATATATATATATGTATATATATATGTATATATATATATATGCATATATATATATATATATATATATATATATATATATGTATGCATATATATATATATATATATATATATATATATATTTATATAAGAACTACTTTCCATTTCTTTAATAACTACACTCTGCGAACTAAGATTGATTATTTTAATCGAATTAACTAGGTGTCGATTTTAACACACACTGCTAATTACAACATAATGGCTGCATTAAATCAGGAAGTGAAATACACTTTCTGGGGGAACTAAATTACTTTTACTTTTTTCATTTCATGATTTGCGATGAATTACTTGGTCGTTTGAATTTGACTTGTTAAATTGATTACTACTAATAGTGAATTAGAAAAGGTAATCCAAAAACTAGTTTCGGTGCACCATGGAATAAAATACTTTTATGACATTTCCATAATAGAGTCTATTATTATGATTGTTTTGGAAATTACCGTTATTTCCCCACAACCAATCCTACTATTATTACAGTCCCCTCATATCTCTTTTACCGTGTTGAAAGCATCCTTGCGGAAAAGAACATTTATAGTTATAAAATATCATTGCGGAATGTTTAGGGTCACTAAACGTTGGCGATAAATTTGACAAACAATTCAACAAATCTGTCGAAATATCAAGAATTTATAAGTTTGGTCAAGAATCTTTTGATTTACGTAATGTTTTCGGGAAAGCTCCCCACAGAGCATAAAGGAATACTCGTTGTTCAGGGGGCAAATTACGTGATACGAATGACAGTGAAGTGTGAATAGGTGTAGTGCGGTTTGAAAATACTTCTTCTTTGCATCTTTATATTTGGAAATTTGTTTAACATTTAAATAATAATTTATTGTAAGTGACGGTTACTGTGAGACTATACTAAATGTTCAGATATATATCAATAGTATCTTAATATTGTGCACACATACGAATAAATTACGTAAATCGCAAAATTCTTGACCAATCTTATAAGTTCTTGATATTTAGCCAGTTTTGCTGAATTGTACTGATTTAAATAAAGCTTTATTTATCCAGATATCTGGGTACTTCCCTGTATCCTGTTAATATATCCCCCGATTCTAGAGGATGAGACGTAACGCTTTAAAATTAATCAATGTTGAAAATGTGTGTCCTTAAGCAAATTACATTATATATACAAATATAGATAACTGTTAGTTTATCTATATAAACATAGATAAACTGTTAGGCCGCTAACCGGCCTTGGCGTCGAACTCTCTCTTGGAGGGTTTCGTTTGCGCCTACCGCGATAAGAAATAAATAGTTATGCTTTGAATATTAAAAAAAGGGGTCGTACCATCCAGCACTAAAGTCTGGATAGTATGTGACCTAAGACACCAAATAATAGCGTTACATAAACTTTATGGAAGTTGTAAACAGTGTATGTTGTCGAAAACCCAGACAACTTGACTCACCCTAAGGCATGAGCAACAAATTAAGTGGCCGGACAGTATATTGTATATACTCTAAATAAATCATATTAAAAGTTTAAAAAGTCTGCAGTCCACTATCTATCGATCGGGCAAAAACAATGTAAACTATTCGATATGCGTATGTCTAGTTATTTACACAATGTATCTGCACATAAAATATCCTGAGGAAATCTGCGATTTTTCTTCATTTATCATTCAAATTTCAAAAACACATTTACACGCAAGAATGTTGACACTCTCATAGTCGGACGCCTTTTTAAAGTTAATTAATATAAACACTTCGTATAAGTGCAACATACACAAAAACTTAGGGGTCAACCTGTTACAAAGGCGCAACACATACTTCTTCTTCAGGAAGGGCAAATAAGAAGAGCAATCACTGTTCAAACAAGTTTGTCATTTGAGGTAGAGAAGCACAAATAGTTGAAGAATGGGAGAAGTAGAATCCAAGGAGGCAGGAAAATGGATGGCAGGGTACTGCAAATGAACGTTAATAATTATAATAATTACAAATTAAAGAAAAAAACTTCAGATACTAAAGAATGAACTTCCGTTCATTTAGTATCTGAAGTTTTCATCTGAGGCGACAAAAGAATCTGAAGTTTTTATCTGAAGGCGACAAAACGTTTTTGAAAGTTTCTTCACTGTTTGTGAATCAAAATCAATTGCACTGTCTTTCCTTTCCTTCCACTTGGAAATTCTTGGCTTAATTTATATTCCGCTCTACATCCTTCATGTTTTGATTATTTATAATCCGTTTTCAGAATGGAAGAAGTAGAATCCAAGGAGGCAGAATACTACTAATGAACTTTAAAAATTACGGATTAAAGAAAAAACTGCAGATACTAAATGAATGGAAAGAAAAGAAGGCAATAAAACGTTTTTGAAAGTTTCTTCACTGTTTGTCAATCATTATCAATTGCATTATATCTCCTTTCCCTCCACTTGGATATTCTTGTTTTAATTGCTATTTCGCTCTACATTCTTCATGTTTCGATTATTTATAGTCCCTTTTCAGAATTTTAGTTATTTTTCCGCAATTTTATTTGACGAAGATATTTATATAACCTACGAAACCAGTTTGTTCCTTCAGATTTCTTTTTCACTTTTATTCCGATTTTTCTAATTGTTTTGCCGCTGTTTTCAATTATTTCAGACTAATTTTCCTTGTTTGTTTTTACAGTTTATCTAAAAGTATCATGTTCTTTCGTTACCATTTCATTGGATTTACTTGCTTTTCAACTGTTTCTATTCGCTTAATTATCATTCTCTTACCACCCTGATTTCTTATTATTTATTGTCTGCTATTCTTTCTTTCCTCCATGGTTTTTACAATTCATTCGTAATATCCAATCCTTCGTAGTTTTCCATTTACTTGGATTCTACTTCTCTCATTTCTTTTCACAACGATAGCAACTTATCTTCTACTTTCAATCACGTGTACTATTTTCCTCAGATTCCAAAATTGCTTGCACAAGTGAAGCTTCGCTTGTAGTTTTTCTTGAAGAAGACTTGAAAAAGACTATTTTTTGATATCGAAAACATTTATTTCTTAAAATTAATTATATGCTGCATTTTGGCTAAGATTCCATATTATTGATTAATAAATGTATGATGATATATTGGAAAATACAGAAAAACATTTTCGTTGTTGAATGTTCTGTGATTTTTACTTTTATTTCAAAAATATGTAAATTTAAATTTCAGATTTCTGTATTCAGGAAATTTTAACGGTAACAGAATCCCCATGCTTTAGTAATTAATAATACATTTAATACAGTTAGTTTCAACTTATATAATATAATATTATAACGCACTTTTTATTTTATTTCTGCGCATGTATACAAATATATACGTAGTTAAAATTTTTCTTTTACATATTACACACAAGCATTTTAATGACCTATTCATATAATATGAAGGTAATTTAAAAGGTAATTTAAAATCTGGCTGTTTTCTTTTGAATTCTCGCAAAAGATTCAGTTTCAATACCTAAAACTCTCACATTTTTGTTTTAATCTGAAATTATGTCTAAAACTCTGCATGAAGATTAATTAATTTTAATTTCAAATTAGTTGTATAGCAGATGTGCTGTAAAATACCTAGGATACTATTGCATAAAATTGTTCAAATAGTTTTCAATTCAGCAATACATACTCCCAGCTAGCATAAAAACAAATATAGAGGTATATAAGCATGTACTGTCGTTAAATCAAATGAACATTATAGAAAATATTTTTGTGCTTTTGAATGTTCAATAAATACAAGTAAATTGAAGCGTGTATATTTAGAAAATGCTCCATTTAAGAGATCCTAGGTTTATTGAAGTAGGAAATAATAATCACATACAAAATATTACTTTAGTAAGCGGTGCAAGCAAAGTACTGACGAATGTATGGGTTTTTTTTATATTTTTAATTTTTTGACGTTTTGTTAAGATATATGTTTTAAATTTCAATTGCTAAAAGTAAAACGTTGGAATGTTATTTTCCAAACAGAAAGCTTTGAGAGTATAAAGTAGGTAGCTAAATACTGAAATTTTTTTAGAAAATATTTACTTTTTGTATCATGTCCAATTCGTTACACGCAGAGTAATGAATATTACAATAAATAACATAAATAGGACAAAATAATTTATAGTCATTTTTATATTATTTTCACTAGTATCTTTTAAGATTTTTTTATTTGAAAGATGTGAAATATTCTAATATAATCATGACAATTTATAGCAATGGTTGTTTGGTTGGTGTCGTGGTCCATTTAAATCACGTCTTAAACAGATGCCTAAGCAGATATGACAGCCAATGCAATATGAATGATTAAATCTGAGTATTGTTTTTCTTGCAGACTTTTATTAATATTCTGTACTGCCTCTATAAAATTTGTGGAAATGAAAACAGTTTATAAGAATCTAAACATTCCTTTCACATCTAATTACTTTCAAAATATGTAGAAAAATATAAAACAAAAAATTCTTGTACGAACAGCGCCTCAACATTCAATCGGTTTAAAGACTCAATTATCTACAGATGTCAAGACATATCAACACTTATCAACACATATCGCTTTTGTCACTTGACAGCTTCATTGGTTGGACAGGCGAATCGCAATGATTTGTTTTTCTTCGTACAAAGAAATTGCATTTTCACTTCATTACCAGATTTCGATTTTATGCCAATTCAACCAATATAACATACTAAACTTTTCTTAAAGTAAATTCAACTCGTACAAAATAGTCACCCTTTAAATTAGCATCGTAGCTTTCAAATTATAACATATCCCGACAACAAGCAATAGATTCATCTGAATCCTAAAATTTCTATTCAACAGAAAACTTGCTACTTGCTTTATTCTCCACTATGTTTAGTACTTTACAACAAAGTTGAAAAGTGTTTATGACTTTGTTCATTCTGTCTGTCTGTCTGTCTGTTCGTTAGCACGATAATTGCCGTAAAAATGGCTTAATCAAAATGAAATTTTAGTATGTTGTTCAGAAGGTCTGTAGGACCTATGCGAATATAAATGAATAATATCACCCAATTAATTTTGGATTGAACCCGGGTTGAAAAAATGAAATACATTGAACCCTATGGGACCTAATTTTTCAGACATTTTTAAGCGGATCTAAAATTCACAAATTGCTTCGAAAATTTTGAGTAATATTCAAATTATTTCATAAACTATGTAAAAAATATTTCAGCAAAATATATTCAGTAGTTTTTTAAACAAAAATTAAATTAATAAATACGCCTTTTATATGAAGCGATCACGTGACCATGGTATTAAAAGATCATGTGACCCATTTCAAAATGAAATATGTATGGCATCCATCTTGTCTCAAAACCGTGATTTTTAAAGTTCTTTTTAATTCATATTGAGTGTTGTATTCGTCCTGAAACCGCTTTATTTTTGCTTAAATTCTGTGCATCTACATACTGAAACAACGCAATGACAATATATTTGCGTTTAAATGCTCATCTAAATTTGATTATTTCTACAACTAAGCCTATTTTTTACCTATGTAAAATGTAAACAGCAAAATATGTAGGATGATTTGTATAAGAAGTGCTGTATTTCTTTAATTCAAAAGTATTCAGTTCATGGAGTCTGCATAGCTGATATGAATGAAATATTCATTGATTTTACAGAGAGAAGGACGATTTTTTTCGTTGAAGTTTTAAGCATAGAGTTTAATTACTTGTAGCTCCATGGTCTTAAGTTTTTAAATAAAATAAATTATTTTAGTACAGTGATGAATGAAATAAATGGGAAAATGTTAAGAATGAAATGCTGATTTTATAGAGAGCCAGGCATGTTATTTTTTCTATGACGTCATTTGAATGAATGTCAGTTGTTTTCGATGAAGTTTTCAAATATAATAAATTATTGTAGTATTATGATGATTTTAAAAATGTTAGCGAGGAATGTATCTCATTTTATAGATGTTTAAACCAGGCAATTTATATTTCAATGCCATCATTTGAATGAAGTTCATTTTTTTTCGATGAATTTTTAAGTTTTCAAATATAATAAATTAATGTAGTATTGTGATAAGTTTTAAAATATTACTTAGGAATGTATTGCATTTTAGAGATGTTTAAATAAAGTTGCATTGAAGTTGGTAAGTGGATCATAATCAATGCTTTAAGCATGATTGATCTTTCTTGTTCTAATTTATTTAGTTTATTTTTCTTCATATTAAAATTTCCAAGCTGAATTTTTTGAGATGTACTTCTAATAAAAGCAGCTCTCTCTCTCTCTCGCTCTGGTCTTTTAGTATCATGTTTCTAAGTTTTGCTTTAGTAAAAGTAGATTAACAATAACACAAAAGTCAATTTATTAGCCAAATCTTAACCAAAAACATATTTAGTTGTCTAGCGTCATTGGGTAAATCATACCCAGATGCAAAATGAGTTTGTTTATAATAAACTAATTTAAAGGATCTAGGACAGGAAATTTTTCAAAAAATGATATTTTAATAACCTAAAAATATCCAAATTGTGTATATCTAATGAGGCAGATGATAATTAAATCTTTCAATTAACATTGCAACAACTCTCATATAAGAACTTGAATATATTGTTGTGTATGTAACGGAACTTTTAAAATATTATTCTCTCCCCATTTGAACAGTTCAGTTAAAAAATTATATACCCGAATAGTCCGAAATTTAAATTGATATTATTCAAGATATGTTTAAGACATAAGTGTGAAATTTTAAACATAAATATTTTATAAAGTTAACTTTAATATGCTTTTAGAATTTGTGTATGTAAATGAAAAATTTTAATTTGCGGTGTTATCATATATAGGTCAATTATATAAATAGGGATTTTCATATTTAACATGTCCACAATGCTGTTTTTAGTATGTATTATTCTCCAATGGAAAATTATAATGCATGCTTGCTTCTTAAAATCTGTTTTTGTTTTATTAATAGAGCAATTTAGTTTATTTTACATTTCTAAAAGTTAAAAAAATATTTCTTTTATTTGTTTTTGTTTTTTACTAACTGCGTTTATATTCAATGCACTATAAGAATTTGTGTAAACCATTTTAAATTAAACTGCTCGTAAACAAAATACGTATATACTACACATTCTTACTACCTTAAAATTAGCAAAATGTTCACTAATTCAGTAGTCCTTTTAATTTCATGATTTGAAATCTACAGTATTAAAATGTAGGGTGCTCTTTAAATTAAAAAATATATATATTTATCGCAGTAGCTCAATAGTTGAACATCATCTGTCAACACAGTCATACGATGTAGTTCCTTATGGTATAATAATATGTAATATACATTTTCATAAAATTTAAGGCCTTTTACATGACATAATAAAAACATTTTTGCAAACCATAGTTTTAAAGCCTTTGCTACAACCAAGAATTAATCTAGATACTAAAACAATAATTACTTTAGTATCAAGTAGACAACCGATATCTTTAAGAACAAAAGAAAAAAGTATTACGGGAAATACTCTGATATTATTCGATATGCTCAGACAGAAGAAAGATCCGAAAAGTTTTATCTTTCCGAAGGTCTCAACAGAAATCAATCAAAAAGTCTGGCAATACTCGAAGGTAACACTGAAATATTTCAACAAGGTATCATTTTCCAGCTTACTAAAATCTGTGCCCTGTTCGATCCAACAAACATTACAAGAAAGAAAACTATTTCAGCACTGAGGAACGAGTTATAGTTTTCTTGTATTAGATATAAGTAAGAATTCAGATTTTTTAAGAGAATATTTTCCGTATGGAAATTTCAATGTGTTTTGTAAGTAACGAAATATAATAAAATTCTATTTATTATATTACTATATTATTGCTACATTGACATGGTCGTAAATTGCTCGTATAGTGGTACTTATTTATTAAATTGTACATTGCTTTGTTGTGCCGCTATTAACCCTCCAATTATTCAACTTTCGCGCGAGTTCTGTAAAAGAATTATTAATTAATATAGTACTAAATGGATTACACCACTTTAACAATAAAACATTTATTAACAACATAAAATACTTATTAAATTTATTACACAATTAATTATATTATTTCGGCGGAGGGAACATGTGAGACCAGTACGAAAATGCCTAAAATGTGATTAGGACCAGATATCATTTTTCAATGGGCACATACCTTCAAGTCTGTTTTGAACATAGACCATAATGTGACCATCAGTAACTTGTACCGGCCATAACTCAGGGTGTTTGGCTCCGTGTCGATTTGCACTGCACACATCAATAGATCTAGCCATTATTTTGGAACATCTACGGAACACTCTGCATCTCTAGTATTGTCGTTCTATCATAATGCCGCACCCGTATCTCTATCTGAGAACAAGTGTCCTTCTTAAGTTACAGGCTGTGGCTCTTTTTCTTCGGGGGTGTTACTCCCCCTTTCTCTGATTTGCAGCAATCAGGTGACGAAATAAGCACCTTCCTCCATTGGATAGCATTTCCATCCAATGCCGTGTTACTTCACATTTTCTTAAGGGTTGGCCCTCTTCTGTCATGACACCCTTAAATTTATGGTTTTCTGACCTCTGGGTTCACATTTCGTAAATCTTGACGTCATTCAGACTGGAGGTATTTTCCGAAGTTTCAGATCAATATATAATTGGCATAAAACTGTCTCACTAACGTGTGAGATCTATTTCTGGCCTCACATGTTTAAATATATATTGTAAATTATTGGAAAAAACGATGAGGTCAACGATACATTTGGCTCCTGTACACGACACAAAAAGTTGAATCAATAAATTGACCGTTCAAGTTCTGCACGTGCATCGGGCTTTTTTTTTTTCTAATGTTGCGAAATTGGAGAAAATGTTGTCGAATCACTAAACATATTGGCAGATTGATAAAAATAATGCCAAATTAATGAAATGAATCTTGTTTTGAAAGGGGATATTATCGTAATGATGTTTCGGTAGTTTTTGACTGTCAGTCCATCCTACTTGACAACAAATTTGGTGACCTTTTAAAATCTGGCCAAATTGCTCAAATATCATCAACTGAACGAAAATATCATCAAATCGATAAAACTGTTATCAACTTGATAAAAATGACACCGAATTAATAAAATTAATTGCGTTTTGAAACATGATAGTATTGTAATGATGTTTAGGTAGCGTTCATTTCTTAGACCAACTGTCCCACTTTCTGACAAATTTGGCAATTTTTTAAAATTCCGTCAAATTAATGAAAATGCAGCCGAATTGATAAAATGATACTAAAGTTATAAAAATGACTCCTAATTTATGAAAATTCAATATTTTGCCAAACTAAGTTCAATTTCCTTGATAATCCTTATCGCTTTGTGATAATTAAATAATAGTTTTTATAAATGGGTTTAGAAACGGGACCAGGATGGTTTTTTTATCTGTCTGTCAAGATAGTTTTGTATAGCGAAAACAGAGATTCTAATACATATTTTAAGAAGAATTAAATGTTTTAATAAAATATTTTGAATAACTAAGTCATTTAAAGTATTATATGAATATGCACATAATTCAAGTTTAAATTTCTTTATATTTTATATTCCGTGCGAAGAACGGGTATACTGCTAGTTTGAGAATACATTTCTGTTTTCAGTTAGTAATTATACGTTACTTCTTTTTTCCTTCATGTGTAGGTTCTATGCTTTTAATTTATAAGTAGTACTTTTCTTTTCCAAACGTTTACGATGTCATATGAATCGATAATAATGGCTGTAGAAATTGCTTTAAAAATAGTTTTGTTAAATAAAATTTAATTAATTTGGCATAAATTTCACCAATAAGGAAATTGTATAAAGTATAATTGCAAGCTTAACATTTTAAATCAATACGTAATTCAATCAAATAACACTGGCGCCATCTATGTGTGAGTAAAGCAAACAAAACATTATAATTTTACACTTTATAAAATTGTTTGGTTGACAATATAATATACTTAATTATCTTACGACAGTAATTGAAAACCAATCAAAATTTCAATTATAAAAATCAGAGAAATTTAGTTTTGAGATCTTTCCGTAAAATTAAAGAGAAATTGAGTCTCTATATGCAGAGTCTTGGAAAGAAAGAGAGTAAAAACAATTTTTGAAAAGGAAATTAAAATTAAATACACTAAATTCACATTAATTAAATTACATTTGTAAAGTAGCCAATTAAAACTGTATAAATAAAGTAGTCAAAAATGCATTCCATGCACGAGTAGCACAAGGTAAGTAGAAAAATATGGAGAAGGATCGTGACGTTAAAGCAGTTTGTATTCTAATTGGGCAGTTACACTCAATAAATTGTCTGATCTTTGCGGTTGCAACGGTTCCTTAAAGAAGGTGTACGCAAGAAATTTGCGATTTAACTTCTCTTTTACGCTATGCAAGTTTGCGCAATAAATTGACGGATCAATTTTTTTATTCAACTGATTACATCGTATACAGAGGTTTTATACTATACAATTACTTCGAGTTATTGTTGTTGAAACCCAGACCGTCCGACCTACCAGAAAGGTCAAAGTTAACAGTTTGGACGGCTGGTAAGAGCCACCCAATTTAGACCGGAACCCAGTGGGAAAGCATCAACAAGGACCGTGCCCTCATTCTCCTTCCAGCAACCCCTCGGATGAACTTACGGACCCACATGTTTAACGTGATCGTACTCCGCGTGAACACGGTGTTAGTTTTGGCAGTAGATGGAATCGAACCAGATCCTATCGAATGCAATTCCCGCGGGCTAACAATTACTTCGAGTGAAGTTATTGATACCATAGAAGTAAAATCAGTCTTCATACTTAACTAAGTCTTCGTCGTCTAAGCCGTACTTACATTAAGTCTTCGTACTTTAACAAAAATAATGATCTCTCCACTTTTTCTCTCTAATTTCTTCTGTATTACTAATTTTTCGGGGGGTGTTCTATGCTCAATGTTTTTATGTACGAATATATATAATTCTTACTGGATTTGTTTTTGCCTTTGGCTAACTGCAATAAGCAATATTTCCAATGTATTGAAGCTTTCCCTGGTGCTTCAGATAAAAGCAATTTAAAGTTCGAAAGTACTAAGGATTTTTGTCTTGTAATTTCACGTCCGTAATTGTTAAAATAAAACTGACTAAAGACGCAGCAATTCAATTTATATTATTTATATTCATAGATCCCGCCAATAGGATATTTCTCTAAATGCACTGCCATATCCCAAAGCAGCTACCGTTATCTGTTGCAAAATCAGTAGCATTTAACCAACACCTGTAGAAGAGTTGCTTTTATGTGTTCTTCAATTAAAAAACTAGAACAAGAAAGATCAATCATGCATAAAGAAGTGATTATGAAACATTTTCCAACTGAAATGCAATTTGATTTAAAAATCTTTAGAATATGATACATTCAGCACTGATATATTTTAAATTAACAAAGTACTACAATAATTTATTATATTTTAAAACTTAAAACTTCATCGAATTACCTTCATTCAAATGACGCCATCGAAATATAAATCGTCTGGCTGTCTATGTAAAAGCAATGAATATTTCATTCATACACTTTTATTCCAGACTCCAAAGTTAAATAATTTTGCGTGAAAAAAATTCAGCAATTGTTACACAACTCATCTGACAATCATTTTTTTACATTCTGAATCCCTTAATTAGGCGTCCATCAATTAAAATTAGGCATCGTTGTAGAAATAATAAAAGTTTGATGATAATTTAAAATAAAAAATATTGTAATTACGTTGGCACAGAATATAGAGGCACAGAAAATACGCAAAAATAATACGGTTTTAGGACGGATGCAACACTAAATATGAATTTCAAAGAACTTTAAAAATCACGATTTTTACATTGGGAAAAAAAGATGGATGCCATATTTTATTTTAAAGTAGGTCACGTGAATTATTCATATAATATGGGTGTAATTATTATTTTGATTTTTATTTAAAAATCTACTGAACATATTTTGCTGAAATTTTTTTTATATATTTTATGAGATAATCCTAATATTTCCTAAACTTTTCGAAGCAATTTGTGAAATTTAAGGTCGTCTAAAAATATTTGAAAAATTAGGTGTCATAGGGTTCAATGTATTTCGTTTTTTCAACACGAGTCCAAAACTGATTGGGTGATATTATTCATTTACATTCCCATATGTTCCATAGACAGTTTCAACAACATACTAAAATTTCATTTTGATAAAGTCATATTTATGGCAGTTATCGTGCAAACGAACAGACAGGCAGAATGAACAATGTCATAAACACTTTTCAACTATATTGTAAAGTATTAAAAATCGTTCAATGTGTTCATGGATAATGGCCGTTGCTCTGGGAGCCCGATTATTGCAAAATGATCCGTTTTGGAGTCTTTTGTGACCATAAACACAACCATCTTAGCTTCCTTAATTTGGAGCTCAACACTCTTTTAAATATGAGACTTTAGTTACAAGTTATGTCTGTTGATTTCTAAAGAGCACAATTTCGAAACAACAAATATGTTTGATACAATTGCTATAATTTTTACTTTCCCTGTAATACATAGTAATGTATAGGGAAAGTATTGGAATCGTGCCGAAAATCGCAACTCGAGTTTTCGACGGATCTACACGTTTCAAGACCTCTAGAATACGAAAAACCTATTTTTAGCGTGACGTCTGTGTGTGTGTCTGTGTGTCTGCGTGTCTGTCTGTGCAGATTTTGTATCCACTCTAACTAAAAAACTAATAGAACGAATTTCATAAAATTTGGTAGGTAAGTCATTTGTGAGCGAATCTGGTGCTGATTAGTATTGGGTACGATTCGGGATAAAATAACCCGCCTTTTTTTTGTGAAATGGCCCGCGAAAGCTTGCATCCACTCTAGCTGGAAATCTAATGGACCGAATTTCACAAAATTTTTTAGATAAGTCGCCTGTGGGTCACCCTGGAGCTGATTAGATTTTGGTACGATTCGGGAAAATGTAACCTGCCTTTTTTTGCAAAATGGCCCGCAAAAATCGACAAAATTTAAAATAAAAAACTATGTATGCCGAAATATATCCATTAAATTCTTGTTTTATACGTAATTTTTAACGAAGAAAAGAATAACACCATCCCTATTACACTAGGTCTAGCCGTTCTCGAGATATTTTAGTTTTTTCGTATTTTTTCTACGCCATTTTTGAAAGTACGTCCAGTTAACCAACAAGAACGAAGATTGAATTAAAAGGGAATTAAATTTCATTAAAATAAAGCGATCGCGGATATAAGTCTGCAGAGAAAGTCATGTGCTGCCCACATCAGATTTTTTTGTCTGGCAACTTGATGCATTTTGAAATGAACGCCAAGTCATTAAAAATATTAACATCGGAAGATTAAAGAAAAAACTTTTTCTTGGTATCGGTTTCAATTGATTTGTCACAAAAGACATTTCAGAAAAATAACCCATTCACTTCAGTTTTGCGTATTCACTTAATTCCAAACTGATTTTTGAGGATTCATTTTGTTAGACACTCAGTTTTATTACTTTCCCTGCAATACATGGTAATGTATAGGGAAAGTATTGGAATCATGTCGAAAATCGCAACTCGAGTTTTCGACGACCTCTAGAATACGAAAAACGATTTTTAGCGTGACGTCAGTGTGTGTGTCTGTCTGTGTGTCTGTCTCTCTGTGTGTCTGTGCAATGTATGTATCCACTCTAACTCAAAAACTAATAGACCGAATTTCATAAAATTGGGTAGGTAAGTCACTTGGATGTGACCCTGGTTCTGATTAATTTTTGGTACGATTCGTAAAATACGATTCGAAATGACCCATAAAAATTTCATTTATCCGCTCTAGCTAAAATACCAAATTTACCAAATTTCACAAAATGTAGTAGATAAGTTACTTGTTGGATACTCTGGTGCTGATTAGAATTTGGTACGATTCGGAAAAGAAGAACTCGCCTATTTTTACGAAATGGTCCGCAAAAATGTCATGTATCTACCCTCGCTAAAATACTAAAAGACCAAATTTCACAATATTTGGTAGATAAATTACCTATAAGACACTCTGGTGCTGATTAGATTTTGGTACGATTCGGAGAAGAACAACCTGGCTTTTTGTACAAAAATCACCAAAAACTGAAAAAAAAAGACTACGTATGCTGAAATGTATCAATTAAATTCCTGTTTTATACGCAAGTTTTGACGAGGAAAAGAATATAACACACTCCATTATACTTTAGGACTAGCCGTTTTCAAGATATTTGTGATTTCTTGCATTTTTGTTACGCCGCTATCGAAAAAATGTCCAATTACCAAATAAAAACAAAAATTGAATTAAAAATTTAGTGTTACGCAAATTTAGTGTTATTTGATGCAATTAAACTCAATCTAACGAATTATTAAAAAAATAAGGAAAATATGAATTTGAGTATGCAGGGAAAGTCATGTGCTACCCACATCAGATTTTTACTTTCCCTGCAATACATGGTAATGTATAGGGAAAGTATTGGAATCATGCCGAAAATCGCAACTCAAGTTTTCGACGGATCTACACGTTTCGAGACCTCTAGAATACGAAAAAACTATTTTTAGCTTGACGTCTGTGTGTGTGTCTGTGTGTCTGTCTGTCTGTGTGTCTGTCTGTGCAGATTTTGTATCCACTCTAACTAAAAAACTAATGGACCGAATTTCACAAAATTCGGTAGATGAGTCACTTGTGGGTTACTCTGGTGCTGATTAGATTTTAGTATGATTCGCAAAAAAATGACCTGCCTTTTTTTGCTAAATGGCCCGCAAAAATCGTCCAAATCTAAACTAAAGAACTGGGTATACTCAAATATATCCATTAAATGCTGATTTAATACGTAATTTTTAGCGACGAAAAGAATAAGAACAACCCCATTACACTAGGTCTAGCCGTTCTCGAGATATTTTAGTTTTTCGTACTTTCCCTACGCCACCTTTGAAAATAAGCCCGGTCACCGAATTAGAACGAAAATTGAATTAAAAGTGAAAAAAATTTAATTAAAATAAAGAGAACGTTAATATAAGTCTGCAGGGAAAGCCATGTGCTGCTCGCATCAGATTTTTACTTTCCCTGCAATACATGGTTATGTATAGGGAAGGTATTGGAATCATGTCGAAAATCGCAACTCGAGTTTTCGACGGATCTACACGTTTCGAGACCTCTAGAATACGAAAAAACCATTTATAGCGTGACGTCTGTGTGTGTGTGTGTGTGTCTGTATGTCTGTGTGTCTGTCTGTGCAGATTTTGTATCCACTCTAACTAAAAAACTAATTGATCGAATTTCATAAAATTTGGTGGGTAAGTCACTTGTGGACGAGTGTGGTGCTGATTAGTTTTGGATATGATTCGGGATGATAGAACCCGCCTTTTTTTGCGAAATGGCCCGCAAAATCTTGTATCCACTCTAGTTGAAAAACTAATGGACCGAACTTCACAAAATTTGGTAGATAAGCCACTTGTGGGTCACCCTGGTGCTGATTAGATATTGGTAGCATTCAAAAAAATAATTTGCCTTTTTTTTTGCAAAATGGCCCGAAAAAATTGACAAAATCTGAAATAAAAAACTACGTATAATCAAATATATCCATTAAATGCTTGTTTAATACGTAATTTTTAACGAAGAAAAGAATTAGACCAACCCCATTACACTGAGTCTAGCCGTTCTCGATATATTTTAGTTTTTTCGTATTTTCTCTACGCCACTTTTGAAAATAATTCCAGTTATCAAATGAGCACGAAAATTGAATTAAAAGTGAATTAAATTTAATAAAAATAAAGAGAACGTGGATATAAGTCTGCAGGGAAATTCATGTTCTGCCTACATCAGATTTTTACTTTCCCTGCAATACATGATAATGTATAGGGAAAGTTTTGGAATCATGTCGTAAATCGCAACTCGAGTTTTCGCGGATCTACACGTTTCGAGACCTCTAGAATACGAAAAAACTATTTTTTGCGTGACGTCTGTGTGTGTGTCTGCCTGTGTGTCTGTGTGTCTGTCTGTCTGTCTGTCTGTCTGTGCAGATTTTGTATCCATTCTAACTAAAAATTAATTGACCGAATTTCATAAAATTTGGTTGGCAAGTCACTTTTGAGCGAATCTGGTGCTGATTAGTTTTGGTACGAATCGATATAAAAGAACCCGCATTTTTTTGCAAAATGGCCCGCAAAAGCTTGCACCCACTCTATCTGAAAAACTAATGGACCGAATTTCACAAAATTCGGTAGATAGGTCACTTGTGGGTCACTCTAGTACTGATTAGATTTTGGTATGATTCGAAAAAAAATAACCTGTTTTTTTGCAAAATGGCCCGCAAAAAAATTGCCAAAATCTAAAATAAAAAACTACGTATGTTCAAATATATATATTAATTGCCTGTTTCATACGTAATTTTTAACGAAGGAAAGAATAAGATCAACCCCATCACCCCCCCATTTTAGTTTTTTTATATTTTCTCTACGCCACTTTTGAAAAAAAGTCTAGTTATCAAATGAGAACGAAAATTGAATTAAAAGTGAATTAAATTTAGTTAAAATAAAGAGAACGTGGATATAAGTCTGCAGGGAAAGTCATGTGCTGCCCACATCACATTTTTACTTTCCCTGCAATACATTGTGATGTATAGGGAACTATTGGAATCATGTCGAATGTATTGGAATCATGTCGAAAATCGCAACTCGAGTTTTCGACGGATCTACTCGTTTCGAGACCACTAGAGTACGAAAAACCTACGAGAAAAAGAATATAACGCACTCCATTATACTTTAGGACTGACCGTTCTCAAGATATTTGAGATTTCTTGCATTTTTGTTACGTCGCTATCGACAAAACTGTAAAAATTACCAAATAAAAACAGAAATTGAACTAAAAATGCAAATTTCGTGTAATTTGGCGCAATTAAACTCAATCTAATGAATTATTAAAGAATTAAAGAAAATATGAATTTGGGTCTGCAGGGAAAGTCATGTGCTGCCCACATCAGATTTTTAATTATTACTTTGTCAAAACATCGGTTTTAGCATTTCTTTTATCAATAAATATCGTTTATTCTGTGCTTAATAGTTTTACAACTTTTATTCCAAAGCTCCGCAATCGCTTAAAACTATCTTAATTCCCGGGTATATTGTTACTGGAGTAACAAAATATATTTAATGTGTCTGCTTCGAGTACAGTATATGCATGTGCTATCTGTAATCTGCTAAATTAAAACCAATTTATACTAATTTTAAATACTACTATTTCACATGCTACATCAATAAATGAATGCATATTTGGTATCAATTAAAGAAATTTTCTCAAAAACACTTGTAAAAATTAAACTAGTGTTTCGATTTGTTTTCATATTTTCAATACTAGGAATTTTTCGATTATGTAGATTATTTTTTAAACTACCTCATGCCAATTACCAAACTATACATTCACACTAACTGCGCATGTCTGATACAGTGACAAACACTACATTGTTATTTTACTATTATGGTGATCACATCAAATGTAAACGGAATTCTAATCGATATAGTAGTTCAATAGATATAGTCCAGCAAGCCCCAGATGTGCTGTTATATTCCCTAGCCTATGTTGAGACCCAGACCGTCCGACCTACCAGAACGTTGTAAGGTAACTGTTTGGACGGCCTATGTGTCAAACTTTATTCAAAATAGTGGCCAATATACTTAACCTTGAAGTTTAGATACAATGAAGGAATTGATAATAATAAATAAAATTAAAATTTTCACAGAACCCTACAATTTTATGGCAGCAATCCACAGAGAATTGCATCTAACAGTATACTATCTTAAATAATAAAAGGTAATGTATGTCTGTCTGTCTTATACACTATAGGCTCAGCGACCGCGCGTCGCAGAGCTACGAAATTTGGCAATCGCAGACTCGGGGGGGGGGGGGGGGGTGACAAGGGGATTCGTGAAAACCGATTTCAATATTTGAATTATTTTTTGTTATTTATTGTTTTATGCTATTTCGACCGTTTATTCCAATTTTGCCCTTTTTTCTCCACCATCCAGACGTCCTAGAAAAAAAATCGCACTACCGGAACGAGCAGACAATTGCGAGTAAAAATATATCCACTTCACATCTCAGGGATAAGTTCTAATATTGTTTTAAAGATTATAAGACAAAAGCCACTTTCGGCTCAGAAAAACGAACTTTCGATTTTAAATTCTCACATCGGGAAAAGTTTCGAAATTTTCGACTAATAATTTACATTTTTAGAAATCTCAAAAATCAGGCTTTCTTACAAGTCCAATCTGGTCAAGAAATAATTATAAATAGCCGTCCGATACGGATTTTAAAGAAGTAATGATTTTAAATTTCTCGGCGAAACTTTATGAAGTGACGATTCTTCATCCAGAGAAAACGCCGTGCACGCGCAGACGCATGGCGTTTCCATGGCAACGGTGTTATAGTTAGTTACCCCAAGCAAAAATTTGGGATCAGACTGACTGTGGTGAAAGGAGGGGAGGTTCCACAAGATGGGTTTTACGTAATGCCTCTACAAGTGGGAACGGGCATCATATCGCACCCCATTGTAATCACCACAAATAAATTGAGCCCAGTGTACGACTGGATAATAAGGGTGGACTATCTAAAAAGAACGGGACTGGGGATTGACTTGAAGGGGAATAGGTAATGGATATTTTAAATGATGGAATGAGGATATTTGAAATGATATTACGTTATATTTTTTGGCCAAGGTACAATTAAAAAGGTAATTTGTATTTGCTTTTTATAAGGTTTTTGGCTCATTATGCTGGATTAAATTGTGGCAATGTATTGTTTACATCGGGTGGTGGTTGGGACCACAATGCAAAATTTAAACACTGAAGAAATAAAAAAATAAATAAAAAGAAAGTTATGGAGTTTGTCGCGGTGGCTCAAATTTTCATTATTAGTTTTAACGTCATTAAATTAAACCAAACTTTGTTAAATCCACCGGGTTGAGGACACGGTTGCCCAGTGGTTAGCGCATGGGAATTGCACTCGGTAGACCCGGGTTCAATTCCGGCCACTGCCAAAATTGCCGTCGTGTTCACGCGGAGTACGATCACGTTAAACATGTGAGTCCGTAAGTCCTTCCGAGTGGTTGGTGGTAGGGTACGGTCCCTGTGGATGTCTCCCCCACTGGACTCCGGTCTAAATTGAGTGGCACTTCCTGGCCGTCCAAATAGTTACCTTACACCTTTCTGGTAGGTCACGCCAGCGAGTTTGCCACGAACAGAATTTTCAAGGGTAGCGAACAGGCTGGTCGCCGAAGGCGTCTAGTCATATATAAAACAGCAGAGGAATGTGATTGACTTCAATCTGAAATCTTACACAGATGCAATTTTTTTTGTCGTAATTACTCTCCAAAGACGTTTTAAGATCATTCATGTTCCAAGTATGTTTCGAATTTGGCGTTTTTTTTTTTTTTTTTGGCTTATATTTTTACATACCAAGATAATTCTGAAAAATAGTACATTTGACATAGTTAATCACAAAACAGCTGATTTCAAATTTTGTTCTATCTCTTACTCCTTGGGATTTTTGTGTGCCAGTTGAATTTGTTTCGTGTTATTGGGACATCTTTTATCTTGTTTGAATTTGTCTCGTCTTTTTGAGACATTTTTGTTATGTTTTGGCACAATCTAATCTTATGTGGCAATTCTTGTTTCAAATCAGCTGGTCTGTTCTTCATTCTGCTTTCTTAATAGCTCTCATTGGTCGAATTTCAATGCACAACTTGGATTATATGTATCCCTCTGTTCTTCTATTTGTGCTCATTTCGTTTACTTGACTTCTGATTTGTTGGTTCTCTAGCACTGACGAATGGGACCCAGCGTATCCTCGAAACAGCTATATCAATGTATTCTGTATCTTTTTTATTTTATTTGTTCATGAATATATTGGTAAAGATTTGGTTATCATTTTCACAGTGTCTTTACTTATTGATTCGGTTCACAGTTTTTTGCACCCAAAGTTTTTTTGCACCTCACAGTTTTTTGCACCCAATTCACAGTTTTTTGCACCCAAATATGTTTCTAGAAAGTACTCCGAATATGCTTCAACCATGCATAAAATTGACCGTTTTTGGCTTACAATTTTATTTAATGTTTATGTCTTATCAAAAATAAACTTCATTGATATGCAAGCAATCATACCAATGTAATTTAGAATAGAAAAAATAGCACTTTCTAAATCAATACTGTTTAGTTTCAGCAAAGAATCAAAAATTACTTTGACGATAAAATAGCTAACGGACCGGAAAAATCGGAGTACAAGATTGAAATATCTGTAAATTAAAAAAAAAAATAATACCTATCATGATATGATTCTTTGTTGTTCCATTATATGCAAGAGACGAAGGGAATCCAAAATGTTTTCCTTTTGCAGAACTAAGAAGAAAGATATCAATGCAGACATATGGGGAAATTCGAAGGGGGACACTAAAGTCCTTCAATTATAATATCAAATCCTTCGTCTTTATGGAAATCTATGTACATTTTGATAAAACAAACATTGTAAGAAATATTTCTACATTTCCTTTGGGGATCGTCTTTTAAGATAGGCAAAAAAGAGATAAAATATATTAGAATACATATATAATTTTTTTCACAAAGGAAATATTTCCTCAGATGGAATTAAATATGCATTTATTTTATTAAACTATTTAAATATTTTCATTAATTTATCAATACTATAGAATATAGTACAGAGAAAGTATTGTGTTCAAGAAAGTTTGTGATTTTGAGATTCTGATGGCAATATATGTTTTAGAACCTCCTGAACACCTTAACTTTATATCCGAATTCGTTATTAAAAATCTAGAAATAAATAGAATTTTTCTAAAGTTCAACGAAAATTTCGAAATTTTATAGTTTCTTAATAGGGCAGCATCGGACTGAATTTAACATAAGTATGCATAAAAGGGGTTATATATAACTCAAAGATCATGAAACCTAACAGTTTTCATCTTTGTAGTGAAAAAAAGTCGTGATACAATTTTTGCGTTCATGACGTCATCAGCTCCCCAGGGGGGGGGGGGAGGGCAAGTTACCCCCGAAGAGGTACACAGTCAAACTTTGTATCAATCGAAATATTTTTTCAAGCCCTTTAACATGAAAGGTACCATGCTATAATTGTGATCATTTAGATCAACGATATATATTTGTTAAATCTGAGCTTGCAAATGCTGTTAAAAAAAATCACAAACTACTTAAAAGTGGATTGTAGTATGTAAAAGTCGGGTTCAGCTACACTCCAGATAATTTTAATAGAATAGGATCAATTTTAATAAGTTCAATTTATTTACTTGTATACATACCTGTCATGTAAGGTACTTAAATTAAATTAATATAAATATAGTGTACACATTGTATTCAGTGGGTGTGTATGTATTACAATAAGGAGGTCACTTTACGTAGAAAGTAAAATTTTGTATTAAATTGAAAGCTACAATCCTATGGAATTAAACAGGCTGTTAGAAGCTTAATATGTTTTAAACAAACTTGATTATTTTTATTTGCGAAAATGGCAAACAAAACAAGAAAGGCAAGATGCAAGCGACCTATATTTCTCATTTAACGCCAAAAAACCAGAAATTAATTCTTATGAGTTTTGAATGCTTTTAGTTACTAAAATATACACTTTCATAAAGTTGTTGAATTCTAAAGTATTAATAAATTAGATTTTGAAATGCATAATCTTCAATACGTATCTAACTATATTTTCAGATATATTTTAGCATATTAATAAACTTAAATATATATAACTGTAAATTTCGTGTAATTCTGTTTTTCTACGATTTTTCCAAAAATGATTTAGAAAAGTACTCACACAGAATCTAGAAAAATATAAAATAATAAGATACGGTAAATTATAATTTAGTATAGTTTTTACGTACAAACAATATTTCAATTAAAGTCTGCAATAATATGATTTTTCTCAGTCATTTTGTCTCTAAATAACACTTTTTATACCTTAAAACAGGTTTAATTGGATTTAAAAAAAAATATTTTTAATTTCTCAAATTATCTATATATACACACATTTTTTTAATTTTCGGAACAAACGAGAAACGCATTTTACAATAAAAATGTTTTTTAAAAAATTTTGAGACGTTTATTTCAAACCTTATTTATTTTATTATTGTAATCAGTGGAAAACATTTATATGATTATGGCGTTTAAATATAGTATACTAGAAGGTATGCCCGTTAAATGATGAGCGTATGGAAGCATGTACCTTCCATCCGCCCTCCGGCAGCGCTTCAGCTCCTACGAACATATCAAAAGTTTGTGTTATTCGTTTTGCGTTAAAGAAAAGTTAAGTATAAAATGATCATTTATTTAACAGCATTGAATGTTCTGATTTTTTTTATGATTTTTTCAAAAGTGTGAGAGTCTTTCGAACGTTCGATCACTTTTCATATTAACAGGGTTCCAGTATTCACTAATTGTATTAATTGCATAAAATGTTTTCGACACGCTTCATTCGATCGTGAGATATTGCTTACACCAACTCACGCATATGGGCACACACACGCACGCACACACACGCACGCACACACACGCACGCAAACACACACACGCACACACACGCACGCACACATACGAACACACACACAACACACACACACATACACATACTAACACACACACAAATTACTGTATGGACATTAGTTTCGAGTTCAGGAATGGCTAAAACATGCTCTACCATCAAAAATTTTGATTCGAATTTTCGATTCTGTCCTATTACTTTCTCTATACATTATTCTATTTATGTCGAGAAAGCATTAAAGGGGACCCTAAAATGTATATTAACTTTGTTTTGAACGGCATATATAGGATATATAATAATTTGTTAATAGACATTTTAAAACAATGTATATTTTTGGAACAATTACCCGAAAGTTTCCAATCTTAATCTAAATACTCACTGGACATAGGGGGGCATGCACCCGATGCAAAGCACTCAGGTCCCACACTCACCTGACTCAAGATTCACGTATCTAGGGACTTCACGCATTTCAGAGTCTAGCGTCGTTTTAGCAAAACGTATTTATATGGAATGAGACAGTCCAGTAATTAGCGCACGAGTATTGCACTCGAACGACCCCCCGTCCTACCCAAACTGTCTCTGTGTTCAGGCGGAGTACGGGCACCTTAAATATGCGGGTCTGTAAGTCATCCGAGAGGTTGGTAGTAGGAGAAGAGGACGGTCCCTATGGATGCCACCCCCACTGAATTCTGGACTAAATTGGATGGCACTTCCCAGCCGTTCAAACAGATACCTTATAGTACGGTCGAACGATCTGAGTCGAAGGAAGAAGAAAACGTATTTAAAAATGTTAAAATATTATGTTCGATTCTTAAAGCCGCAGAAAAAAAGCGATAATTACGTAAAACATGAATTTTTCAGTATGCGTATGAAACCATATGTTACTGAATAGTAATGTGATGCTCTTTTTTCCATTACCGTTTGTCACTTTCTTTTTCTTTTTCTTTTTTTTAGAAAGTTTGAGCTCTTTTGAACTAAAATACTTTTCAGCTTTATGCAAATCACACACAATACTTTTCACTATTTAAAAAAGTATCGATAACATTTTATTCCTTGCTTAAGTAATATTTATAACGATTGATGTAGAGACCAATGATGTTAAATCTTTTTAGGATCGTGATAATCAAATACGAAATGATTAACTATGAAATATAAGGATAACAAGAATTCAGAGATAGATTCTGGTATGGCAGAAACACGATTCGTAAATGTCATTCAGTTCTTTAAATTAGAAGGTGAATATTTTTAGAAAATAAATAATTATTGAAAGTTGTACATTGTAATAATAACCAAAGTTGAAATATATAGATTATTCATCAAGTTATTGATTTAAAAGAGCTGAAATATTTCCATATTATTTATTTTAGTAATTACTAACACTCTAAACCTCCAGTTACATGAGCAGCTACTGGATTAAAATTCTAAGTTGATATCATATATGATAATACAGGTATATATTTATCTATCTGTTTGTATATTTACTTTTCGCGTAGCGGTAAATTTAAGCAACTCACAGCTAAAAATTTGGTACAGTGATGTGATACTTCAGGACAGTTTGGAAGGCACCTCCGAGCTATTTTTTTAATTCGAATATATTTTCAGTTATTTAATGTTGAAGCGCCAATTTGAGCGAGTTTTGTACAAAAACGGTTGCTTAAAGATCAAAATTAACTGGAATGTAGCTTAAATCGACTTCCTCATAGTAAATCCATTTCAAGTAGCTTCATTTTTTTTTTTCAAATTTTATAAGAAACATTTTGAAAAATCGGTATTGTAGGTCAAATGATTACAATTATAGCGGGTTGTTGCTGTTGAGACCCAGACCGTCCGACATACCAGAAGGTGTAAAATAACCGTTTGAACGGCCAGGAAGTGCCACCCAATTTAGACCGAAACCCAGTGGGGAGGCATCCACAGGGACCGTACCCTCCTTCCCCTACCACCAACCTCTCGGAAGGGCTTACGTACCCACATGTTTAACGTGATCGTACTGTGCATGAACACGGCGGCAGTTGTGGCACCGTGCAAATCCAGCTCGCAAACCACCGGGCTACCGCGCCCGAAATGTGCCAACAGCACGCGGTGTTCCAAGGTGGTCAACCACCCAAGTACTAACCGCGCCCAATGCTACCTTACTTCGGTGATCTAACGAGAACCGGTGTTTTCAGCACGGTAGGGCCGTTGGCACACAATTATAGAGTGTTACTCTTTACTTTAACCTTTTGCTTACAGGTGGGACAGCGTCCATCCCAAATGAAGAACCTCTCAAAAAGACAAGTATTTGACATACCCTATCCCAAACAGTTCGATCCCCCTTTGCAGCAATGTCCGCAAAGAGGGATCTAACTGTTTGGGATAGGGTATGTCAAATACCTGTCTTTTTGAGAGGTTCTTCATTTGGGATGGACGCTGTCCCACCCGTAAGCAAAAGGTTAAAAGGCTTGAAAAAATCTTACAATTAACAATGTTCCCCCTCTAGGGGAGTAATTTCCCCCAAAGCGGCTAATGACGTTCCGAACAAATTTGTTTTTTTATCTACTTTACACAACAATGATTGGAACTATTAAGTCTCATGATCATTTAGCCATAAAGAAACCATTTCTATGCATGCTGATGTCCAATTTTGTCCTATGCTGCCATGCTAAAGATATATAAAATTCGAATAAATTTCGAAGTTTTCGCTCGAATTCGAAAAACATTCTATCATGTTCTAGATTTCATGATAACAAAGCCGGATATAAAGTTTGGTGAAAATTAATATTTGTAGCGGTTATCATATGCAAACGAAATCGACAACAGACAGACAGAAGGACGTCACTCCAAAACTAGGTATCACGTGTTCAGGAGATCTTAAAACATATATCTGCATGGAATTCTCGAATACGAAAATTTTCGTAAAAACAATGCTTTTTCTATACTATGTTACTTAATAGGAGAAATTAAACTGTATCGCATAGTTTCCATCTTGACACCATGGGAATGATCCAATAATGGTTCTTTCCACGAGCTTTAATCTAAATTCGTAGGATGAGTTCTTTCATTTTCTTAAAAAAAATTTAAATTTCATCGAAATATGAACAGTTTTTGAAATTTCATATGTATATTTCTATATCCAAATTTTGAAGAGTTCACAATTCCAACTTCTATCATAAATATTGAATATATTCACATTCTTGTAAAGATATTTTTAATTACTATATTAGTGATTTTCATGACTTGTAATGTGATACCTCTCATAAATTTTCAAAGTTCTCCTACAGCAGCGTGGTTTGAACTATGTGTTTCCCTATATTTGAACTATGTATTCTATGTATTATATTATTATTATATTTGAACTATGTAGTAGAACTGCTTTTTCTGCTTTGTTCCATATGGGTAGCGTGAGATGATAGTTTTGGATTTAGATAATTCACTGCGAATTCCGGTGTAAATTTAATCAAAGGACAAACCGGTTCTTTAGCTATCGAAAATGTCATGGCTGAGTTTGCAAGTATTTTCATTTAGAAAGCGTGCTGTTGATTTCAAGCATCTCTAATTTCTTCTTCTTCGACCTAGACTGCCCGACCTACGCGAAAGTATAAGCGGGTGCACGATGAGATAGTACCACCAGTAGATCGGATACCCAGTGGGGGGTGGCATCTACGGAGACCGTGCCATCCTTCCCTTAACACCAACGTCACGAAAGGACTTACGGGCCGTATAGTCCTCTGTGATAGTACTCCGCTGGAACACGGGGGCAGTTTGGGCAGAGCCGAAAATCGAACTCGGGTCGTCCGAGTGCAATACCCGCACACTCACCACTGGGCTGCCCCAATCCCTAACCATCTGTAATTTGAATATACCAGGTGCACTTATTTAGGACGTATCTGTAAGACCAGATAAGGCACATTTAGGGCATATATCAAAAGAACTTATTTAAGACGTATTACACCTACAGAGTGTGAAAGGCATATTTAGGGAGTAATATGCAGTTGTATTAGGACATATCGTCCGATGTGTCCAGCGCTAAGGCGTATTACACACGACGTATTTAAGTGCTTATTTACGACGTTTAACGGCCGAGGGCAGACACGCCTATGCTTGCGCGGCGGGGGACAATGCCTTTTGAAAAGCTAAATGAATAAATTAAATTAATCCCTGCTTTAAAAGCCTGGCAATGCCGGGCATATTTTTTAATATTTAATATAACCTACATCAATTTCAATGCTTTATATGCCTTTAAAATTTTCCTTTTAATATATGAGTTCTATTTAAACAAGATTGGCATTTACACCACAAAATATGTGCTTTAAGAAATAGTAATAATAATAATATATCTATAAAAATTTGTAATGCATGAAGTAGGTAGCTGAAACATTATTTTCCAAAAAAGTAGTAAATATCGTTTACCAAATAATGGCATGTTGAAATCAAGGCGAAGTTTATTTTAAGTAAAACCCTCCAAAATACTCAGAAAAATTGAATTATCTTATCAGTCTAATGAAAAAAAGAATTTCTTTCCACCATTACGAAAGTTCTTTAAGGTTTCAGAGATATGCGTTATAAAACATTTATTTCAGAGAATGCATTTCGACTAAAAATATATTTTTTTTTCAACTACCTTTATACTTTATAACAAATATATATATACATATATATATATATATATATATATATATATGTATATATATATATATTATGAAACGGTATGTGATAAACGTAAAAATTATTCATAAATCAAATACATTTTATTATACTATACAGAATTTCTCGGTCATTTCAATTTTCAAATCGGCTGCCTTGAACTGAAATCATTCCAACGCTCCATTTTTCCCATGGGCAACCATGCTGATTATACAACGTTGGCGTAAGATGCCTTAAATGATCTCCATTGATTGCCCCTAAATAATTTGCTTTGATACACCCTAAATAAGCGCTTGCTCGCCGAAAATTGGCAGAAGAACAAAATGAAAGTACTTGAAGTTGCAAAAAATAAAATAAAACGTTCCTTTACTTCCGATGTAATATTAAAAATTTTAATCATGGCTATCTCATCATATTTTCATCTAATTTAAGTTAAATTTTAATACAGTACTCATTATTGATAATAAAATATGAAATTAAAAAATCATAGGACGAAATATTTTATACTCACCAAGTAAAAAAGTCCTAAATTAAATGCACTTAGTGTGCAATCAGCTAATTTTTTGCTGAGACGAAACATCTGCGATAAATCAAAACACCTATTCTTAAATTATTGTCTGCGGCGACCAAGGAAGAATTTGTCAAAATGACGGAAAATGTGATCTTCGATTGTAGAAATTCAATTGCTTTTGAACAAATTCGAAATTTTAAAGAATCTCGCCGATCCCAAGTGCCTTGAAATTCCAAATTTTACCGCGATCTGAAGTTAAAGTCTGTGTAAAGTATAAATGCTCTTATCAATTTGTTAGAGGGTTATAAGAACTTAATATTAACTGCAGTTACGAAACAAGACAAAACAACAGAATTAGATTTTCTTGAAGATGGAAACATAATTAGCAGTTTATGTCATACAATCTTGTATGTTCTACAAACATTCTCTATCGGAAAGTACTGGTATGACGGGGTTACACATGGAAGTTCGAATGCTTTTGATGTAAAGCATCTTAAACCGCGGTGTAGGCGTTAAAAAGTGAAAGAAATGTGACTGCGATGAAACGGAAGTATGCAGCTGAAGTGCAGCATTTTGTTATGAATACCTAACATGAAGCCATTTGTATAAAATTTGAAGGTCCAAGTCACGTGACATTGGCTACAGATTCATTAAACTTGGAACGAATTATCGCTAAATTAGCGATATTTTGGCGAATTCTGAAAATTTGTGGATTGCCTAGTAAAAAATTCAGTAAATCAGAAAATAAAATAATCAGTAATAAAATAATCATAAATCAGCGCATAAAAATAGAGATGAAGTGTCAAAGGACTTTCCTGTGATCATTTTTATAGGATAAAAAATGATGGAATCAAGGAAGAGAGAAATCGGCTATTATTTTCAGAAACAAGTAAAAATGTTTACTGCTGCCCTTGTAAACTGTTTTCGACATGAAAGGCAAAATTAACAATTGGTTTTCAAAATTGGATATCAATTACGGCAACTTTATCCGAGCACGAAGTATCAAAAGAGCATATGTCAGCCATGTGTACTTTGTATAAAAGGTCATCAAAATTTATTAGTGTTGATACTCAGTTGTTGCAGAGGAGAGAAAATGAAGAACATTTTGGGAAAGAAGTCTTGAAGTGAATAATATCGACTATAAAATTCTTGATTCGTTTAGGGCTAGCATTCAGAAGTCACGAAGAAGGCCAGGATTCTACAAGAAAAGAAAACTACTTGACGTCTTGAAGTATCTCAGTGAATAAAAAAGGCTATAGCTGAAATCTGTGACTCAAAATAAGAAAAAAAGACCAACATAGTCGAGGCAACGTCACTTCTGAAAAAAATGGATAAATATGAAACCGCCCTTGTGACAGTGATTTGGAACACCAGTCTACAGAGAATAAATACTAGTTCCAAATCACTACAATCACTGGAGTGTGAACTATTAAAATGTTCTATTCTGCTAAGGTCACTAGAGAATTTTATCGAACATTTCAGAGAAGAATTTGGAAAAGTGGAAAAAAAAGCAACTAAGTTATTAGGGCTATCATTTGATGAAGAAGATGGACAAGCTTGTAGGCCACAGAAAAGAAAAAATATTTTTCGATGAAAGAAAAAAATTCCGTCATGAATTTGCAAGAAGGGAAAATTTCATTGTCAATTCCTATTATGTCATACACGATAGCATCAAGACTGAAATATCTCGAAGGACTCAGACGTATGAAGCTGTTATAGAAAATTTTAAGATGTTTTTCATCAAAGATTTCCAACTGAAGCAAAAATGAAAGCGATAAAAAACTGAAGGATTTTTACAAAAATGACATTGATATTTCTAATTTTGACGATGCACTAGACCAATCCTTACTATTTCTACAAGAAAACAAAAATGCCACCAAAGCCGCATCAGAAATTTATCTAGCTACAAGAGAACGTTTCCTAATGTAGCGATTATTTTGAAAATATTTTTAACATTACCGATATCAAATGCATCAACTGAAAAAAAAAATTAAGTTTTAAAAAGCGTTAAAAACTATTTGAGGAGTGCGAAGAGAGAAGACATATTGAACAACATTATACATAGAACAAGAACTTTTGGACGAAATAGATGCTGTAAAAACAATTGATGAATTTGCCAAATAGAAATCAAGACAAAAATTCATGTAGTAAACCTTTTTTTAAGCACCCAGGTAACTTCGTTACTATTAAATTTTTTGAATAGATTTCTGATTTTTCTTGAAACGTTGAGTTTTATTATTAGCTACATATTGCTGGCTTAAGTAACGTATTAAAAATCTAATACTGAAATCGTTTGAAAAAAGTCATCACTTCCTAAAACATTTTTTTTTTGTTTTATGACTTGGGTCTAAAGACCTCGAAATTTTTACCGCCAGGGACCTCCATTCGACTTAACCTTTTGCTTGTGGGTGGGACAACGTCAATCCCAAACGAAGATAGACGCCAATGTCTGCAAAGGGGGATCGAACTGTTTGGGACAGGGTAAGTCAAATACCTGTCTTTTGGGGAGTTTCCTCGTTTGGGATTGACGCTATCCCACCCTTAAGCAAAAGGGTCATCCACTTCTATGGGTGATGACTTTAGGGCAATACAGAGTCTAAATAAGTAGAGGAAGATGTAAGTTCGTGGTCTGTTCGTCTGGACCGTCTGTGGCGGAAATCTGAGCTTCATACGGAGAAGAAATTTGGTGCACTTGCACTTTTGGACTCGGAAAAATGCCCCTCGGCAAGATATTTTTTAAATTCGAATTGTTCCTTAGTTATATTCTGTTTTTGCGCAATTTTCAGCGATTGTCACGCAAATCAGTTCCTTAGAGACTGAAAATAGTATCACAGAGTTTATATTTTAATCACCATCAGAGAGATAGGAGAAGATTATATTCCGTTCAAAGTTTGTTTGAAACATTAAACTGAACTTTTTCAAACAAGCAATGAACGGAATTGTATGTATTAAAACGTGACCACGTATGTATGTATCTATGTATACATGTATAGACTACTCCAAAGCCCCCTACTCGGCCTAGAAGGTCTTACTCAAATCCCCTACTTCGCTGAGGAGGTCTTACTCAAAGCCCCTACTCGACTTAGAAGGTCCCACTCAAAGACTCAAAGCCTCTAGTTGGCTTAGAAGCTAGCGGATTTTTTAACGTAGCTATCAAACCGGAGATTCTCCTGGAACATTCGAAAAATTTGATAGATTTTGAACATTTAAAAAACATTTTTTTAAACATGTAAAGAATCACTTCATCCATTAAAATGTATTTCTACATGTATGTCTAGAAACATGTACGTCTTGCCTATTCCGAAGCCCCTACGTGGCCTAAAAACTCCATGTTTTTTTTATACGTAGCCATTGAACTGAAATGGTTCTAAAATTTCAAACATTTGAAAAACTCTTTAGATTATTAAATATTTGGGGAAAAGCCCTCTTTTTAAGGGTAAACCGAGGGATACGTGAAAAAGTTATCGGAAAAGCCGAAAAATACAAAAATAGAGTTACAGTATCAGTTTTGGGTTTGAACAGGAGACCATTGAAAGAGCTTTTTCTTGTAAGATTCATACTTACCAATTTTTTTGCTGAGGAAAAGAGTCTTGTGCCTCCTTTGAGGAAAACTTTCGGGAAAACATATAGCTTTTAAAGTAAATTTGTAAATTTGTAAATTATTCATCTAATTGTAAACTGTAATTACTGTACTTATAGTACTCGAACTTTAAATGTATTCTTGTAAATCAGTCCGAAATTGAATATATATATTTTTACAAACACTCCAGTCCAATCATTCTGATTGGTCCTTGTCTTAGCCCCTCCCTCTTCCCTTTCCTACCTACTTGCCGGATCAGCCTTCCAAGACAGAGTCTCCATCTCACCTAAGTTGCAGCAAGTGATTTCCAAGAGCACCCTCTTTAGAGCTGAGTGCATTAGTTGACTACAAAATCGCTTCAACTAAAAGACTTTGCTACACATTAGATGTGGGGTTGTGTGCCATGAGGTACAGGCACCCCGTAATTATGCGTCTTGGCTTGGCTTATATTCCTCAGTATTTAACATTCAATATGTGATACTGAATCTCCACTTACCTTTACGGCAACTATAAAATGAAATATAGTACAAGTTCAGAGATCCAAAAGCAAATAACTAATTTTTGTCATGTTTGACGTCCTTAAACGCCAATGTCTGCAAAGGGGGATAGAACTGTTTGGGATAGGGTATGTCAAATACCTGTCTTTTTTAGAGGTTCTTCTTTTGAGATCACCGCTGTCCCATCCGTAAGCAAAAGGTTAAACGTAATAAAAATCAACGATAAGAATATAAATAATTGTGTAAAGCAAAATCACGTATTTATTATGTGATTTTGCTTTATACTATCATTTATCTAATCATTAACGTTATAAGTCCGCAATTACAATCAAAATACAGCACACAAGCTTTTAATACAATCAATGGATAACGTTATACGCAGCATTCCCTGAATAGATAAGGTCCTTTTGATATGAATGTTGGGTACGTTCGAATAAAATGTGTTACAAATGTGTATTTTGTGTCCTTTCAGCAAATTTTCTGTTGTACAGCGCGACCTATCGGTGTTTCTGGAACTAATTTTTTTTCACGTAATCCCTTTCCCCATGTCTTGAATAGTATGTTCAACAATTTTGGAGCCTTTACACTGAGTAGTTCGATCATATGAGATCAATGATCAAAATATGATCATATGAGATCATATGAAAATGATCATATGAGATCAATGATTAAAGTGAGAGCTCAGAGTAGGGGTGTTTTAATTCTGACCACACGGTATTTGAAAACTTCATCGAAAAAAATGAAAAAAAAATCATCGAAAAAAATGAATTCATTCAAATGACGGCATTGAAATATAAATTGCCTGGTTTAAACATCTCTAAAATGCGATACATTCCTCGGTAATATTTTTAAAATCATCATAATACTACAATAATTTATTATATTTGAAAACTTCATCGAAAACAACTGACATTCATTCAAATAACATCATAGAAAAAATAACACGCCTGGCAAATAGCAGCACTTCATTCATAACATTTTCCCATTCATTTCATTCATCGCAGTACTAAAATAATTTATTTTATTTAAAAACTTAAGACCATGGATCTACAAGTGATTAAACTCTATGCTTAAAACTTCATCGAAAAAAATCGTCCTTCTCTCTGTAAAATCAATGAATATTTCATTCATATCAGCTATGAAGACTCCATGAGCTAAATACTTTAGCGTTAGAAAAATGCAGCAATTCTTATACAACTCATCCTACATATTTTGCTGTTTACATTTTACATAAGTGAAAAATAGGCTTCGTTGTAGAAATAATTGAATTTGGATGATCATTTAAACTCAAACATATTGCATTGCGTTGTTTCAGTAGGTGGATGCACAGAATTTAAGCAAAAATAAAGCGGTTTTAGAACGAATACAACACTCAATATGAATTAAAAAGAACTTTAAAAATCACGATTTTGAGACAAGATGGATACCATATTTTATTTTGAAGTGGGTCACGTGATCTTTTCATATCATGGTCACGTAATCGCTTCATATAAGAGAGGTGTAATTATTATTTTAATTTTTATTTAAAAAACTACTGAATATATTTTGCTGAAATTTTTTTATACATTTTATGGAATCATTTGAATATTACCTAAAATTTTCGAAGCAATTTGTGAATTTTAAATCTGCTTAAAAAATGTTTGAAAAATTAGGTTCCATAGGGTTCAATGTATTTCATTTCTTCAACTCGGGTTCGATCCGAAACTAATTGGGTGGTATTATTCATTTATATTCCCATAAGTCCTACAGACCGTCTGAACAACATACTAAAATTTCATTTTGATTAAGTCATGTTTACGGCAGTTATCGTGCTAACGGACAGACAGAGAGGCAGACAGACAGAATGAACTAAATCATAAACACTTTTTAACTTTGTTGTAAAGTGTTAAAAAGAAAGTTATATTTCATTTTAATGAAAATAATAAGGATAAAAATAATTATGATGATATTTAACACGCAGCACAGGTTGATGATGAACATTTTACTGAAAATGAAAGAATTAAGTCTGCTGAAAATGTCTTATGCGATCAAATGATGATGCCCAGGTATTTGCCATTCTCTCGCGTAGACTAGTTCTGCTACCAGGTCATTTGTCCGTTGAGGAATTCAATCTGTCACTGGAAGTACAAGATAACAGTCCTATATACAAATTAGATGTGTATGCATTCACAGTAGACATTATTGAGTTTAATGATACTTTTGGTTTGTCAGGGGCGTAAACCCAGTGGGCCTGAAAAGCAAACCGTGTTTGGATACTTTTTGATCAACATATTTTTAAATGCTTGGAATTTTTTTAATAAAAAATAATTTAGAAAAGAAAATTTTTTCATATTCATAGAAGAACTAAAAATAAAGAAATGGTATTAAAAATTAAATTCACTATTCTTTTTCAACCTCACAATAAGAAAACTTGATTTTTTTTCAAAAGTGCATTGTAGAAAATCCACCTTATAATAGTCTCATTCACCTGAAATTCTTTTCACTAAAACATCTGAGCTCTTTTCATTCTAAAGTATTTTTGAATAATCAATATGAAGAAATTGGAAAAAATACATAGACATGATTATTTTTTTATTCTTAAATACAGCACCATTCTTGCATTAATTAAAAGCATAGGAACAAGTGCGATAGGAAAAGCAGCATGCAAGTCGGTTACGTTAATTAATTAACTATTACGCCATAGAGTTAAAAGAATAATTTGTATTCATTTGCATTATTGTTACATTCCCTATCATATATGTTAATATATAAGGAAAGTATTGGAATCGTGTCGAAAATTGCAACTTGTGTTTTCGACAGATCTACACGTTTTGGGACCTCTGAAATAAACTATTCTTAGCTTGACGTCTGCGTGTGCGTCTGTGTGTGTATATTTACCTTCAATGTATGTATTCAATGTATGTATCCATGTTTGTTGACCAAAATTTACAAAATTTGGTAGCTCAGATCACTCGTGGATTAAACTGGTGCTGAGCAGATTTTGATTCAATTCGAAACAAAATCTGCCCTTTTTTACGAAAGGGACAACAAAAATCGTCAAAATCAAAAATTAAAGACTACGTATGTTCAAATGTATCCATTAAATGTTTGTTTTATGAGTAATTTTTGACGATGAAAATAATAATACCAACTGCATTACTCTAGGACTAATTTTAGTCATTTCGAATTATTGCTGCGTTTGAAAATACATCCAATTGCCAGATGAAAACGAAAATTGAATTGAAAGTGTAAATTCAATGTCATTTCAAATAATTATGCGTGTTATTTTATGAATTGCGTGTTATTTAAACTCAATTTAATAAATTGTTAAAGAAATAAAGAGAAATTGAATTTCAGTCTATAAGGAAAGTCATATGCTGCCGACATCATATTACTTTCCTTATATACATAATGTATAAGGAAAGTATTGTGACGGGGTCAGAAATTCGAATTCGAGTTTTCGACGGGAGAGCACGTTTCAAGCATCCCTGATCACGAATCAAACATTCTTGAAGTGCTGTCTGTGTGTGTGTGAAAGTATGTATGTGTGTGTGTGTGTGTGTGTGTGTCAGTGAGTTTGTGGAGACGATAACTGACGAATGAATGGACCGATTCAAACCAAATTTAGTACAAAAATCACTATCCGTAAACACTGGAAGCCTATTGTTTTCATACACAATCGAATGTTCAGAACCCCCCTAAATTTTCGAATAAAATTTTGAAAAAATCGTCAAAAAATCAAAACCACTAATAAAGTTACGCAAATAGACATTTCTTATGTAATTTTCCATTAGAAAACTATTGGCATAAATTTTAGAACGCTAACACAAACCGTTCTCGAAATATTGCACATTTTTCAAAATAATTATCAAAAAGTCGTATAAAATAAAAAAAAAATATTTCCTATTGAGAAACATGTTCACTTTTTATATGTAATACCATACGATAAATTGGGTGACATTTTTCTCGTGGATCTAGCTCGTTCCATTCATGGAAAAAGGTACTTTGTATAATACTTTTGTATTTGAACGCCAATAATCATTTGTCTGCTGTAAGAATAACTTATTTCTTCATCCAAAACGCTTGACGAGATTTTAGCGACGAATTTGGCGGAATGTCGCCAACTTGGCGACTTTTTGAAATGTTGCCAAATGGATAAAAATGGCGCTAAATCAATGAAAATGACGACTAATTGTCAAAAATTCAATATCTTGGAAAGAATATTAGTATCAACTATAAGAAAAACCTATTTTTGTACTGTAAAAGTAGTAAATTCATTACATTATATAAGGAAAGTCATGTGTTGCCCACATCAGATTTTTTTTTAATATTATTGGAAGCTCGAGATTCTGTTTTAGGAGCAGCACAATGTTAGATTTTATTACTCCTGTTTATTAGAAATGCGTATTTAAATAGAGGGGGTATAAATAGATGGATTTAAAGTTTGATTCTGATTATTTAATTCTAATTATTTAACTTTATTCTGATTGCGGTCTCCCAAGATACGATACATTTGCCTCTAATGTTGAATATATTAATATTTAAATATATATTCTAGTTTTTCAAGAAGGTCCTTAACTTTTTACTTACAGGTGGGATAGCATCAATCCCGTCAACCTGTCTTTTTGGGAGGTTCTTCTTTTGAGATTGATACTGTCCCACCCCGAAAGCCCAGACCATCCGGCTCGTCCTTGGACTTAGAGGATACTGTCCCACCCGTAAAAGGTTAAACACTCCAATAATCAACAATCTGATCAGATTACACGTTAGGTATATAGTAATGTGACTATGTCCTATTGAATAAATGTCATTGCAAGACCCCTAGCGGAAAAATTTAAAAAAATCTTAATAATAATAAAACCTAATTAATTAACTAGTTAATTTAAAAGTTTCAGCTTTAATATAAATAAATTCCCATCCCGTGAGAAAAAGAAACGTCATTCCTAGTACGAACATTTTCCCTTCAGTCCGGATTAGACAATGACTAAACCAGGTCTGGAAAACCATACCTCTCGAGTTCGTAAGTCACAAGCTGTAGATGGCTAAATAAGAAAGACCTGTCTAAGAAGAAAAAAGGCCAGAAGAAAATACATGAATTGAGGTGACCTCAGAGCAGTGACATTTCTTGCAAGCAGGAAAGATCTTGTTTTCACTCCCAAACATTAAGGGCTACTGATGGCCACTTTATAATCTGTAATAAGCCATCTCATGTCCTCTGTTACTGTGATTGATGACGTCTTCTCCCGCCCAGCAACCTAGACACCAGTTGTGAGGACGAGGTATTCTCCACAGTATCCGCTCCTATAATTGCCAAGGTTGTGCAGTGAAAAAATCGATGGAGAAAATGATTTCAGTTCAGACGTTTTTGAGTTTAAGTGGTGTTATATTTTGTCTGCTTTAATTAAGTAGCGGGCTCTTATTTAGAACATGGGCAACGATAAATAATTCGTTCTAATTATGCATATAGAAAACATTCCATGAAAAGTAAAATCCACCTTTAGCCAAACAGTTTACTGCCTGACCTTCCCATGCATAAAAGCTGGATTTTAAGTGCAATTGCGTGATATATATGTATGCATATTGCAATTAATGATTCAGAATTGACTTTACATGACAAGTCACACTTGTCCAGATGTGTATAAAGATAATTTTAACACCAGAATAATCCAATACAATTCCAGAATACAAAGAAAGAATACTAAGTACACAGATAAAAAGAAGACGAGGAATGATAAAAGTACAAAGATAAACAGAAGAAAAATAATTATAAAAATACAAAGAAGTACAAGATGAACATCTATTTAAAATATTAAAGTTTTTTTAAATAAACATATATTTTAAATATTTATCATTTTGCTGTATTGGCAAATAAATATAAATTTTATAGAAAACAAATATTTCATAAATAATACTCAAATAATATATAAGCCGGATGTTTAAAAGAGTAATCATGATTGGAAAAATATAATTCGAATTATTCAGAAAAATTCACGGGTGTTTATTTTATTTTGAATAAATTTACTATGTAATAATTGATTCATCTATGATCGATACTATACTGTGCATAGCTTCAGTCTTATAGGAAACTGTGGCATTTGAAAAGTCTGTAAAGACTTTTTAGTTAAGAACAGTTTGTTGGCTTCCATAGGAAAATTTGAAAATTCAGCTTCGTTATGTTCTGCGCCATGACCAATAATATAAGTGTACAAAACTTCAACTTTCTATGTCAGCATGATACTTATGGAGATTCTAGAGTGGCTTTTCGAAAAACCCTACTTTATGCACCCCTTGAGGATGATTTGAAAATGCGGTTTCATTAGGTATTGTGCTGTATTAGATTCAGACTTCTGTGTCCCTGAATAGCCTTCTCGAGGGCCGGAAAAGGCATTTCTGAAACCCACATTTTCATAATTCCTAAAGGAAATATTGCAATTTTGGCTTTGTTATGTTCTTTTTAATGGTAGATACCTTAAACTTGCAATGAATTAGTCTTCTGGGTGACAGGAAGAGTTTTTGAAGGGTTTGGAAAATCATGCCTGAAACCCACAATTTCTTCATCCCTGAAGGGAAATCAAACCTCCGGCTCTATTAAATTTTATCCCATTGTTGATACTACAAGTTTGCAAATAGTCAGTCTTCTAGGTCACCGGAGGAGCTTATGGAGGAGCTTATGGTCTGGAAAGTCATTTCTGAAATCCACATGCTTTTCGTCCTCGAATGGGAAATCAAAATTCCGGCTCCGTTAGGTTTTGACCCATCACTGATGCTATTAGTTTGCGAAAATTCAACTTTCTATGTCACCAGGTGGCTTCCGGAGGATCTGGAAAATGACCACGTTAGATAATTATTATATATATTTATCAAAAATAATGTTTCCTAACTTTCATTTCATGTATACAGTGTGTTGAGCATTAAACATACAACACGTACACTTATATTTTATTATATCACATATTATTATGTTAAAAATATTCCCTAACAAGATATGAAACAAAGATCTTTTAAAATTGTTTCCTGGCATAAAAACCAATAAGTGAAATCTCCGCGTCTCTTTACTTCATCAATCACTTTTTATTACTTCTTACCATCCATCTTGATCTTGGCAGATGACGCTAACTGGGTTTTAACGCAAAATATATCCAATGGGGTAGTTTTTTTACAATAACTGAAGTTTATTTGGATTACACACTAGCTTCAAAAATGCATGTGGTCCAAGAAAAATTGTTTACATGTGATACATAAGAAAAATATTTGTTGATATGTTATGTTATATATAAACATGTTTTATATGTTTTTATAACTTTCCCTACATACCTAGTATAAGGCATATGAAAAATATTGTGATGATGTCGAAAAGTTCGTATTTTTGGGGAAAGTTCCCCAACGGATTTCAAGCATCCCTGAATATAGATAGAACATATATATATATATATATATATATATATATATACAGGGTGTCCCGAAAACATTGACCTCCTATTTTATTCCTTAAATATTGATCTTAGACATATATAATAAATTACAAGGTTGCGTAAAAAAGGTACTGAATTTTATGAAATCGATTAAAATTTTCAAAGGAATTAAGTTTTAAGAAATACAAAATTTAAATTTTTATACGGCCACGTACAGAAACATTACCAACGAGAAAATGTGACCCCTACACCAATAAAGTGATGCACAGTATTTCAGCAATTTATTATAAAAAAAGTCCCAGCTATATGAAAAGGCATAAATGCTGACTTAAACCACTTTTCGATGGATCGACATGGGTCTCTGAGGGTAAAAATCATGTCGACAGATCGCGTTTCAGGAGTCATACACAAATTACGAAAGAAAACCATGATAACATAAATAACTAATAATTTTTCTATTTATTGGTACAAAAGTATCTGCACTGTGTGGAAATAATAACTTTACACAAAGATAATAAAGATTGTTCAAAATGTTTTCCATCCATGCCAATACAGAGCTGCATTCGCCTGCTAACATTTATCTGCTCTCGATCAAGTTCTTGTTCGATGATGTCCCTCATGATTAATCCCTCATATGATTAATCTCTCACCAACTTTGTTTAAACATATCTCTGGGACTTTTTATGATAAAATGTTGAAATTTTGTACATCACTTTATTAGTCAGTGAGGCACATGTTACTCATGGTTACACCTGTTGAAAATGTTTTTCTACGGGGACTGTATAAAAATTTAAGTTTTGTATTTCTTCCAATTTAATCCCCTGAAAATTTTTATTGATTTCATAGAATTCTGTACCTTTTTTTACGCAACTTTGTAATTTATTATATATTCAATATTTAAGGAATAAAATCCGTGGTCATTGCTTTTGGGACACCCTGTACATATATATATATATATATATATATATAATCATTTTCCAATGAAAAATTGCATAAGAAATGATTATTTAAGTAACATTCAGTATTTCAAAATTTGTGTCGAAAATTTAAAGATTTTTCATACACTCGATTGTGTTTAAAATAAATAGGTTTATAGTATTCACTGATTGTAATGTTTGTACCAAATTTCGTTCAAATCGCTGCATTCGTTCATGAGATATTGTCTACGCAGGCACACGGACACATATACACACAAGCACAATTTTTATTACTATATGATATATTCTACTTAATTTCTCATACTTATAGAATGTATCCAACTTAAAGAATTTAAGAATTTATCCTACTTAAAGAGATACATTTATCCTATATAAATGATTGATTTGATTCTAAGAAAAATAGTTCAGAATATACGCAATAGATTGCGGGCGAGAAAAGTCAAAGGAGAGACATCACCATGTATTTCTCATCTCGTTTCACTTAGAGGCAATTCAATCTAAGATTAAATTGCCTAAGAAAAATAGTTTAGTACTCGCGCAGAAGATGGCGCACGTGGAAAAGTAAAAATCGGATGTGGGCAGCACATGACTTTCCCTGCAGACTTATATCCACATTCTCTTTATTTTAATTAAATTTATTTCACTTTTAATTCAATTTTCGTTCTCATTCGGTAACCGGACTTATTACTTTCCTTATATACATAATGTATAAGGAAAGTATTGTGACGGGGTCGAAAATTCGAATTCGAGTTTTAGACGGGAGAGCACGTTTCAAGCATCCCTGATCACAAATCAAACATTTTTGAAGTGATGTCTGTGTGTGTGTGTGTGTGTGTGCGTGCGTGTGTGTGCGTGCGTGTGTGTGTGTGTGTGTGTGTGTGTGTGTGTGTCTGTGCGTGTGTGTGTGTGTGAAAGAATGTGTGTGTGTGTGTGTCACTGAGTCTGTGGAGACGATAACTGACGAACGAATGGACCGATTCGAACCAAATTTGGTACAAAAATCACAATCCGTAAACACTGGAAGCCTATTGTTTTTATACATAATCGAATGTTCAGAACCCCCAAAATTTTCGAATAAAATTTTGAAAAAATCGTCAATAAATCGAAACCACTAATAAAGTTACGCAAATAGACATTTCTTATGTAATTTTTCATTAGAAAACGATTGACATAAATTTTAGAACGCTAACATGAACCGTTCTCGAGATATTGCACGTTTTTCAAAAAAATTATTAGAAAGTCATATAAAATGAAAAAAAATATATTTTCTATTGAGAAACATGTTCACTTTTCATATGTAATACCATGAGATAAATTGGATGACATCACTCTTGTGGTTCTAGCTCGTTCCATTCATGAAAAAAGATACTTTGAGTAATACTTTTGTATTTGAACGCCAATAGTAATTTATCTGCTGTAAGAACAACTTATTTCTTCGTCCATAACGCTTGGCGAAATTTTGACGACGAATTTGGCGGGATGTCGCCAACTTGGCGACTTTTTGAAATGTTGCCAAATTAACGAAAATCTCTCCAAATGGATAAAAAGGACGCTAAATCAATGAAAATGACGACTAATTGTCGAAAATTCAATATCTTGGAAAGAATATAAATATCTACTATAAAATAATCTTTTTTTCTTTACTGTAAAATTAATAAATTCATTGCATTATATAAGGAAAGTCATGTGTTGCCCACATCAGATTTTTTTCAAAGGTGGGGTAGAGAAAATACGAAAAACTAAAATATCTCGAGAACAGATAGTCCTAATATACTGGGGTTGGTCTTATTCTTTTCGTCGCTAAAAATTACGAATTAAACAAGCATTTAATGAATATATTTCATTATACGTAGTTTTTTATTTTAGATTTTGCCGATTTTTGTGGGCCATTTTGCAAAAAAAAGGCAGGTTATTTTTTTTTTAATCATACCAAAATTTAATCAGCACCAGAGTGACCCAAAAGTGGCTCATCTGCCGAATTTTGTAAAATTCGTTCCATTAGTTTTTCAGTTAAAGTGGATACAAACTTTTGCGGGTCATTTCGCAAAGATAGGCGGGTTCTTTTATTCCGAATCGTACCCAAAACTAATCAGCCCCAGACTCGTCCACAAGTGACTTACCTACCAAATTTTATGAAATTCGGTCAACTAGTTTTTTAGTTAGAGTGGATGCAAAATCTGCACAGACAGACACACAGACACACAGACAGACACACCCTCAGACACGCTAAAAATGGTTTTTTCGTATTCTACAGGTCTTGAAACGTGTAGATCCGTCGAAAACTCGAGTTGCGATTTTCGACATGATTCCAATACTTTCCCTATACATTACCATGTATTGCAGGGAAAGTAAAAATCTGATGTGGGCAGCCCATGACTTTTCCAGCAGACTTATATTCACATTCTCTTTATTTTAATTAAATTTAATTCAATTTTAATTCAATTTTCGTTCTCATTTGGAAACTGGACTTCTTTTCAAAGGTGGCGTAGAGAAAAAACGAAAATTTCTCGAGAACGGCTACTCCTAATGTAATCGGGTTGATCTTACTATTTTCTTCGTTAAAAATTACGTATAATATAAGCATTTAATGGATATATTTCAGCATACGTAGTCTTCTATTTCAGATTTTGTCAATTTTTGAGGGCCATTTTGCAAAAAAAGGCAGGTTGTTTTTCCGAATCGTACCAAAATCTAATCAGCACCAGAGTGTGCTACAAGTCATTTATCTACCTAATTTTGTGGAATTCGGTCCATTAGTTTCTCATCTAGAGTGGATACAATCTTTTGCGGGCCATTTCGCAAAAAAGGCGGGTTCTTTTATCGCGAACCGTACCCAAAACTAATCACCACCAGATTCGCTCACAAGTGACTTACCTACTAAATTTTATGAAATTCGGTCAATTAGTTTTTTAGTTAGAGTGGATACAAAATCTGCACAGACAGACACACAGACACACATACAGACGTCACGCTAAAAATGGTTTTTTGTATTCTAGAGGTCTTGAAACGTGTAGATCCGTCGAAAACTCGAGTTGCGATTTTCGACATGATTCCAATACTTTCCCTATACATTAACATGTATTGCAGGGAAAGTAAAAATCTGATGTGGGCAACACATGACTTTCCCTGCGGACTTACATCCACGTTCTCTTTATTTTAATTAAATTTAATTCACTTTTAATTCAATTTTCGTTCTCGTTTGGTAACTGGACTTATTTTCAAAGGTGGCGTAGAAAAAATACGAATAAACTAAAATATCTCGAGAACGGCTAGTCCTAGTGTAATGGGGTTGTTTTATTTCTTCGTTAAAAATTACGTATAAAACAAGCATTTCATGGATATATTTCAGCATACATAGTTTTTTATTTCAGATTTTGTCGATTTTTGCGAACCATTTTGCTAAAAAGGCAAGTTATTTTTTTCCGAATCGTACCAAAACCTAATCAGCACCAGGATGTTCCACAAGTGACTTATCTACCGAATTTTGTAACATTCGGTCCATTAGTTTTTCAGCTACAGTGAATACAAGCTTTTGCGGGCCATTTCGCAAAAAAAGGCGGGTTATTTTATCCCGAATCGTATCCAAAACTAATCAACACCGGATTCGCCCACAAGTGACATACCTACCAAATTTTATGAAATTTGGTCGATTAGTTTTTTAGTTAGAGTGGATACAAAATCTGCACAGACAGACACACAGACACACACACAGACGTCACGCTAAAAATGGTTTCTTCGTATTCTAGAGGTCTCGAAACATGTAAATCTGTCGAAAACTCGAGTTGCGATTTTCGACATGATTCCAATACTTTCCCGATACATTACCATGTATTGCAGGGAAAGTAAAAAATACTAATCTAATATATTGCTCAGCTTTCCAACTATTTCTTTTAGATTGATTTTCTATGAAGAAAAATAGTTCATAAAACGCGCAAAAGATGGCGAGCTAAGAAATTTCAATGAAAAGGCAGTGCCATCTATTTCCAATCCTGTGAACTATTTCTCTTATTTACAAATTAATCAATTACGTCTTCAGAGAGGTAGGATAAATTTTTGTATTTTATTTGAACTCCAGAAAAACTGTTACTTGTGCAATTTGTTGTACAAAGATCATATACTAAAGCTGTATTTAGCAAAGTGGTAAACTTGTATACATGCAGTTTAGTATGCCAGCGGTCGTACCGTGCTGAAAACACCGGTTTTCGTTAGATCACCGAAGTCAAGCAGCATCGGGCACGGTTAGTACTTGGGTGGGTGAGAACCTGGGAAAAACCGTGTGCTGTTGGCACATTTCGGGCGCGGTAGGCCGGTGGTTTACGCGCTGCATTTGCACACTGCCACAACTGCCGCCGTGTTCGTGCGGAGTGCGATCACGTTAAACATGTGGGTCCGTAAATCCTTCCGAGAGGTTGGTGGTAAGGAAAGGAGGGTACGGTCCCTGTGAATGCTTCCCCCACTGGATTCCGGTCTAAATTGGGTGGCACTTCCCGGCCGTCCAAACAGTTACCTTACACCTTTCTGGTAGGTTGGACGGTCTGGGTCTCAACAATAACAGTATGCAGTTTAGTAAAGTATTCTTTTCTCATACCCAGATGGATAAAACTTGATTCTTAAATTGTCTCATGTCCGCAGAGCATTCTATATCTATTTACCTATTTGGTGTCACTCTTCAAACTATTTTAGCTGTTCGATTGTATTTAGCATACTTTCGAATGAATCCAAACTCATTTTTACCTCTTTGCTATGCTGATCTGAAAATCAAAAGGTCGTAGTTTGAGTTCGTCTTAGAGCTTATTACATAATTGTTTAGCAAATTATGTATGTCGATACTTTAGTGAGACGATAATTTTAATCGGGAACATTACGAAGTATATTCATAAATTAAAAAAATCTAATGTGCACATTCCTGATATAATTGCAATACATGTACATCATTCACAGTGAAATAGTGACGTACAAGATCCATGTCAGACACTTTTTAACGTTGAATTGTACATTTTTCGCTTTTTCGGATGACAACATGTAAAACTATTTTAAAATACCTAATTAAATTATATTTCACTCAGCTCTAAATTGACAATTATCAATATCAGTTGTATCGTCAATAAGAAATATAGTCCAGACATTAAAATATTTTAATAATTAATTCATCAAATGGCGTCATTTTCGTTAACTTATCGTAATTTAAGTTTTGATGAACATTTGGAAAATATTACCTGGGACGCCCCAGATGGACTGTCAACCTTGCACAAGGCATTGAAGTAAGCAACATATAAGACCGCTGCGTGGTTGCAAACAACTGGGAATATCAGTTTAAGAAAGTACGTGCTTGACGGTGCATTGTAGCTACGGCGTACGCAGAGACAGGGCTGTTTACATATTATTCAGATTTTGAGTTCTTTGAGTTTGTTTTATAAATTTATATAGTTCAAGTTATGTCCGTCCAATATTAGTTTTTACTTTCCCTGCAATACATGGTAATGTATAGGGAAAGTATTGGAATCATGCCGAAAATCACAACTCGAGTTTTCGACGGATCTACACGTTTCGAGACCTCTAGAATACGAAAAAAACATTTTTAGCGTGACGTCTGTGTGTGTGTCTGTGTGTCTGTCTGTCTGTGTGTCTGTGTGTCTGTCTGTCTGTCTGTCTGTGCAGATTTTGTATCCACTCTAACTGAAAAACTAATGGACCGAATTTCACAAAATTTTGTAGGTAAGTCACTTGTGGGCGGGGCTGGTGCTGATTAGTTTTGGGTACGATTCGGAATAAAAGAACCCGTCTTTTTTTTGCGAAATGGCCAGCAAAAGCTTGTATCCACTCTAGCTGAAAAACTAATGGACCGAATTTCACAAAATTCGGTAGATGAGTCACGTATAGGTCACCCTGGTGCTGATTAGATTTTGGTACGATTCAGAAAAAAATAACCTGCCTTTTTTTGTAGAATGACCCGCAAAAATTGCCAAAATCTAAACTAAAAAGCTACGTATGCTCAAATATATCCATTAAATGATTGTTTAATACGTAATTTTTAACGAAGAAAAGAATAGGACCAACCTCATTACACTAGGACTAGCCGTTCTCGAGATATATTAGTTTTTTTCGTATTTTTCCACCCCACCTTTGAAAATAAATCCAGTTATCAAATGAGAACGAAAATTGAATTAAAAGTGAATTACATTTAATTGAAATAAATAGAACGTGAATATAAGTTTGCAGGGAAAGTCATGTGCTGCCCACATCAGATTTTTATCTATGTACACAATCTCATGAATAGATGATAAGGCTCTACTTTGCAGTGCATTATGGCTACGGCGTTTGCAGACGCTTGGCCGGTTTAGATATTATTCACTTTTTGAGTTCTTTCAGTTCGTTTTATAAAATTGCAGAGTTCAAACAATGTCCGCCCAGTAAAAATTTGTAACTATGTACACAATCACCTGAATAATAATTATTTGCTTTTCTCTTCTGTTTCATTAGTCTTCTGCGATTGGAGTGTGTGTGCTGTGTGTCGTAGTATTTATGAGAAAAAATTCGTTAACTTCCCGGTAATTGATGATTTTATTTATTCTTGCCAGTGTCGATGAGTTTTTCAGAACTCTGTCAGTCCAGAGAGCCATGCTGTCTATTGCTGATGCTCTAACATGGTGTCTATGCGTCAGTATGATATGTAGTGAAATGGGTCAATGACATCCCCACAGACACAAGAGTCAGTGACGCACTTACCTATCTAATATATAAGACGGAAAAGAACCATGTCCTATGGAGAACATTGTTGTTTTTCTGTCTGTATGTTGTTTGACTGTTCTGACTTGTGGTGTAAATGGGCCTTTTCTGATGACGTCCAACGTCCTTGTCACTTTTTCATATTCTATTGTTTTAGGTCGATCTTAAGGTTTGAAGTCGAGAGCTTGACATCGGTATGAATTGGCTCTTCTGGATGTTCGCTGCCTCGCCCACACACCCATTATTCTCCATTCCTGTGCGTGCTGGAACCCAAGTCAGCTGTACTATGTAGCCTAAGTTTCTAATTAGATTCTGGATATCACTAACCTGTCCCGAAGTCGTTCGGTGCTTCTTCAAGGCTTCGAGACTTGACAGACTATCTGTGACAATTACCGCCGGTGGCGACCTGTGATGTATCAACCATGTTAGAGCCTCTAAAATCACGTACATTTCTAACTAGAAAATGGAGTTTTTATTATGAAGCCTCTGTGCCAACGTTTTCCAAAATATTACCTCCCATTAACGTCATTATTATCCATTTGGCGACTTTTCTTATCACGTTTTCGACATCTTCGTCAATTTGGCAGCATTTTGAAAAGTCGCAAAAATGGTGGCATTCAGCTAAATTCGTCGCAAAAAACTTTGACAATCTTTACAGACAAATGGGCAGAAAAATGTGTTACTCCAATATAAATACTTATATTATTTCCAAGATATTAATTTTCATCAATTAGTCGTCATTTTCTTTGATTCAAAGCCATTTTTATCAAATTGTTAACAATTTTATCATTTTAGCGACATATTCGTTAATTTATCAACGTTAAAAAACAAGTTGGCGATATTTCAAAGTTTGTCACACAAATTTCGCCAAGTCGGTGCTACTTTAACAGCTTTTAATTTTTTATAATTGCAGACCTAGAATTAGAAAAATAACAATACTCAAGCAGAATATTTAGGCAGCAATTTGAGAGCCTCAAGATTGACATTATGTTCAGCATTATACTAAAATAAAGTGAATTACAGATGCTTTCTTCCTGACGATTGTCGCCTTCAACAAAACTCCACCTCCAGATAAGTCATCGTCAAATTTACTATCGTTAGTATAAATGGCAATATTCCAGCCAATTTCATCAGTAGTTTAATCAGTATGCATCTGATTTCCGATAATTTAATACAATATCTTCATTTACAAGCATAATGACTCATGTACATGCTTAATGAATCTCAGCCTATCGGATTCGTATATTATTATTTCGAGAATAAGCCTGGAACTCCATAGGAAATAATGCATAAAAATCATTTCGCATAAATTTTATGTTAGTGCAAATTTAGGAATATTCTATGCAGTTCTAATTTTATACATAGTGACTCTACATATTTCTCATAGCGACACATGCATACATTCTTGAGTTCCATATACACACACGTTGACGGGCAATGGGTCCAGGAAGTCTTAAAACCATGCTTTTACATCAACGTTTGGAATTCTAACATTTTCCGATGTTGCGGATCTCATATATAAGGTGTCGTATACATCAGACGTGAATGACAATATGGTCATGTAAAAGGTTGTATGTTTGTAATGGTAAAACCCGATATTAGAGAGTTTGTAGATATATTGTATCAGTGTTGTAACAGTCGAACAACTTTGCAGTGACTCTCATTATCCCTGTTACTTAGCTCAATTCTACTGATAATGTGCGTTGTATATTCTCGTTTACAGAAAATAGGTTATGTCAATGAACCAGCAATCAATTCCCTTAAAAACTGTAGCCATGCCGCTACAGCCGGAAAATAACCCTTATTTATACTTGAGTATGAGAAAGATAAAAAATCTGAAGTGGGCAGCACATGACTTTCCCTGCAGACTTATATTCACGTTCTCTTTATTTTAATTACATTTAATTCACCTTTAATTCAATTTTTTGGACTTATTTTCAAAGGTGGCGTAGAGAAAATACGAAAAACTAAAATATCTCGAGAACGGTAAGTTCTAGTGTAATGGGGTTGGTCTTATTCTTTTCTTCGTTAAAAATTACGTATTAAACAAGCATTTTATGGATATATTTGAGCATACACAGTTTTTTATCTTAGATTTTGGCGATTTCTGCAGGCCATTTTGTAAAAAAGGCAGGTTATTTTTTTCCGAATAATACCAAAATCTAATCAGCACCAGGATGTCCCACATGTGATTTACCTACCAAATTTTGTGGAATTCCGTCCATTAGTTTTTCAGCTAGAGTGGATGCAAGCTTTTGGGGGCCATTTCGCAAAAGAAGGGGGTTTTCTTATCCCGAATCGTACCCAAAACTAATCAGCACCAGATTCGCCCACAAGTGACTTACCTACCAAATTTTATGAAATTTGGTCAATTACTTTTCTAGTTAGAATGGATACAAAATCTGCACAGACAGACACACAGACAGACACACAGGCAGACAGACAGACACACTGACACACAGACACACACACAGACGTCACGCTAAACATGGTTTTTTCGTATTCTAGAGGTCTCGAAACGTGTAGATCCGTCGAAAACTCGAGTTGCGATGTTCGACATGATTCCAATACTTTCCCTATACATTACCATGTATTGCAGGGAAAGTAAAAAATAAAAATATAAATTATTTCTGCCTGGGAAACATTGGAACTTCAAAGTCAAGCACCATATCTTTTATACGCCATCTCTCTAGTATAAGTAATTATATTTACTTGAAATAAAAACTATGCATAAATTAACAAGACACAATATAAATTTAGTAAAATATAGCACATATGTTATTAATTTACGAAGGAAACATTCAATTACAAAAACATACAGATAATTCGAAACAATATTTTATACTTTTAGTAAGTATAACAAAAACGCCTCATCCTTGATGGAATTTTGCATTGTTCACTTCGATAGTCACACACCGTTAATTCAGTTAAGTCTTATAATCTTACTGGGAATTTCATTAAAGCCTCTGTTTTTCTCGTTACTGCCAGAGATTACAATTAGAACCGCGCACTTCTTCTCAGTCATCACATAGTTTAATTAGGGGTACTTTTTTACTGCTTTAGGAAATAGGATGTGCGAGTGGGTGGAAAAACGCTTTCTGTTATCCAATAATCTTTATTATTATCACTTTAACTATATGAAGTCCTGCCACTTAATGCAAACAACAGTTATGTATTATTTAGTATCCTAAAAAGTTTTATGCAGTAGCTGAAATGGAAAGATATATAATCGTTTAGGACATTTTTACATTTTAATTATTTTCAAGATCTAATTCCATTTTCATTATTTATAATTCAAGTTCTATCTTTTTCCTTTAATTCTTTAACTTCAAATATTCCTATAATAATAACACGAAATAATTTGTTGCATAAAATTCCAAATTTAATCATAAAATTGGCTATAGATTGCTAGAAATAACTGTTCGCTATGAACTGACGCGATAAAATTTATGAATTATGCAAAGAAAAAAATGTATTACTTAGAAATTAAACATTTACTAACTGTGACTTGCAAATTCAAAATTAACTGCATTATTTCCAAATCAACATTGGTGGTATTGCCTCCAAATCAAACATTAACTGTGTGAGACCAGGATACATTTAGGCAGTGCTAATGTACGTAGATTTATTATATCTAACAGGCCAGATAAAGAGCTCAGACTTGTAGGCAATAGTTTATAACAGCCCTAGCCCAAAAGGTCAGTAAGGAAATAAATAAGGGAGCTTCAATTACTGGTGTGGTGGAGTCAGAGAAATTACTGGAGGTCAAACCTGAAATTGAATCGCACTCATTTATTGCTTTAGTGATCGCTCGGGCCAGGACCGGTAAGGGCCAGGACAAGTAAACTGGTACCTACGAGTCTGGGCTCTTTGCCTGGACTGTTTATTTATTACTTTCCTTATATACATAATGTATAAGGAAAGTATTGTGACGGGGTCGAAAATTCGAATTCGAGTTTTCGACGGGAGAGCACGTTTCAAGCATCCCTGATCACGAATTAAGCATTTTTGAAGTGATGTCTGTGTGTGTGTATGTGTGTGTGTGTGTGAAAGTGTGTGTGTGTGTGTGTGTGTCAGAGAGTCTGTGGAGACGATAACTGACGAAAGAATGGACCGATTCGAACCAAATTCGGTACAAAAATCACAATCCGTAAACACTGGAAGCCTATTGTTTTTATACGTGATCGAATGTTCAGAACCCCCCTAAATTTTCGAATGAAATTTTGAAAAAATCGTTAAAAAATCAAAATCGCTAATAAAGTTACGCAAATAGACATTTCTTATGTAATTTTTCATTAGAAAACGATTGGCATAAATTTTAGAACGCTAACATGAACCGTTCTCGAGATATTGTACATTTTTCAAAAAAATTATGAAAAAGTCACATGAAAAAAAAAATTCCTATTGAGAAACATGTTCACTTTTCATATGTAATACCATGCGATAAATTGAGTGACATCATTCTCGTGGATCTAGCTCGTTCCATTCATGAAAAAATATACTTTGAATAATACTTTTGTATTAGAGCGCCAATAGTCATTTATCTGCTGTAAGAATGACTTTTTTCTTAGTGCATAACGCTTGGCGAGATTTTGGCGACGAATTTGGCGGAATGTCGCCAACTTGGCGACTTTTTTGAAATGTTGCCAAATTAATGAAAATCTCGTCAAATGGATAAAAATGATGCTAAATCAATGAAAATGACGACTAATTGTCGAAAATTCAATATCTTGGAAAGAATATTAGTATCTACTATAAGAAAATCCTATCACTTTCCTTATATACATAATGTATAAGGAAAGTATTTTGACGGGGTCGAAAATTCGAAATCGAGTTTTCGAAGGGAGAGCACGTTTCAAGCATCCCTGATCACGAATCAAACATTTTTGAAGTGATGTCTGTGTGTGTGTGTGTGTGTGTGTGTGTGTGTGTGAGTCTTTGAGGACGATAACTGACAAACGAATGGACCGATTCGATCCAAATTTGGTACAAAAATCACAATCCGTAAACACTGGAAGCCTTTTGTTTTTATACACAATCGAATGTTAATAACACCCCTAAATTTTCAAATGAAATTTGGAAAAAATAGTCAAAAAATCAAAACCACTAATAAAGTTACGCATATAGACATTTCTTATGTAATTTTTCATTAGAAAACGATTGACATAAATTTTAGAACGCTAACATGAACCGTTCTCGAGATATTGCACATTTTTCAAAAAAATTATCAGAAAGTCATATAAAATAAAAAAAACATATTTCCTCTTGAGAGACATGTTCACTTTTCAGTAATACCATGCGATATATTGGATGACATCATTCTCGTGGATCTAGATCGTTCCATTCATGAAAAAAGATACTTTGAGTAATTCTTTTGTATTTGAACGCCAATATTCATTTATCTGCTGTAAGAATAACTTATTTCTTTGTCCATTATGTTTGGCGAGATTCTGGCGACGAATTTTGGCGGAATGTCGCCAACTTGGCGACTTTTTGAAATGTTGACAAATTAACGAAAATCTCGCCAAATGGATAAAAATGACGCTAAATCAATGAAATGACGACTAATTGTCGAAAATTCAATATCTTGGAAAGAATATTAGTATCTATTATAAGAAAAACCTATTTATTTTACTGTAAAAGTGGTAAATGCATTACGTTATATAAGGAAAGTCATGTGTTGCCCACATCAGATGTTTTATTTAATCAAATGGCCAGGCACTGGACTTTCACCATTCGCCTATACATCGGCCAGAACGTGAACCATTTAGCCGTCCTAGGACGTGGCCCCAGACGCACCAGAGGAGGGCGGAACACACTACGCCCAACAACACAAAATCCATGCCTTACGTGGGAATCCACAACGCGGCGGTCGAACGATTGCTTGGAAACGCTCGCCTTGACCGCTCGACCACTTCGTCGGCTTGTCTGGACTGTTACATATCAAAAATCTATGTACATTAGCACCACCTAAATTTATCCTGGTCTTCCATATAAGATCCTGGTCACGGCACCAAAATATGGTGAAAGAAACTATAGGTGGAATTTATCGTTATGAAATTATCCAGAATTAACATAGTCGTGAATCGAAAAGCAGTACATTGCATTGTTGCCGCATTGTAACCCACCATTATTTCTTCGTGTTTTTAATTTTAAAATAAACATTATTTATTAAACATATTATAATTATGATTAAATTGCAATAATTGGAGAAGAGTGGGTATGAGACCAGGTATTTATTAGCCTAAATTATCATGACCTTTTATAACAGTTGATTGGTACATACCTCCTTCGTTGTTCTTAAACATTTGTGGATCATTCATTGCTGCACCATCTTTCAATATTTACTATAGGCTGAATATGTTGACTATTGCACCCATTAGTATATCTGCATATTGACTGCATATCGACTGTTAAACCTGCTGTGTGACTGCATATCGACTGTTAAACATCTGAATTGCAGCTCACTCTTAAAGTGAACTCTTCACACCACTTTTTAATATCGACTGACCTACACCATTTCTTGAAGGAATGTGTCACTTGAATTATGTATCATGACTGAACTGTAAGTGTAACTTGATGATTATTGAATATCGTCTTGTCTAACCTTCTACCTGTTGCCCATCGCTTCAACTCAGGTCCAGATACGCCCTTCGTATCTCATTTGTTGTCCTCAAGGCAATGCGGCAAAGCTTCCTCATTGGTTAATTGGTCATAAACCTATGTACATTAGCACTGCCTAAATGTGCCTTGGTCTCACAAACTGTATTACTTATACTAACATTAACTGGACACTAACCCGCTTCGACGAAGAGAGTGCAATTCCGTCCCAGTAGCTCTATTGGGAGAGAGTCAGCTTTTCAGTGCGAAGATACTCGGTATAGTTATGACCGGGAAAGCATAGTTCTTTACAATAACTCTTCAACAAATAAACCCTGCAGATGATTGCAGTGATGTTGGTGATCTGAAAATGACCTCTGTACGATTAGCAAGGATTCAGGGAACTCTGGTATATTTAGCGCCGATTCCCAATCGAGAGAATAACGTTCAAGCAAAATATTATTCTGGATAAGACAAATAGTAGTATGAGGAGATTTATATGAAGTAAAAATAGTATGCGATGATCCAGCAGATGTCCAGTTGCACGTTAAAGTGTCATTAGAGGGAGGAAAATGCAGAGTCCACTTCAACGATAAGAGTTTGCAATTTCTCCCCAGTATCACAATTGGGAGAGCATCATCTAGCCAGTACGAATGTCTATAAATCTTGTTCCGGTTTCGATAGTACAGTTTTTTACAACTGCATTACTTATAAGTTAAACCTTAACCGCATTACTTGCAAGTTAAACGTTAACCGCATTACTTGCAAGTTAAACGTTAACTGCATTTTTACTTTCCTTATATACATAATGCATAAGAAAAGTATTGTGACGGGGTCGAAAATTTGAATTCGAGTTTTCGACGGGAGAGAACGTTTCAAGCACCCCTGATCCCGAATCGAACATTTTTGAAGAGATGTCTGTGTGTGTGTATGTGTGTGTGTGAAAGTATGTGTGTGTGTGTGTGTGTGAAAGTATATGTGTGTGTGTCAGTGAGTCTGTGGAGACGATAACTGACGAAAGAAGGCACCGATTCGAACGAAAGTTGATACAAAAATCACAATCCATAAACACTGGAAGTCTGTTGTTTTTATACGCAATCGAATGTTCAGAACCCCCCTAAATTTTAGAGTGAAATTTTGAAAAAATCCAAAAGTGCTAATAAAATTACGCAAATAGACATGTCTTATGTAATTTTTCATTAGAAAACGATTGACATAAATTTTAGAACGCTAACATGAACCATTCCCGAGATATTGCACATTTTTCAAAAAATTATCAACAAGCCATATAAAATTAAAAAAATATATATTTCCTATTGAAAAACATGTTGACTTTTCATATGTAATACCATGCGATAAATTGGGTGACATCATTTTCGTGGATCTAGCTCGTTTCATTCATGAAAAATAATTCTTTGAGTAATACTTTTATATTTGAACGCTAATAGTCATTTATCTGCTTTAAGAATAACTTATTTCTTCGCCCATAACGCTTGGCGAGATTTTGGCAACGAGTTTGGCGAAATGTCGCCAACTTGTCGACTTTTTTAAATTTTGATAAATTAACGAAAAACTCACCAAATAGATAAAAATGACGCTATATCAATGAAAATGAAGACTCATTGGCGAAAATTCGATATCTTGGAAAGAATATAAATATCTACTATAAAAATAATCTGTTTTTCTTTACTGTAAAATTAATAAATTCATTGCATTATATAAGGAAAGTCATGTGCTGCCCACATCAGATTTTTTACTTATGAATTAAAATTCAGCTATATTAATTACAATTTAAGCATTAACTGTATAACTTGATGATATTTAAGATGCTAACATTAAACTCAGTTAAAAATTTCTTTAATATCAACAAGTTATTCATTAGTTGGAAAGCAGCTTCTCATTTATTATATGCATTTAATTAACTTACAAAATATGATTCTTTGTAGTTTTTCTGCTACCGAATAAACCTAAACTTAGAAAGATAACAATTTGAGGCCTTAAAAATTATTAAACAAAAAGCAACGAAGGGGTTGAAGGCGTAATTTCAATTCTTTTAAATATGTTCCGTAAGAGACAGAGGCGTTTGAAAAAGCTTTAATAATATAGGAAACTAAATCCAATGATACTCTCAGCCCTCAAATATTCTTGATTAAATACTTCTTACAATCGTGAATTATATTAACTTACCACGCTATAAAGATATGTTAAATATCTGTGAGTATTATATGGAGAAAACCATACCAATCGTACTGTAAAAAACAACTGTAAAATATTTTATGATCTGAAAAATGATGGCGGTGAACAAATACTTAATAATTAAGTTTCGGCAACGAAAACTATTTTCTGAAATTTGGAGAACGTTAATATGAGTCTGCAGGGAAAGTCATGTTCTACCCACATAAGATTTTTGTATATGTTTACGCAGTCTCGCAATTACTACAACAACTATGTTTTCGGCTGAACAGCACATTTTAATCATCCCTAAACTCGAATCGAACGTTCTTAAGGTGATGTCTGTGCATATGTTTGTGTATGTGTGTGTATGTGTGTGTCGTAAGACTGTGATAGCGATAATTTATGAACAAATGGAGCGTTTCGAACGCAATTTGGTACACATATTACAATCAGTTAATACTAGAAGTCCAGCGACTTTATATGTAATCGAATGCTCGGAAGCCTCACAATTTTTTAATGAAATTCTGAAAAAAACTTTAAAAAACAGAACTCTCAAGATATTGCACGTTTTCTAATAAACTTATCACAAATATTACATAAAATTAAAACAAGAGAGATGAATCATGCTTAAAGCATTGATTATTAAACACTTTCCAACTTCAATGCAATTATATTTAAACATGTCTAAAATGCAATGCATTCCTCTGTAACATTTTAGAACTTATCACAATACTATATTAATTTATTATATTTAAAAACTTAAACATTCAACGAAAAAATGAACTTCATTCAAATGACGGCATTGAAATATAAAGTGCCTGGTTTAAACATCTCTAACATGTGATATATTCCTCGGTAATAATTTTAGAATTATCATAATACTACGATAATTTATTATATTTGAAAACTTCATCGAAAACAACTGAAATTAATTCAAATGACGTCATAGAAAAAATAACACTCCTCTCTCTATAAAAACAGAATTTCATTCATAACTTTCTCCCATTCATTTCATTCATCACAATACTATAATAATTTATTTTATTTAAACATTTTATTTAAGACCATGGAGCTACAAATAATTAAACTCTATGCTTAAAACTTCATCGAAAAAAATCATCCTTCTCTTTATAAAATCAATTAATATTTCATTCATATCAGCCATGCAGACTCCATGGACTAAATTATTTTGTGTTAAAAAAATACAGGAATTCTAATACAACTCATTCTACATATTTTGCTGTTTACATTTTACATAGGTGAAAAATAGGCTTTGTTGTAGAAATAATCAAATTTAGATGAGCATTTAAACTCAAATATATTGTCATTGCGTTGTTTCAGCATGTAGATGCACAGAATTTAGGCAAAAATAAAGTGGTTTTAGGACGGATACAACACTCAATATGAATTAAAAATAACTTTAAAAATCACGATTTTGAGACAAGATGGATGCCATATATCAATTTGAAGTGGGTCATGTGATCGTTTCATATCATGGTCACGTGATCACTTCATATAAGAGGTGTTATTATTATTTTAATTGTTATTTAAAAAACTACAGAATAGATTTCGCTGAATTTTTTATATATATTTTAAGGAACAATTTGAATATTACCTAAAATTTTCAAAGCAATTTGTGGATTTTAAATCCGCTTAAAAAATGTTTGAAAAATTAGGTCCCATAGGGATCAATGTATTTTCCACCCGGGTTCAATCCAAAACTAATTGGGTGATATTATTCATTTATATTCCCATAGGTCCTACAGACCGTCTGAACAACATACTAAAATTTCATTTTGATTATGTCATTTTTACGGCAGTTATCGTGCTAATGGACAGACAGACAGACAGACAGAATGAACAAAGTCATAAATACTTTTCAACTTTGTTGTAAAGTGTTAAAAATGGATAATTTATTGCATTCACATATCATGTAATAGTATTATGTGGATCATTTTCTTGGATCTAGCTTCTTCCATGCACGAGATAAAATAATTCTGTAAAGGTTTTGTAATTTTACGATCAACAATTCAGCAATATTTATTTATATATATATATATATATGTATATTAAAAGCTCTTACTCTCTGTGTGTAACGCTTGGCTATAAATTTAGTGAACTGGGTGACTTATTTAGCATAATATCGCCAAATTGGCTATATATTACCTCAGATTAATTTAAATATAATTACAATTTCACAAATAAAGCTAAATTAATGATACTGATTCCAAATCGATGAATTATTTATTAAAATACTTTAATATATGAGATATATTGCTTGTTGCAAATGCTATTATTATAAATAATTGTTAATTTCGAGTTGCGCGAAATATAATTTAATTGGATAATTTTACATGTTGTCAATTCAATGTAAAACTATTTGTACCGTGGAGATTATAAGTCATTTTTTCACTATGAAAAAAGTAAATTAATTGCATTATAAAGGGAAAGAAATATGCTGTGTCTACAATATTTTTTTTTTATTTGCAATAATTTTATACAAAATTTGGTTTACGGTTCAGTATTTGTAGAGAAAACTCCGTTACATTAATATGAATTAAATTTAGTTCAAATATTACAATCGGTGCATACTTGAACTCTATTGAATTTAAACGCAATCGAATGTTCGTACCACCCCTAAAATTTTTGAATGAAATTTTCAAAAATCAGTAAAATTCAAAAGCTTCATAAATGTTAAATAAATTCTCATTTTATATGTCATTTTTATTAATTAATAACATTAGCTGTAAAATAATGTTATCACGAACATTTCTCGTCATAGGGCACGTTTTTCAAATGAATTTAAAAGTATTAACTGTTGTGAAATATGTTCACATTTTATATGTAATATTATGCAATAAAAAACTTAACATCGTTGTTGTGGATTTGGTTCGTTCCATTCACGAGTTTCTTATTTTGACCCCTAAAAATTCGCATATAACCATTTATATATATAAAAAAAAATGCCTTTCGGTTTTTCTGTAACACTTGGGGTTTAATTCATGGAACTTGGCGACTTCTTCATCAAAATATAGCCAGTTGGCAATATTGTATAACAAAGTTACGAAAATATCGTCAAAAATGAAAAATTGAAGCTAAATTAACAAAAATGCGCCATTAATGAATCCCTTATTAAGATATTTTATTATGTGGACTTTATTGCTCATTGCGGATGCTAACAATATTGATAATTGTTAATTTAGAGTTGCGCGAAATATAAGTTTATTGGGTAATCCGAAAAATTTGTCCATGCTGTCATCCGAAAAAGCGCGAAATGTAAAAATCAATGTTGTGCTGTGGATCTTTTTCATATATATACATTTTTCACTGTGCAAGAAGTTATAGTGCATTCCATTATACAGAATGATTAAAAAAATAGTGGCCAAACTTTACGAGATTGTAGTACACCCCAAACCAAGCATCTTTCGTCATTGTCTACCGTGTCGCAAATAAAACATAAAGGCGCCAGTGGGCGCTTAATAGTGAAACCGATGAAGTGAGGAGAAAACACAAGAACGACTTAAAAGTTATAAAATGACATTTAGTAAACAATAATTACAGTAATGACTCAAAAGAGCGACCACCAATCTGAATGCGCGTCTCACAGCGGCGATAGATTGGCGAAATCTCTCGAACAGATCAGGCATTTCGTGCACTTCGGCAGCAGCGGCCGAAATTCTTGCGCCAAATTCCTTTTCAGATTCAAGGGGAGTGTCATAGACGAGACTCTTGAGATATCTCCTGAAAAAGAAGTCAAGACACGACAAATCGGGAGATCGTGGGGATCAAACTCTGAGAGCTTCCCAACGAGTAAGCGCCCTGTAAAGCATTTATACGTTTCATTTCCCACTCAATAAGATGTAACGGAAAGTGCTTGGTCCGGTGTGCACTACCACCTCGTAAAGTTTGGTCTATCCTATTTTAATCACCCTGTATAAGAAATATTATGTACTGCCCACATCAGATTTTTTTTCATGTAGTGGTCTAACGTTTACAAATCTTGCTTTGATTTGGCTGTGAAGTTTCGTAATAAATGGTATTACTTCGATTTATCAACAAACCTACAGACTGACAAATGAGCTAAATGTTGCATGTGTTTCTTTCTATACAAGATGCATCTTCAAAAACGGATTGTTTTTCATTTTGGATTTAAAGTTATTATAACAAGTAAACAATTCTTCCCTTGAGCAACAGAAGTAATATTAAGAGAGTTGAAATCGTGAAGGACATTGTGTAAATAAAGACGTAGGACGCATTTCGAAGAAGTAAAAGTATTATGTAAAGTAAATGTAAATGTGAAGGATGTAAGCAGTAGCTTTTTTTTTTGGAACAATTTTTACTTTTTCATACATTCTATTGAGAAAGTATCGTTTTCACAAAAATTTTCGATTTCGAGACATTGATGCAAATATATATTTTAAGACCTCCTGAACAAGTTTTGACTATTTTTGGAGTGATGTTCGTCTGTTTGTATGTCTCTCTTCTTCGACTCAGACCGGCCGACCCGAAAATGTAAGGTATATGTTTAGAAGGCAGGGAAGTGCCACCCAATTTAGACCGGAACCTAGTGGAGGAGGCATCCATAGGGACCGTACCATCCTTCTCCTACCACCAACATCTCGAAAGTTCTTACGGAATCACATATTTAACGTGATCGTACTTCGCGTGAACACGGCGACAATTTGGGCAGAGGCGGGAATTGAACTCGGGTCGTCCAAATGCCATCCCCACGCCCTAACCACTGGACTGTCGCGCCCCTGCTTGTCTGTCTATATGTCTGTGGTCAATTTGTGTGTACACGATAATGACCACACATATTAACCTTTTTCTTACGGGTTGGACAACGTCCATCCCAAATGAAGAACCTCTCAAAAAGACAGGTATTTGGCATGCCCTATCCCAAACAGTTCGATCCCCCTTTGTGGGTATTGGCGTCCATGGACGCCGTCCCACAGTAAACAAATGGGATGGATCCACCGTAAGCAATTGATATGGACGCCGTTCCACCCGTAGGCAAAAGGTTAATGGATTTTTACTAAACTTTATACCCGGCTTTGTTATTAAAAGTGTAGAACTAGGTAGATTTTTTTTTTAATTCGAGCGAAAACTTTGAAATTTATTCGAAATTTTATATTTTTTCAACATGGCTGCATAGGACAAAATTTGACATAATCAGGCATAAAAGGATTTATTTATGGCTCAATGATTACAACACTTTATAGTTTCAATCATTGTTGCGATAAATTGCCGCGTTACAATTTTTTATTACTGACATCATTAACCTCCCTCTGGGGTAAGTTAACGTCCTTCTGGGATATATTGTCATGCATAGTATCAATCGAAAATTTTTTTCAAGACCTGTAAAATGAAGGGTAACACACTATAATTGTAATCATTTGGACCCATGATACCAATTTTTCAAAATTTTACTTATAATATTACTAAAAATTTATTCTGATAAAAGTATAGAATTGAATCACACTCAAGTTAATTTTATAATTACATTTACCGTTGAATATAATAATAGTGTCTATATTGAATATAATAATGGTTTCTATATTGAATATAATAATAGTTTCTATATTGAATACAATAGTAGTTTCTATATTGAATATAATACTTGTTTCTATATTGAATATAATAATAGTTTATATATTAAATATAATAATAGTTTCTCTATTAAATATAATAATAGTTTCTATATTGAATATAATAATATTTTCTCTATTGAATATAATAATAGTTTCCCTATTAAATATAATAATAGTTTCTATATTGAATATAATAATAGTTTATATATTGAATATAACAGTAGTTTCTATGTTGAATATAATACTAGCTTTTATATTGAATATAATAATAGTTTCTATATTGAATATAATAATAGTTTTTATAGTCCACACTCCATTTAATTTATATTTTTACATCTATGGCTGTGGTAACTCTGGCTGAAATCGAAGCTTTACTAAAAATGTAAACACTTTAGACGTTTATATCTCCGAAACTGAAAGTTAAAAATGTAAACAACTTATGTAGGAAATATGGTGGTATTTATAAATATATAAATATAAATTCGGTACTTTAATAATTTAATTTCGTTTATTTCGAAAAAAACTACAAAATTTGTGTCCGAACGTGTTTTGGACTCACTTTGTTTATTTTCACTCTAAATATCTTCTAAACTATAACAGATAGATATAAGCAGTAAGCAGCAAAGCGTGTTCAGTAGAAAATTCATTTTCTAGATCAATAATTTGCTTCTACAAAGCATTATAGTTTAGGGGGATTTGTCTTGATAAATTCCCGAAGATAGAAATGTTTCCATTTCTTCAGTTTCTAAGGATGGTATATCTCAAAAGCTGAAACTGAACTGTGAAAACTAAATTTGTAGTCCTTTAAAAGACTTACAAGAGTATATAATTGTATTTCGAAAGAGATTCTTAATTTTCGAAATAGAGTTGTTATAATTTCTACATTTCCGATATTTTAATTTCGATATTTTAATTTTGGGAACTGTTTTGAAGATGTTTAAAGAAGACAAACCGCCCACAAAGAGAAATGTTATCCACATAAAACTCTTTTGGCTCCATTGGTCTGGAGCTGCTGCCGACATGTTCATTCGAAAATAGTCATTATACAATTTTAAAAGATTTTGCTGTAGCGAAAGGTTTAACTATGAATTTCTGTTCAAGTCCTCACAATCTCTCAAAAGTTCCTCTCTATGTCACCTCGAAGATGTTTTTCAAAATTGAAAAGTTTACAAAGATTTTTTTTTTACTTCTAACGGCCGTAAAAAATGAACGTGACTGAAAAAACAGTAAGCTTAAAACAAAACAAAAATAACTCCAAAAGAATGGCTTGAGACGGAAGGAAAAGAAAGGAGGAAATATATGTTTTTATAGAAACACGAAAAATATTGAAATTGCTCAGAAGTAATTAAAGAAATTTCAGCTGTGATGTTCATCATTCATGTTTTTCATGTTTTGAGATTTCTATTGTAGAGTTTCTTTGTTAAAAAATGCATTATATTTTGTTCAAGATAATAAAACTAAAAAAATCAATAGAATCATAATAAGTTTTAAAAGTGTTTTGCATTATTTTTATTTAAATTTAAAGTAAGATTTGTATTACATTGTTCTAGAGTAATTAACAACAAAACACGTATGTAGATTCACGATTCTGCAGAAGTACAATACAGGGTTACAAAGAAAGTCCTTCCACAATATATCCCGACCTATGTCAGCTCTTCGTGTGACGAAAATATGTCAATTAGCAACTAAGTAAATAACTAAAGCATTTCTGTACTCAATTTTACTAGTTCTACAATTTTCCAATTGACTTTCTCCCCTATTACCGAAAGGGACCAAGACGGGCCCCACCCTCCATAAACGGATGTCATCCTCCTAGGGCCACATCCAGTCTTACTGTATGGGCCATAGTGAGACTCCTACACAAAGGCACTTAGGAGTACATAGTTGGCTGACATAGTTGATGAGGTATTGGCCTGAGGAAGGACGTCCCTTATACGTAACCCTGTATATGTCTAACATGTGTAACTCATTTTTGTTTTTTAAACCCCCAGCTGCCACTCCTTAACTCCTTTAAGATTGAATTTTTGCTTATTTATAATTTTATCAACAATACAGAACCTAACACAGTCGGATATTGGAATTATTCCCCTTACACGGAGATAATGGAGGGTTTCAAACAATGTACAGACCCCCCAGAAGTGACCTAGACTCTGGTGACCCAGACCGACCCTTGGTGACCTAGACCCTGAAAATTTGCACACATATAGTTTCCATCACCGGACTTAATTACTGTAATTATTGTTTCAATTTTCATTTAAAAAACTACCCACCATATTTTTCTGAATTTTTATTACACAATTTATTTGATAATTTGAATATTTCTTTAAAATTTCGAAGCAATTTGTGAATTTTAACTTCGCTTACAACATGTTTGAAAAATAAGTCCAGTAGGGTTCAATGTATTTCAGTTTTTCAACCGGGATTAATCCAAACGTAATTGGGTTCTATTGTTCATTACATTCCCATGCGTCCCACAGACTGTCTCAACAACATACTAAAATTTCATTCCGATAAAGTCATTTTTACGACAGTTATCGTGCGAGAAAACATACAGACAGAATGACCAAAGTCATAAAATTGTTTAAGTATGTTGGAAATTGTTAATAAAATATCATGTTTACGCTACATGTACTGCATAACAGATCTGTCAGTATTCGTGATTCAAGCCAACGTTTATTTAACCGTTTAAGTAAGCATTTAAGTATAAAATCTGATGTGGGCAGCACATGCTTTTCCCTGGATACTCATATTCATGTTCTCTTTAATTCTTTAATAATTCATTAAATCGAGTTCAATTGCACAAAATAACAGCCATCAATATTTTAAAATGGATAAAGGCCATTTAGCAAAAAAAAAAACGCAGGTTATTTTTATCGTGAGTTATACCAAAATCTAATCAGGACCAGGGTTACTCACAAGGGATTTACCTACCAAATTTTATGAAATTCAGTCTATTTGTTCTTGAGTTGGAGTGGATACATACATGGGAGTCCCCAAACGTGTAGTTCCGTCAAAAACCCGAGTTGCGGTTTTTAGTATAATTCCAATACTTTCCCTATACATTACTATGCATTACACGAAAAGTCAGAATCTGATGTGGGCAGCACATGACTTTCCCTGCAGACATACTAAATGCAGACATACTTCATGTCCTCTTTATATTTTCAATAATTCATTGAGTTTAATTACACAAAATAATAGACATAAATATTTTTAAATTTCACAGAATTTACACTTTTAATGAAAGTTTCGTTGTCTTTGGGTAACTGGACTTATTTTCAAAGGTGGCATATCGAAAATGCGAAAAAACTAAAATATCTCAAGAACAGCTAGTCCTAGTGCAATGGGGTTGATCCTGTTCTTTCCATCGTTAAAAATTACGTGTAAAACAAGCATTTAATTGATATATTTGAGTATACGTAGTTATTTATTTTAGATTTTGGCGATTTTGGCGGGCCATTTTACAAACAAAAACAGGTTATTTTTTTTCCAAATCGTACTAAAATCTAATGACCACCAGAGTAACTAACAAATGATTTACCTACCGAACTCTGTAAAATTTTATTTATTATTTTTTCGGCTAGAGTGGATATATGCTATTTTTGAAGGCCATTTCTCAAAAGAAGACGGGTTCTATTATCTCGAATCGTACCAAAAAATAATCAGCACCAGGGTCACACACAAGTGGCTTACAAATCAAATTTTATGAAATTTGGTCGATTAGTTTTTGAGTTAGAGTGGATACATACATTGTACTGGCAAACACACAGACAGACAGGCAGACAGACATGCAGAGTCACTCTAAAAATAGTTTTTTCGTATTCTAGAGGTCCCAAAACGTGTAGATCTATCGAAAACTCGAGTTACGAATTTTGGCATGATTCCAATACTTCCCCTATACATTACCATGTATTGCAGGGAGAGTAAAAATCTAATGTGGCCAGCATATGACTTTTCCAGCAAACTTAATCCACGTTCTCTTTATTTTAATTAAATTGAATTCACTTTTAATTCAAATTTCGTTCTCATTTGGTAACTGGACTTATTTCAAAAGTAGCGTTGATAAAATACAAAAAAACAAAAATATCTCGAGAACGACTAGTCCTAGTATAATGGGGTTGGTCTTATAATTTTTTTCGCTAAGAATGACGTGTAAAACAAGCATTTAAAGGATATATTTGAGCATACGTAGTTTTTTACTTTAGATTTTGACGATTTTTGCGGTCCATTTTACAAAAAAGACAGGTTATTTTTTTCCGAATCGTACCGAAATCTAATCAGCACCAGGGTAACCCACAACCGAAATTTGAGAAATTCGGTCCATTTTTTTCAGCTAGAGTAGACACAGACAAATTTTGCTGGCCATTTTGCAAAAAAATGCGGGTTCTTTTATCCCGAATCGTGCTAAAAACTAATCAGCACCAGGGTCACACCAAGTGACTTATGTACCAAAATTTATGAAATTCGATCCATTAATTTTTTAGTTTGAGTGGATACATACATTGCACAAACAGACACACACACACACAGACATAGACAGACAGACACATGCACAAACGTCACGCTGAAGATAGTTTTCTCGTATTCTATGTGTCTCGAAACGTGTAGATCCGTCGAAAACTCGAGTTGCGATTTTCAGCATGATTCCAATACTTTCCTTATGCATTACCATGTATTGTAGGGAACGTAAAAATTAAAATTTAAACATTAGATTACGTTCCTACTCCTGAATTTATTAGTCGCTACAGGATGCTGTGTTCTTTAAATATACTATATAGTCATGGCCATATAAACAACTTTCTCAGTCATTAACACATTTCCAACATTTTACTATAATTTTAAATGTATTTTGCCTTTGATCTACAACACACATATGCTGTTCAACTAAAGCCTGAAGAACGAAATAAATGATTTTCAAACCCTTTAATATTTACATTTCATAAACTAAAGTTGATTTTTTTTGCTTGAATTAATTTAGTGTCATTCATGAAGTTAATTAATTGCTAATTACATCATTATGTCCTAATTTAGTCAGGGCGAAAATGTTGTTTTTCTTTAGGTATTAAATTTATTTTTATTTTATATTGTGTGCACTAGAGTGCATTTTACTTTTATTTAAGCAGATTTACAATTACACTGAACTGAAAAAGGTGGATGTGTTTGGGTTTGCATGGTGAAAATGAAGGTGTGGGTAATGGTGCATTTGAATAATAAATAAAAGAATTACAATGAAAAAAAATCTGATATGAGCAGCACATGACTTTTACTGCAGATTCATATTCCTTTTGTCATTTTTTGTTTCATTGTGCATAAATTAAGTTTAATTGCTGAAAATAACAAGAATACTTTTCTAATATTATATCCAATTTGCCTTTCCATTGCATCTTCTTTAAATTTGGCAACTTACTTCACCTTATATTCTTCGGTTGGTCGTGTGGTCTGGGCTTTCTACCTTATATTCTTCAGATCCTCAAATTAAAAATATACAATATCTCGAGAACTGTTCATCCTACATTCATGAAGGTTAGTGTTATTCGCTTAGTTGTTGTTGTTGTTAAGACCCAGACCGTCCGACCTACCAGAAAGGTGTAAGGTTATCCGCTTAGTAGTCAAAATTTACCTGACAAACAAGCACTTAATTGCTATATTTCAACATATACATATATATTCATTTTAGTCATTTATTTCAGATTTCCACTATTTTTGCAGGCATTTTTGCAAAAAAAGTCAGCTATACTTTTCTGAATCATATCAAAATCTAATCAGCATCAGGAAAACCATCAGGGGACTTAACTAGAAAGTTTTAAGAAATTTTATTAAATAGTTTTTGAACTACAGTAAAAATCGTCTTCATTCTCTCAATATTAAACATTTAAATAATATCTCGAAAACGGCTCATTTTAGAGTAATTGGGTGGGTCTGGTTCTTTTTGTCGTCTAAAATTAAGTAGTCAGTTAATGGATACATTTGAGCATATGTAGTCTTTTGATTTAGATTTTGACGATTTTTGCAGGCCATTTCGTAAGGAAAGACGGGTTTTTCTTTACCGAAAAGTACCAAAATCTAATCCGCACCAAGATATTCCACAGCTGACATATTTACCCAATTTTGGTAAATTGAGTCAATTAGTTTTCTAGCTAGAGTGGATGCAAGAGATTTTTGCAGGCCATTTCTTAAAAAAAGGCGGGTTCTTTTATCCTGAATCGTACTAAAAAGTAATCAGCACCAAGGTCATACACAAGTGCCATTCCATGATAGGTCGGACGTTCTGGGTTTCAACAATAACAAGAACAACAAGTACCATACCTACCGAATTTTATGAAATTTGGTCCATTAGTTTTTAAAGTGGATACATACATTGCACAGACAGACAGACAGACAGCACACACACACACACACACACACACATACAGACGTCACGCTGAAAATAGTTTTTCTTATTCTAGAAGCCTCAAAATGTGTAGATGCGTTGAAAACTTGAGTTGCGGTTTTGGACATGATTCCAATACTTTCCCTATACATTACCATGTACTGCAGGGAAAGTAATAATATGTTTGAGGAGAAATTGGAAAATACAGAAACTTCATTTTCACTGTTTGAATGTTCTATTACTTTTGCTTTCGATTCAAGAATACAGAATGAAAATTTTCGCATTTTCATCCTTTATGCCTATAGAAAATTTATCAATAGAAAATTTACGTCACTTGCAGAAAAAATTCGTATACTTTAGGACATAATGCTAAATAATTAGATTAGACATATATAAGACAATATTCTAATGTAGAGAGATGTAAGACAATATTTTAATATAGATTTATCTGTACACGTGAAGACAAAATTATTTTTACAGAGCAGTTAAATCACCTATTTTAATAATTGTAGAGTGATTTAAAGTAATTCTTTACATCGCTGGAATAATGAAGATAGGTTGCCTTGGTAAAATCCAAAATTTTTAAGTTCGTTTCCTGAATCCTATAAATTATTTTCTTTTAATGAAATTAGGACAAACTATCTATCTATACAAATGCCAATGAAAATTAGTCTGTATGTGTGTGCGTGTGTCTGTGTCTATCTCATTATTACAAGAGAGTGGCTGAATCGAATTTCATGAAGTTTTGTGAACAGCTTTAGATGCAGCATTATGCAGACGATATTTTTTCAGTAAATTTATTCAAAAGATAACGATATCGTATTACGAAGCAACTTAATTAAACCTAATAAGTTTATACAATACAGTTATAATGGTAGTTATTTATTAAATCTTTTCCAATTTAAATAATTAAGAAATGTATAAAAAATGAATTTTTTCGGAATTGCATTTTTGTCTGGATTATATCAATTACGACTTTTGGATTGAAAGGTTAAGAGCAATATTGATATTTTTAATTTCTGAAGTCCTCCGTTTTATTTTGGCAAATACTTTTCAAACTTATGTATTGAGTTTAATCAATTGTTGACACAGAATAAAAATGGTGCGGCTATAATTTATAATGCCATTTTAGTGCTGTATTTGAGAATATATGTTGATCCAGTTTCATAGCGCGTTCATTTTGACATATATTGATTAAATTTTCAATTTTTTGTCAATTTGTTTACAAATGGGGTCAGAATGCTTCGTTATTCATATCTGCTGCCTATGAAGATAATTTTGTTCAGATAAAATATAGATACATAAACTTATTTTTAGGAAAGTTAAATTAAGTCTTTTAAGAGAATGTTTTGAAGAACAATGTAATTTAAAATACTATAGGAATTTGCATATAATTGTAAATTTTAAATTTCTCTTCAAGAATGAAATTTTGTATGTAAAATATCATGTATAGATTAATGACTTTACCCCCAGTCTAATTTGATTTAAAAAGAATTGTATACTTTGTACTTCATCTTTTGTACCAACAAAATCAATTTAACATTTACACTGTTTGATAGATTGGACATGCATATGAAAAAGAGTTTAACTATGAAAAAGAGTTTTAACAGGAATAGTTTTTTTTCATATGTATACAAAATTTCTCTGAATTAAAGATCTTTACTATAAATAAAACTTCTGCTTGTGAGATTACAAGTACTTCTTTATAAAAAGCAGTTATATATTGCAAATTATGTGACTACAATAGTTTTGAGCAATAGTTTACAGCATATTACAGCATATTACTACAATAGTTACATTAGTGTAATAGTTTATAGATTACAAGTACTTCTTTACAGAAAGCAGTTATATATTGCAAACTATGTAACTACAATAGTTTTGAGCAATAGTTTGCAGCATATTACAGCATATTACTACAATAGCTTCGTGCAATAGTTTACAGTTACAATAGTTTACAGCATATTACAAATTATGTGACTACAATAGTTTCGAAAGAGTTGAGAGCTAACTTCTTTATGTCAGGAACAATATGCACTTAATAAACACAAAAACACAACTTCGAGGAGGCAGGCAAATAAACAATCGAAGGGATAAAATTGAAAATTCCAAAGCGAGAATTCAAATTTTTATACATCTTATATTTTCGTCATATATTACTCCTATTTATTTACTATTTTTGATATTTTGCTATTTTTCTCTCTTTATAAGGGTTTTATCAATTTATACTTGCCTCTAATTTCTCACCATTTCCTCATTCTTGCTATTAATTTTTCTTTAAATTTTATTTTAAATCTCTTATACACGCGACATTTCAGTTTCATTTCTTCTATTTGGTATAATGTGTGGGCTCAGGTGGATGCCGACTTATCGGCCTAAGTAGATGTATTACTAAGTTGATATATATAAGATTGTTATGACTTAAGGGGACGATGGACGTTGAAATGAGCAAAATTCGACTAAAAAAGTTTTAATATATAACATTATTTTACGCATTTAACATTTGCTTACGGGTGGGACAGTGTCCATCCCAAACGAAGAACCTCATAAAAAGACAGGTATTTGACATACCCTATCCCAAACAGTTCGATCCTCCTTTGCAGGCATTGGCGTCCATGGAAATCGCTGACAGAAACATTGCACCTGCTGCAGCAGGTGCAATGTTCAACCCGGGTTTAATCAAAACCTAATTGGGCGCTAGTATTCATTACATTCCCATGCGTCCCACAGACTGTCTCAACAACATACTAAAATTTCATTTTGATAAAGTCATTTTTACAGCAGTTATCGTGCGAACGGAAACACAGACAGAATTAACAAAGTCATAAACAATTTTCAACTACGGAAAGTGTTAAAAAGGGGCCTTTTTAAAATCTATTTTACATTTTTAATTTAATTTTTTTCCGTGGTTAATTTAATTTCCATCCGTGGTTAAGTTAATTTCCACCCAAAACATGGCATATAAAATGTCTCTCCTCTACTGAGGATCCATATCCTCTACTACAACCAAGTATTTTTTGATACAAAAAAAGTAGTTACTTTTGTGTTAATAAGACAGTCGATATATTTGGAAAATAAGAAAAAAATCATACTTGTGCTTTGTTATTATTCCATGTACTGAGACATAAGGAAAATCCGAAAACTTTTATCATTCGGAAAGTCTCAACAGAAATCAATCGAAAGGTTTGGCAATACTGGTACACTGAATTCGTTCGACAAGATATCATCTTACACTTTCCTGAACTGTAATCTCTGTTCTATCCGTCAAACATTACAAGAAAGAAAATTATTTTTACCTTAAGAAGCTTATTTCCTATAGAGATAGATATAAGTAAGAATTCTGATTTTTTTTTTAATTAATATTTTTTTTTCTTGAAAGAAACATTTTGCATGACTAAAATATGTTAAAAGATATATTGTAATTTATGGGGAAAATATCAGTAATCTCAATCGCATTGTAATGAAACGGACTTGCTTGGTTGAAACAATATTTTATGAAATGATTATCAAGCTTTGGATTCAGTAAGTACATCGCGTAGTGTGTGTATCCGTAACACATGTCAGTTTACTTTTAAACATAAAAAAACTTACTCTTGTAATTCTCTGAAATTATTGCTGGAAAATTATCATTAATTCACACAAATATATGAGAAAAATAATTCCTAAAAATTGCGAAACACTGGTAAAATATGTTATTCCTAAACACTTCTAAATTTTGCACTGCTTTGCTAAATTTCCAACCTGCTTCTTGTTGAAGCACACAAGTTGGACTTTTTTTAATTTAAACGAGGGCCAAAAGCTTCGGTGATAGAAAAGGAGTCCTAGAATTTAGTAGAGCAGTGTGATGAGGGCTCTGTTAATTTAGATGAGGACCATGGTGACTTTACCGAAAGTCCTAAACCGTCTTGGGTCCGCCATAGGAATGTATCGTTCTTAACGGAATAATACGAGAACAGAATGAGATAGAAAATCCAAATTTAGTATATGCCTGTCATTTGTGATACATTTTAATTATTTGAATGTTGATCTTTATATGGTATAGTCCGTCTTTTGCCCGCCATGTGAATGTTTTTGCGAAATAACTTAAGAGTCACAGCAGATAGAAAGTCCAAATTTACGAGTAGTATGTCGCTGTCATTTGTAGTATATTTTTATTCTTTGAATTTTTAACCTCATCGGGTCAGCCCGTTCTGGGATCGCCATAGGTAGGTACTGGTTTCTGTTGAATAACGAAAGAACTGGAGCAACTAAAAAGTTTAGCATCTCGCTTCTTTTATCAAGTGGTTTATTTTAATTCTTTGTAGAACCTCATTGGGCGAGCCAATCATCTCTCTTCATAGGAATGTACTCATTTTTAGGGAATAATTAGAGAACAGGAGCAGTTCATATTGATGACAAATTTCATATTCTGTATCTCTTTTTTTTTTGTGGTATATTTTAACTAATCGGGCTAGCCTATCCTGGGCACCACCACAAGAATGTACTCGTTTTGGTGAAATAACTCGAAAACCGAAGTAATCAAATAGTTCAAATTTAGTATGCTTTTTATTTTATGGTATATATTAATTCTTTGTATTTTGAACTATATCGGACTAGCCGGTCGTACCCTTGCCCCATAGGAATGTACTCATTTTTAAAGAATAACCCGAGAATAAGAGTAGATAAAAAGTTTAAAATTCAGCACATCGTTGTCTCTTGTAGTATATTTTAATTCCTTGGAATTTCCATCTTAGTGGGCACGATGTGGGTGAGACAGCGAAGTACTGAATTTGGAACTTTCTAGCTACTCTTATTCTCGAGTTCTCTAAACATGAGTACATTCCTATGGGGCAGGGGCAAGACTGCCTAGACCGATATAGTTCAAACTAGCCCATCTTGACTACGCCATAGAAATGTACTCGTTTTGGAGGAATAACTTAAGAACTAGAGAAACAGAGCACCTTGAAAATTCAAATTTAATATCTATTTTTTGTGGTATATTTTAATCCTTGTGGTATAATTTAATCCGTTGCCTAATTATCAGGCAAGCCATTGTTGGGACTTCATAGAAATGCATTCTTTTTGGAGGAATAACTTGAGAACAGGAGCAGATAGAAAGTTCAAATTTATTATCTCCATTTCTTTCTCATGTATTTCAATTCTTTGAACTTTCAACCTTATCGGGCTAGCCCGATAAGGTTGAAAGATAAGGTTGTTTATATCGTTTACGATATAAAAAATTGCATTGTTGATATCGAAAAGACCCCAAAAATCCCCTTATAAAAATTGTATATTTTCGATATCTCTCGGTAATATCCGTACATGAGTTATATATATAGCAAAAGCATTATCTAAAACTTTCTTAGAATTTCTGAACATGCAACCTTAAGTCAACGATGCATGATTTAGCCTCATTTTTGTCAATTTGGCCCAATTATAAAAAGGCCATTAATTTGGCGATATTTCACAAAATTAGTAGCCAAGTTTGCAAAATTTATTGCCAAGCGTTACAGACATACAGATAGAAGGGATTTTCTTATATATTAATAAATGACTATTGGCGAATAGTTAGACGTAAAAAATATATCACAAATTATAGTCTCTTGTGAATGGAACGAACTAAATCCACGAGAATGATGTTAACAAATTTGCCTCATAATGTTGGTATTTCATATAAAAGGGGAACATATTTCCCGGTAGTTAATATATTTTTACATTTTATGTAATATTTTCGGTACATTTATTTGAAAAACGTGCAATAACTGAAAAAGGGTTCATGCTAGTGTTTTAAAGTTAGTGCTATTCGCTTTCTAATGAAAAATATGAAATGATCATTTACGCAATAGTATTAAAGGATCTGATTTTCTAATAATATTTTCAAAATTACATTTGCAAATTTGGGGGCGTATTTCGATCTTTCGATTGCATTTAAAATGCGTAGAGGACCAGTACATACCGATAGTAATATTTATACCAAATTTCGTCCGAAACGCTCCATTCGTGTGTGAGATATTGCATCCACAAACTTACTCACCCATTCACTTAATAACATACATGCACACACATCATCTTAAAAAAATGTTCGATTCGAGTTCACGAATGCTTGAAACGTGCTCTTGAGTCGAAAACTCGAATTCGCATTTTACAACACATCACAATACTTTCCCTGTACATTATACTATAAGGGAAGTAAAAACTGTCACAAATTTGAGCTGCAACATCTCGGTAAATTTTGCTGGCAAATGAAACAAACATGTTTGTGTGTTACATGTTAAAGAAGAAAATTTTAGTAATTGGAAAATTTTGGAATAATGGACAGAATGATAAGTTAAATCTCGTATTTTTTAGACAAATGCTTTTCTCGATTTACAACCATTATAAGATAAGTTACAATACATGGTATATTTCTCTGCAATACATGGTAATGTATAGGGAAAGTATTGGAATCGTTTCGGAAAACGCAATTCAGAAAAAAAACTCACTTAAACACAAAAAAATTTTATAGCTTGAAGTCTCTGCGTGTATGTGTCTCTGTGAGTGTGTCTGTGTGTGTGTCTATGGGTGTGTCTCTGTATGTGTGTCTGTGTATCTGTGTATGTGTCTGTGTGTGTGTCTGTCTGTATGCGTTTCTGTGTGTGTATGTGTGGGTGTTTCTATGGGTATATGTGTGTCTCTGTGTGTGTGTGTTTCTGTGTGTGTGTTTATGGGTGTGTATGCGTGTATGCGTGTATGCGTTTCTGTGCGTGTATGTGTGTGTGTTTCTATGGGTATATGTGTGTCTCTGTGTGTGTGTGTTTCTATGTGTGTCTGCGTGTGTGTTTATGGGTGTGTATGTGTGTATGCGTGTGTGTGTTTCTGTGTGTGTATGTATGTCTGTGTGCGTGCCTTTCTGTGTGTATATGTATCTGTGCGTTTCTGTGTTTTCTGTGTGTATATGTGTGTCTGTGTGTGTGTCTCTCACTGTGCGGTCTCTCTTTGTGTGTGTTTCTGTGTGCATGTATGTCTGTATGTGTGTATTTCTGTGTGTGTATGTATGTCTGTGTGTGTGTGTTTCTGTGTGTATATGTGTGTCTCTGTGTGTGTATGTGTCCGTGTCTCTACGTGCAAATATGTATTTATTCTAACTGAATTAAATGACCAAATTTAATAATATTTTATAGGTAAGTCAGTTGTGGGTTACTCTGGTGCTGATTAGATTTTGGTATGATTCAGGATAAAAGAACCTGTCTTACCTATAAAATAGAATAGCCCGCAAAAATCGTAAATAGCTACACTAACTAAAAAACTTATTGATCGAGTGTCACAAAATTTAGTAGATAAGTCACTTGTGTGTGACCCTGGTGCTGATTAGATTTTGGTACGATAAGGGAAAAAATCTGCCTGTGTTTCGCAAAATGTCTCGCAAAAAACGTCAAAATCTGAAATAAAATTCTACATATACTGGATGTATATTATTTAAATGCTTGTTTTATACGTAAATTTTGACGATGAATAAGACTATCCCTATTACTGTAGGCCTAGCCGTTCTCAAGATATTTTAGTGTTTCCCAGTTTTGCTACACCACCTTTGATAATACGTCCAGTTACCAAATGAAAACGGAAATTGAATTAAAAGTGCAAATTCAGTGTAATTTAAAATAATTATACTTGTTATTTTGAGCAATTAAATTCAATTTTATGAATTATTGAATAAATTAAGAGAAAATGAATTTGAGTCTGTAAGGAACGTCAAATGTTGCCCACATCAGATTTTATGTGATTTGAAGTACATATCTTGAACTACAGTGTCACTGTGCATATAGATTTCACGAACACTTGCATTTTATTCTCAATCATTTCCCTCAAATTTTCATCTTATTCATGTAGTGCGTTCAGCATTAAACTCACAATGCGGATATTTATATTTTATTAAATGACATATTCTTCTGTTAAAAGCATTTCCTAACAAGATATGATAGAGTGATCTTTTAAAATTGTTTCCTGGCATAAAATCCAATAAGTGGAATCTCTGCGTTTCTTTACTTCATCAATCATTTTCATCCATCCATCTTGATCTGGGCACAAGACGTTAACTTGGATTTAACGCGGGACGTAATACTGAATTGTGTGGTGCATTTATCACGATACATTACTTTCTTTGAACTACACGCTGGCTGCCACTGGAATGTGTAAGAGCTAAAAAATAGTGTTTACAAGTGAAATGTTTATTATCATAAAATTCATAAAAATAAGTGACAAATATTTTATACGTTGTAGGCTATATCTTTTTAGTGTAAGAGGATTGAACACATTTATTTAGTAGCATGCAAAAAAAATTATAAATGCAGTTATAAAGAGTGTGAATTCTATACTGTTCGTAAATTTCAGATTATAAGGAATTTATTGTTTAGTTTTCGGTTGTTCTGTATGAGAAACAGATATAAAATGATATTCAAATAAATATATCATAGAGAAGCAATAAAAATAAGTTCTGGAAATTCCTTACAAATTCCTGCAAAAGTACAAATATTTAATACTAAATATTTAATACTACACCTTGTGCATCCTCAATAGGTAGTGGCCATTAAGTGTGACACATGTGTACTTAATCAAAGTTTAAAATCAAAAACATTGTTAAAAGCAATACATAATAAAAAAAATCAGTACCTGGATTTTTCACTAACGTTTACTTCTCTTGCCGTTGGCAATACTATTTCTCTGCTTCTGCCACACTTGCTGCTCCTGCATCCGTCATCAATTTTTTTCTGAAGAGTGCAGATTGAGTTTCATGTCTGTCCTGAAGACTGAGGTTGTTTTTGCCTTCAAAACCGGTTGATATTTTTCATCATATGCTTTTAACGAAGTTATTTAGATCTTCAGCAGCAATTTGAGCTGTACGTATTAATCAATGTTATTAATAACATTTTTAATCATCAAAAGCCCTTCAGATGAATAATGAATTACATTATTTTTCATTTCTTTTATAACTCCATTCTATGAGGAGGATTTTTTACATGAATAAAATATATGATATTTCAAACACAAATTGTTAATTGCATCATAATGACTTAACTAAATCAGCTTCAATTTTAGTTACATAGTTACTTTCATTTTTCACATTATATGGTGTGTAATGGAGTACTTTATCCTCTTAATTAGGCTTCTTGCACATATTAACAATAATAATGAACTGCAAAAGTTGCATAGATTTTGGTTTGCATGGTGGCAACAGTGAATATTTGTGAAATTGAATAATGAATTAATGTTTTATCCTTTAATAATAACACATTGAAAAATACAGAAACTTCAAATCAATATAATTTTTACTTCCTCGTGTAATATAGTATAGAGGAAGTACTGTTTAGACGAAAATTTTTTAATTCGAGATTTTGATGCCAATATACGTTTTAAGACCTCCTGAACACGTTTACACTGTTTTTGGAGTGATATTCAAATGTCTGTATGCCTGTGGTTGATTTCTTGTGTACAAGATAGCTGCCAAAAATATTAATGGATTTTCACGAAACTTTATATCCGGCTTTGTTATCAAAACAACTAGAACTAGATATATATCCTTTAATTCGAGGAAAAATTCCGAAGTTTATTCGAAAATTTATATTTTTTTAACATGACAGCACAGGACAGAATTTGACATCATGCATAAAAGGGTTTATTTAGACCTCAGAGATCATGAGGCTTTATAGCTTCAATTACTGTCGTAAAACATATCCACAATACAATTTTACTGTTCGCGACGTCATTAGCCCCCTCGGGATGGGGTGGGGTAGGTACAATTATGGTATCAATCGAAATATTTTTTCAAGCCTTTTAAAGTGAAGGATAACACACTATAATTGTAATCATTTCGACCCACAATACCGATATTTCAAAACAATTCTTGTAAAATTAGGGAAAAAAAAAGTTACTAAAAATAGATTTTGGTACGAAAAAACCGAGTTGAGCCACACTCGAGTTAATTTATTATTTGTGAATGCTCTTCTATTTTTACTGCCATACAATAGTGACTTTAGCAACAAGAAGGCGACCGATATGTTTGGAAAAGAAGGAAAAGTCTTCCTTGAAATGTGTTGTTATTACTCCATGTTTGAAACATAAGAAATATCCGAAAAGTTTTATCTTTCAGGAGGTCTCAAAAGAAATCAATCAAAAAGTTTTGCAATACTCGAAGGGAACACTGAAGTCTTTCAACAAGATATCATCTTCCAATTTACTAAAATCTGCGCCCTGTTCGCAGACAAGCATCGCAAGAAATTACTTTTGTACAAAGGAACGTGTTCAGATGTAGATACAAATAAGAATTATACTTTTCCAGAAAGGAAAGTTCTTTATAACTAAACATAAACATATAGCAAGATAATTTAAAACTTAAAAGGATTCAGTAAAGTATAATATGATAGTGTAAAGTATAACAGGACAAAGTAAAGTATAAAACGATAAAGTATAATAAGATGAAGTATATTATGAAAAAGTAAAGTATAACAGGATAAAGTAAAGTATAAAAGGATAAAGTATAATAGGATAATGTAAAATATAAGAGGATAAAGCAAAGTATAATAAGATAAAATAAAGTATAACAGTATATGGTAAAATACAGCATATACATAAAAATTAACTGGTCAACCGGTTTCAAGACCACAAATAGTCTCCTTCGTCAGCACCGACAAGAATCGCGATCTCACGTATTCACGTCAGGTTAGGTTGGCAATCTCAAAATTTGGTTGGCGACCAGACGACGTAAGTGAGGTCGCTCATCTTATCGGTCCCGAAGAAGAATTTTTTGTCTTTGAAGCTGATTTACCAGTTAATGTCTGTGTATATACTGCATTTTACGATGTTTTGCTTTATCGTATTATATTCGTAGCGGTTTTTGAATGATTATTTGATGAACATATAATTTGATTTATTGTAAAAGATTAAAAGAAATCTGATGTTTCCAACAATGGCCTGGTCTATAAATTCATAAATTTCAATATTTTGGAACAACATCAGATATTTGAGTTTTCGTAACTTCAATTAATTTATTCGTATTTTCATTACTTTCGTAACTTTATTCTAGCTTTAATATCGAATTTTAGCAAAAATAAATTATCTATGCGTTTTTACCTGAGATGACAATTATTAAATTAAAATGTGTATAGATAAAGTGAGTATGTTTGTTATGGAAGTGATGGTAAAGAATTGTAAGTTAAAATACTGAACAATGCACTATCCAGTCTGTCGCCAAAGGTTGAAAGACTTGCATAACACGATTTTTTAGGGACCCATAAAGTTCCCCAAAATCGCAATACCCATCTGTGTGATACAGATAAGTATAATGACCACAATGGAAAATAAGAAAAATTAAAACTTGAGAAGCACATTTAAGCACAATTAAAATAGCAATACAGCACATAGCTGTTTCAAGGTGCTCAAAGTCAAAAGAGGAAATGGGACTTGCTTGTCTATATGTTTTGCATTGAAGAAGGGGAGTGTTCCAACGTATCCTCAAGACAATTTACAAAGGGAATTTGAGGATATTCAAGGTCTCCTGCGTCCGTGCTAGAGAACTGTAGGAATTGATGATGTTGGTCCCGATCCAGGCTCGAAGTCGAGACCAGGAACTTACCAGGCTGATATTATACGGTTAGACCAAAAGCTAGCTTCAGATCCGAACTTATAATTCGAGTACTGATTCCTAGCATCTTCGACAGATGCTTTTGGCAGGAGCAGAGTTGGCTGGTGCAACACACTCCACCCCTGATGAGAAGCTCGGTCGAATTTTGGTGAGGAAAGGGGACCACCCAAAAAAAACCCATCCGCGTCCCCCGCCCGAAACTCAGCCGGGAGCTGAATAGCCAGGAGGCATGTCGTACCTCATCGTGCGGCTACGTGATGTCAGTCGCAGTCATCCTGGAGGAAAGAGTGGTCGGCGTCTCTGGTTCAGTGTAGTGCTGACATCTCCTGTTGGTTGCGTGTATTAAGTATCCAGTTCAGCATTACAGGTTGATTTTGATGGTTTCGAGCCAGGATCGAACTCGAGACCTAGTGCTTACGAGACCGACATTATAAAGTTGTACCAAAAGCGAGCTTCGGATCCGAACTTATAATTGGGGTACTGACTCCTAGCATCTTCGATCGATGTTTTTGGCAGAAGCAGAGTCGGCTGCTGCAACACACTCCACCCGTAATGAGAAGCTCGATCGAATTTCGGTGAGGACAGGGGCCACCCAGAAAACACCCGCCGCGTCTCTAGACCGAAACTCAGTCGGGAGCTGAATAGTCGGGAAGCGTGTCCCTCATCGTGCGGCTACGTGACGTCAGTCGTTGTCATCCTGGTGAGAGGAGTGATTCGCTCCTCTGGCCCAGTGTGGTGCTGTCATCTCGTGTTGGTTGCGTGTATTAATTGTTCAGTTCAACATTATAGGTTGATTTTGATGGTTCCCTGACGGGCTCGAACTCGAGACCTAGAGCTTACAAAACCGATATCATAAGATTATACCAAAAGCTAGCTTCAGATCAGAACTTATAATTCAGGTGCTGATGCCTAGCATCTTCAATCGATGTTTTTCGCAAGAGAAGAATGGGCTGCTGCCACAGAACCAACAAGTCCGAAATCAAAAAGATGCAAAAGGGCGGAACACGGTCCGCTATAAAATGTCACAGTAGAAAATCACTGGGTAATAAATCGAGGCAGTAAGAATTTACGTGAACGGACCCAGAAGAAAATTTCCTCAAAGGAAATAGAGCTATATAACTTACCAAGATATTTGTCCTTATTATGTAATCGTTTATAAAGCACTTGGATTTTCCTCTTAAGTTCGTAAAAATCTTACCAAGATATTTGTCCTTATTATGTAATCGTTTATAAAGCACTTGGATTTTCCTCTTAAGTTCGTAAAACTCTATGATCTTAACTTTAAATAAAAATTACATGAAAGAGAAAAGCATAACTGCGACAGTTTGGGTGCAATCTAGTGTGACAAATTATCAGTTAGATAGAAACAAAATGAAATGCAGTTAAGAAAACTAATTGAAAGAGGACAATTAAGTGCAGGAAAGAGGCATTCTTTTATACTTTAGTTTTTACAAAATTCACAACCTGTGTTTAGTTTGATGGAGCTTTATTCTATTTGCAAAAGAAACCTCCATTAAAACGTAAACAGACGCACGAATGGAATTTTGGTGTAGTATTTTTGTATTTAGCACTCTTAAACGAAATTAATATGAGACAGGTTATTAGGTGCGAAAACATTAAAAATCCCAGAAAGCAAAGTAAACATGAGGTATCTGAAAATTATATATATATATATATATAAAGAATTTAAAAAATGCATGATGCATTTAATCAACGGAACTCGGGAACAATCATATCCCTTCCGCTTTGTACAGCACTATTATAATGTTTTTTGCAAAAATTATAGTGATAAAAATTATGTTAATTTATCCGACATCATACAATACAACTCAACTCTTACCTTGGATTATCTGATTGTTTCACATCCTGATGGCTCTATAAGTTAGACGCGACTTTTTTATGTATGCTTTCCTATTCGAAGTCTATACGCTTTATGCAACTCTTCCATGATTCTCGTCTTGCTGGTTAGTAAAATTTCCAATTTTTTTGTTATTTTGATCATTTTTATGTTGTCTGGGATTCGGCCATTTTTCCCCCACGGGCATGATCGATTGTTGTTTCGGGCGTGCAGAGTCTCTGGGAGCGTTTTCATGAAGTCAAAGCTAGCTTCTAACCAGGAAATAGGGGTCGCAATCCCCCTTGACCTTTCTGCAACCCTGTAAACACAATCATTCCACCTATATATTTTATTTTTTCATTTTAAATCTTATATACACATATATATATATATATATATATATATATATATATATATATATATATATATATACCATATATATATATATGTGTGTATATATATATATATCTGTATATATACTATATATATATATATATATATATATGTGTGTTGAAGACCCAGACCGTCCGACTCGTCCGAGGACTTAGAGCAGCTATTTGGACGGCCGGTATATATATATATATAGGTGTGTATATATTTATATATATATGTGTGTATATATATATATATATATATATATATATATGGAACTTTTTTTTTTAATTTTTCCATTCTATTGAACAAAAGTAGACTCAGAAGCTTGTTTTCCTTCTGCGCGTTTGAAAAGAAAACCCTCCAGAGGTATAGCAACAATCGTATTGAACACAAATTTCTCAGTTAGATATAAAATCGCTCAACTTTATTAAAATCTTTCTAGGGTTGGAGGTTACATAAATTAAAATTGAAATATTTTATTTTTACTTCGAGGAAGTTATACTTTTAAGGAGTAGATATAGACAGGAAATGTAATTTTTCGGGAGGAAACACTGTTTCGTAAATGGTCTTAAATACTAGGATTTGTTATGAATAACGTAAAAATGCTTTTATTTTAATAGTACGATTATATTTATATAATTTACTAGCACTATTCCCGTTCTTCGGAATATATAATGTAAATAATTTGAAAAGAAACTTCTAAAGGTAAAGGTAAGAAATGCGCATTAAAAATAGTAATCAGTTTAATAAACTGATTTAAATTTATTTAGAATTATTGTTATTGTAGTACAGAATATAAATGTTGTATAAAAATTGCAGACAGAAGTTTCAGTACAATAATTAGATCTTCGTTGACCTGTGTATGTGTGGAACATTTGAAACGAAATTTGGTGCAAAAATTGCAATTAGTGAATACTGGAAATCAATTGATTTTAAACCCAATCGAATGTTCGGAAAGTCCCCAAATTTTCGAATGAAATTTTGAAAACATCATCCAAAAATCAGAACTTTCTATAACGTTACGTAAATAACCATTTCTTATAAAATATTTCATTCGAAAACTGTAACATAGAGTTTAGAAAGCTAGCATGAACCGTTCTCGAGTTTTCAAATACATTTATCGGAAAATCACAAAAAAGAAATAAGAAACATATTAATTGTTGTGACATATTTTTACTTTTCATATGTAATATTATTTTTTAACATCATACTCGTCGATCTAGTTCATCCCATTCACAAGAGGAGAAACCCTGGGTAATACTTTTGTATTTTGACGTCTTTATATGTAAGGAAAACTCTTATCTCCATTTACAATGCTTGGAGAGAAATTTGGCTACCTTTGCGACAAATTTCAGCGAAATATTGCCTACATGGCGATATTTCAACCCAGATTGATGAAAATATCGTCAAACTTGCAAAAATGTCACTCAGTTAACGAAAATGCCGACAAATTGCTGAATTAATTACTCATGTATTTTAATGCATGGCTTATTGCTGATGGTATCAATATCGATAATTGTCAATTTAGAGTTGCGCGAAATAAGTTAATTGGATACTTCGAAATCGTTTACATGTTGCTATCCGGAAGAGCACCGAATGTACAATTTAAAGTTAAAAACACTTTGATATAGATCTTATATATCATTTTGTCACTGTAAAAAAGTAAATTCATTGCATAATATAGAGAAAGTCGTGTACTGTCTGCATCAGATATTTTAACAATTGTGTACATGTTATATACAAACCGTACGTCGTTCCATAATAAATAGAGAACAATGGCCTATCATAATCCGTTTGCGAAATAACGATTCAAACATCCTTCAACTCGCCGCTAGGGGCAGCCTATCCGCTAGTATCTAGATAACGCATATCCGCTTTCCTAATAGTAAACTATATAATTCTATAGTTCTTAAAGACTTCTATGCAAAGTCAAAAGGGATGCACGAGGCTTAAAAGGGAACTCTGTATAGTGTTTAATGGTATATACAGATGGTCTTCAACTTTTTTTGAACAGACCATATTTGAATACATTAGATTAGAGGCTGGCCACATATGCAAAAACGCGTATAACCATAAAAAAACAACACATAAAAAAGCGTAGTCTCGTAAAAAAAAAAAAAAAAAAAAACACTCGATTCAACGTATCCTCGAAACTGCTGCATGTCCTATTTTTACTCAATTGTGCTTAACTACGTTAAGTTTTTATGAATTAAATCCGAGTATGCTCTTCTATTATATTTCAACTAGCTGCGCGATCTAGTCGATGCAGCGTTCTTGAGGTAATGTAGTGTATACAGCTATCTCTGATTAAGCGAAAACATTGTTTTATATATAATATTTCATTAAAATATTATCGATGCATATTTGCAGTCCGCATAAATAAAAATATTTCATTTTATATTTTTAGCAATTCCATGTTATGTGGGGTCACAGAATACTGTTGTCAATTTAGGCCTTTACGAGTAACTGTTCCAAATGACGACCTTCACATAAAATTCACCCGTGACCCGTCGGACTATGAATAAATTTCAATGAAAATTTAGACTTGGATATGGTAAAATTTTTATCAATAAGAAATAAAAACCAAAATGTTATTTCAATTATTGAAATTAGCCCTGGTTATCTTTTTAACTTTCTGAAATATTGAATCGGAGTGAAATAATCTGATTTAAATTTTACACTGACTCCACTCTTTCATATTTATTGAAAATAAAAACCATTTTAATACCTCAAGAGAACTCCGAATGAAAAAATGGGCGTGGCCAAATCAACTAGGGATACATGTTACATATTTTCTACATAATGCTCTTTTATATTTGAATATAATCATCAGGATATTCAATTTGCTGAATTTCTAATAGAATTGTGTGGGCTCCTAAATATTCGAAACTTATTTAAATTTCTATATGTTTTTCAGTCTAGACGAATATTTGACAAATCTAAAAAGAGTCCGAGACTAACATTGCGCAAATCTTTCCCACAGCCCCTGAAGATATAACCTCGATCTACAGTAGAAAGTTATTTTCAAAATATGTCTCAATAATTTATTTCATTTATTACACATTTGTATGTTTTTATCCACGATCCAAAAATAAAATGATATATCGATATGATTATGTAACAAAAATATAGCAGGCATTGCAATTTGTACTTTTGCACCGAGCAATTTTTAAAATTCTAAATCAAATTTATATTTTAGTTTTTAGAGAAAAGTATGTACCTCCCACCAGAACACAAAACATGAGCCATCAGTCATAAAAATCGACTCAGTAGTTAAGGATATAGTTAAGAAAACAAGGGGCTGGAATGATAAGCGTAAATGTGCAATTTTAAGGATTTTTTTTCCAACTGCTGACGCACCAATTATAATTGTTTGATTTTTATCAGATTTGAAACGGCTTTACAGAGAAAAAAAAACGGCCGCGACAGTCCAGTGGCTGGCGCGCGGGAATTGCACTCGATCGGCCTGGGTTCGATTCCGGCCACCCAGAATACCATCACGTTAAACATGTGGGTCCGTAAGTCCTTCCGAGAGATTGGTGGTGGGGAAGAAAGGTACAGTCCCTGTGGATGCCTCCACCACTGGGTGCCGGTCTAAATTGGGCGGCACTTCCCGGTCGTCCTAACAGATACATTATACCTTTTTGGTAGGTCAGGCGGTCTGGCTCCAGAAAGGAGAATAAGAAAAAGAGAAAAAAGAATCAAGTATTTGGCTTACTTAGAGACTGAGCTACAGACCCTTAGAAATCGGGATTGTCAAGTACTGTTTTTGCCAAATACGGATTAGGACACGACAACTTGACAGGGCTTAAGGAACGGGGCGTTACCGCGTTCCTAAAATAGCATTTTGATTGAAAAGATGACAAATGTGCAATTTTTAGCAAATTAGATCTTGCATAAGATGTAAAGAATTTCACCCATTAGAAATCTTGTCAGCATCTTCCTTAAGTATTTTTGCTCATCCTGAAAACGTAGGGATTGGTCAAAAAGAGAGCAAAAGCTCAGAAATTGTATGGGTACTTGAATGATTTTCGGTCCTAGCTGATTCAAAAACGTTATATATATATATATATATATATACATATATATATTTATTTATATATATATATATATATATATATATATATATATATATATATATATATCTTTTTAAATTTTGATACTTCAGTATTTATTTCTTGTGCAATATATCGGCTACCGGGAGTGTTGTCTAGACTAAAAGCTTGCTTAACCGGGGAGTGGGGGTCACAACCCCCCCCGGCCATTCTTTGATATATTGCTTCCATTTACTTGTCTACTTTTCTGGTATGATATATATATATATATATAATATAAAGTAATAAAAGTCAATTTTTGCTTAAAATGAGCATTTGCATATGCAAAGAACTGAAATCAGAGCCGTTAGATCACTACCCTTTGACAGTCTTTGTAATCATTGTTATTATCAGGAATAATAATGCTGATTTTTTTTTCTTTTTTTAGAAAAATTTAGACACTTAAAATTAGCACGTATTTTATGAAGTTTTACTAAACTTGATATGTTAAATTAGGCGAAAACCTAATTATATCTTAAAATATGCATTGTAAAATCTAAAAAACCTCGAAATAACACGTTCTACAGTTTAAAAAATCATTTGAAACGATATCTATTTGTTCGATTGCCGACGCTGCCCAAATCCTCGTGTTCACGCGGAGTACGAGCACGTTGCATATGTGTGTGGATCCGTAAGTCCTTCTGAAAAGTTGGTAGTAGGGGAATGAAGGTACGGTTCCTGTGGACTCTGTAATCACTGAGTTCAGGTCTAAATTGGGTGGCTTTTCCCGCCCGTCCAAACAGATATGTAGCGAACGGTCATAAGGCAGTATTAAAATGCCTGGATACGTCTTTAGTTCAACGTTATGATACTGACCTACTATGCCTTGGCCCCCGTACGTCTTTGGGCTCTTGTGAATCACTACGAGTAAGTGTCACTTGTAAGAGCTCCTCCACTTAAACTTAGAACTCGCCGCGACATCTGTAACACAGCAAAAACGTCTTTAGCTTAACGCTATGATATTTGCCTACCACGCTTTGGCCCCGGGATCAAACCCCGGTACTGCCAAGTTGATGATACCTTAAACCTTCAGATACCTTAAACCTTCAGATACCTTAAACCTTCAGATACCTTAAAACTTCGGGTATGTCAGACGGTCTGGGTCGAAGAAGAAGAAGCTATACTTATATAACATTGCATACTACTAATCGTAATAGACTCCTATGGATGTAAGAGCTAGAAGCAAAATGTTCGACTGTGTGGTTTCTATTTAGTGCTCAGACTACAGGGCCAAGATATCCCAAAGATTAAAACGTTGGTATCGTATACGATAGACACTGATTAAATGCCCGCCACTCAAAGCTATATCCCTGTCTGCGCGCTGAGTATGGGCACCTTAATTCAGTAAGTCCGAAAATCCATCCGAGAGGTGATGAGCTACGGAAAGGATAACACGGTCTCCAATCTAAACATTGTCTAGGGCCATGCAGATCATTCTGTTTTTTATTGTACATATACGGATTGTCTACATTGCGTCCTTCGGGAGACGCACAGCGGGCTTTATGGTTAAATAGGGTACTTGCCCACCCGCAGTCTATAAATCGTATAATGGCTTGTATAGACATAGCCGAAAAGATTTGTGCTGTAATTAATATAAGTGTTAATGGTAATAATTAAATTTTTAAAATTTGATATTATTATATTTTTATGTTATTGTATTTATATGTCTTGTTCAAATTTTTAAACTTATATTTATAAGAATTTTGAGATGTCATATACGTATTATATGTTTTTGTTTCTGGACTATCTACTGCTAATTATTTGTGTTATTCTACATGATATTGCATTGTTATATACTGCATCATGTTTGCAAATTATGTTATATTTGTCAATGTAACCCGCCTTGACGGGCTGTTTTCAGTTTAAAATAAATCTCTTGGGTGTGTCTGGGTTGTGGGTGCGCCGCTTGGGGGAGTTGGCGGCTTTCTCTGTCCGACGGGCTTGGGTTGTCCGTTGGCTCTCCTTTTTGCTGTGGGTCGGTTTCTGTCTCAGCCGTGGGCTTTCAGCGGCCCTTTGCCACTTCGTGACGGGCGCCACGGTTGGAGATTCTCAGGGCCATCCAAACAGTTACTTACACCTAGGGTAGGACGTATGGTTTGGATATGAAAAACGCCAGAATAATTAACTATTTTGAGCTCTACCAGTCCCATTACGTATCCCTATCTGGTATGGTACTGGTAATAGTGTTTGAATAAGGATTATGCTACGGATTTGAATGTAATTTTGAATGTGATACATTATCTCAGATATTTTTCACAAGTTTTGTGTATGAGCTTTTCGTTATTTTTTCCAAATCTGATATTAATATAACATAGTTTCACTTAAAAACTTAAAACGCATTTCACCCTTAGACCGATTAGGTATCAGTTAAATGCCTAATAAATATGCTCTTGTCTCAGACAATAAAAATATATGCAATTTTTTTTCAGTTAAAACGAAAACAGTTTTACGTATTTTACTGCATTAATTTACCTCATTGCATAAAACCGTATATCAGAAAATCTTGGGAATTCTCAATATGAATTTTATCCCACCTTTTTTTAAATTCTACAGTGGAACTTCCTATAACACGGATTCCTTAAAAGCAGTATATGCTTCAAAAATATAATTCTCTGTAGAACTACAAATATTGTTTCAATATACTGAAAGTTTTTTCTTACCAAAAAAAAATTCACCATTAATTTAATCGGCTGGCCGTGGGTTGAAGACCACTGGTATATAGGAAAGAAATAGCATACAAATGATTTTTATTTATCTTAACGTATCTCAACTTATCATCAGGTATGATCATTTCCGCAAGTTATATTTCACTGGAGTAAACAACTGTCATCAATCAAATATGAGTGAAAATTAGCTACTACTGAATCCTGTCTTTTCCAAATAAATCACAGATATATATTTCTATGTTCTAGTCTTATCTCCTAATCTTTTCGCTCTGAAGCATAAGAAGTTAACTGTCTATCATACCATTTCTTGAGATGAGAAATCTAATAAGGAGGAATTATCTATAAAGTAAAAAGTGATATGGGAATTTACTGTTATTCGTTTAGAAATAAAGCTCTTCATAGAAACATGGAGATTTAGACATGTTGTCAGCCAATTCCTAAAATCAGTGACATTATTTACTGAAAATAGAATTATTTATTAACCTTTGAACAGTTAATGAAAGTAACATATCATAACAATTGCAAAATAGCAGGAACTAGATTTCAGGTTACGTTATACTATATTCTGTAATGAAAGTGACAAATTATGTAATGATATCGATGTTAATACTGTGCAACCTACATATAGAGAAGTCCAAGGGACAGAAAGAAATATTCATTACAACCGATATAATGTTTGCATATGAAATTGACAATGACTTAGCTAGTTGTATACAGGGTGATTCAAAACGATGTGGCAAAACTTTAAGAGGTGATAGAACAAACATACACAAGCACTTTTCGTCATACAATAATGCATGGTCGTAATGCTCGCGGTTAAGCGCTAGAGGGCGCGGTCCAGCGAATGCATTAAACACCTGTTGTCGCTCTTGTCGTCAATTCTACCATGGATTTCATAAGGGATAGATTGTTTCACGAATCAGGGGAAGGCAGACATGCATTTCATGTACGGAGCTGCGGACGGGAATGCGAGGAAAGCCCAAATCCGTAGGTGGTTCCAACACGACGGAGAGTCACCCCAATTCAGCATGGCTGTGCGAAATCAGAGTGGTCCCACCACTTGGCCTGCACGGACGACATGATCGGATGATGACAATTTCGACAACAAGCGTTTAATGTGTTCGCTGTACAGCGCCCTCTAGCGCTTAACCGTGTTCGTTACGACCACGCATTGTATGAAGAAAAGTGCTTATTTAGGTGTGTTCTATCACCCCTTAAAGTTTTACTGCATCGTTTTGAATCACCCTGTATTGTGATACTGTGAAACAAACATTCATTATAGTAATGTTAAAATATATTGTTTCTTTATTTATCTTAAAAGAAGTTGTAACATTCTTTTGAAAATTTAAGTTTAAAACACATTTGCATAGCACTTTTTATCGCATCTAGTTTGTCACCGCAGCTAACGTTGTTGACTCCAAAATAAACATCCACATTTTAGAGTATTTCCGGAGAAAATTTTGGTGTTTTCCTATGTGCTTGTTAATCAATTTCGGTCTCTGAATATTCGAATTCACAAGACGTATTATCCTCGACAGTAAGAATAATGACATTATCGACTTTATATTGAGTTGAAAACGACACAATGGTATCTGGTTCAACTTTATGTTCGTCATATGAACAGCATAAGTATAAATCCAAAACAGACATTCAAAATACTTTCCTATTACTAAAATGTATCTTCTGTCCTGGGATCTTGTTTTTACCCCAAGTAGTCCATGAAAATAATTTTTCCTTTACTTCACCCACACTAAAAACTTCACAATATCCGATGCCTTGATCTCTAATTGGTAGCTATAATATTTTACACGTTTTACATTCTAAAAATATTGCAGATCCAAGTTGACTAAAAAAAGTGATAATAATCGATACTTCACTACATCCGAACTCGCTATAAATGGACCCCAATGTATTTCAAAATACTCTTAAAACAGCGTGCTGTCTGAACAGAGAGCAACTTTCATGTAAATAACCAAGTTGATACAAATAATATAACTTACATTATTTTCATTCTTTTTAATGTTTATAAAAATTATTTTTTAAGTTCTAAGGAAAGTAACATAATCTCAATAAATATATGTTTATATCAAAACAAATAATATAATATTTCAAATTATGTGTATTATTACGTAATGGAAGTACGACGGAATCATTATTTTCGAAAAATACTAAAATTCTTCTTACCAAGTAATAACATAGCAAAATTTGGAGATAATTTCTTTTATGTAAGACCCTCTGTTCACTCGAAAAAATGTTATGCTATCAGTAAAATGAAAAATAAATATTTTACTCTATTACGAACAATGTTAAAATCTTAAGACATGCGGGGTAAACTATGTTTGTTTCAGAAAAAAATTACTTCGACTTAAAACAGTTAACTCTAGATCAAAAACATTGATTTTACTTACGAAAATTTTCGAAAATAAAATATATATCTTTTACAGAACATGAAAAAATATATAGCACCATTTGCAGGAATATCACTGATATATGACATAAATGATGTATAAACGGTTCTGTTACATTGAATCCATTATAATATACAGGGTCTCCCAAAAACATTGTCCTCGGCTTTTATTCCTTAAATATTGAACTTAGACATATATAATAAATTACAAAGTTGCGTAAAAATAGGTAAAGAATTTTATGAAATCGATTAAAACTTTCAAGGGAATTAAATTTTAAGAAATACAACATTTAAATTTTTACACGACCGCCGTACAAAAACATTTCCAATGAGTAAAATGTACCCATGCACTAATAAGGCGATGTATAAAATTTCAGCATTTTATCATAAAAAGTCTCAAAGATATGAAAAGACATAAATGTTGACTTAAACCACTTTTCAATGCATCGACATGGGTTCTCAGAGGGGAAAAATCATGTCGGCAGATCGCGTTTCAGGGGCCATACACAAATTACGAAAGAAAACAATGATTACATATATAAATAATAATTTTGCTATTTAGTGGTACAAAAGTATCTGCACTCTGTAGAAATAATAACTTTACACAAAGGTTACAAAGCTTGTTAAAAATGTTTTCCATCCATGCCAAAGATCCATTAAAGGTAAGCGGCAGATATCATTTACCTATGAAGCATTTCTTCGTTGCGTCATTTGCACTCTTGCTGTAAACATTTAAATTTTAATTTGGGATTAATCCCTCACCAACTTTGTTTAAACATATCTCTGGAACTTTTTATGATAAAATGCTGAAATTTTGTACGTCACCTTATTAGTGTATGGGGGTACATGTTACTCATTGGAAATGTTTTTGTACGGGGGCGTATAAAAATGTGTATTTTGTATTTCTTCAAATTTAATCCCCTGAAAATTTGTATCGATTTCATAAAATTCTATACCTTTTTTTAAGCAACTTTGTAATTCAGTATATATGTTTAAGATAAATAATTAAAGAATAAAGGCCAAGGTCAAAGTTTTGGGGACACCCTGTGTATATAATCGCTTCGAAATGAATTACTGCAAATGGGCTATGCACTCGACTCCATAACTTGTACTTATTGTACGTATTACAATTACGTACGTACAACAAATTATTGTACGTACAACAAATTTACTAATACTTATTGTACGTGAAAAAGTACTGTTAATTTAGTATAACTTGAAGGTTTAATGAAGAATAGAATTACACGAGTGAAAAAACAATGCTTTTATCAGGGCTGCTAAGCACGAACTAACTTGTATAGGCGGGTAGAAAAAAAATGGCTTATTGCCAGGCGATTTCAGCGACATATAACCATTGGACATTCACAAATTACTCAACAGTCTCCACAGCCTTACAGACATACACACACACAGAGATCGATTAGAATTCAGGGATGCTTAAAACTTGCTATTTCGTCGAAAACACAAATTAACCTTTTTAACGCCCTCACACTACTTTCTATGCATTATACTTTATATATAGAGAAAGTACTAAATATATAAAACTGTAACACAAAAAGAAATTTAAAAGTTCGATTTGAGATCGTGAAAAACAGTGATTATCACATAATATGATATCTTGCGGTTAGTGTTTCTAAATTATGGAATGCTGAAATGCATTGTCCAATAGAACGTACTTCTTACAAGGAAACGCTCCCAAACGAAACTAACAGAATTCGACGAAAATTTGACAGGTGTTAGAATAAGTTATAGAAAATCCATACTCTGAAATATAGCTGCTGAATTGCATTAGGAGAGGAGTAGAATAATGTTGAAAATTGGGTCTGAGTTGCCAAAACCGTACAGTTAGAATCAATTGGCGACTTTGCATTCCTGTAAATTGACGAACACATGTGATGTGTTTATACTATCAAAACGCATTTTATGCTGTATTTAGAGGCGTTAATACTTGAAAATAGCTTCTTATAAACTATCACGCGAAAAACAGAAAATGCAGATTCCACGTATCAGTGCTATTGTATATAGTTTATAAGAGATATAACTGATGACAAATGACTGAGATCAAATGAAATGGTTAATTTCTTTATAAATTGAAAGTGTTACAAATATGAGGCTCATTGAAGAAATGCATAAAACAGAAATGTATACACTATCTACACCGAGCGAATATTTTCGATGCACAGTTTTGTTTCCCGCAATCAAGTAAGTTGTTTGCAGTATATATGAACTCAACAGGATTTTCCAAATACCCAGGATGGTTTTCTATGTATGAGCCATGCATGCCACGAATATTTCCACATGTTAACGTAGCGTGGTGAAGAGAACTGGTTGTGAGCAATGGATTGTACTTTAAGATATTGTCTCGATGAAACGAATGGATTTGTATTTGTGCAGTCATAACTAAATCTGAAAATTTTCGAACGAAATTTTTCCAGACACGAAAACATATACCTATCAAAAGGTTGTATTAGATGAGAGGTTTTAGGTGACATGACAAACACATGAACGATTTTACCAGGTAGCGTAACACTATCAATAAAATCGTTATTTTTGAAGGGTAACCAAAAATCCACTAAAAGTACGGTTTCATCTAGTATGTTTTTTAAATACACTTCCGATAAATATTCGAGCAGTTCTTTTGATCCCGTTTTCCCCGATTTCGAAACGACGTTATAAATAGTGTCAGCTTGAAACATTTTCTGCCTCACTTGGATTCCGAATTGTCCGATAGGTTCAGAATATGCAATAAATAAATGTGATAACAGCATTCCATCTTTGCTGATTTTTGGCATTTCAGTATATGAATGGGTCGTATCATAGATAGATTGGGGAGCACATTTAATTTGTTTTAATCCCAACAAATCAAGCGTCCTCCCCTAATGAATTTCTTTATTATATCCTGATTGATCAGTAATTAACATCTGGTTATCGTTCAACTGCGAATCTTTAAAAAAAATACGTACATCATTTAAAAATGCTTGTGAAGCATTTGCAATATGATCCTCTTCATAAATTCGCTTTTGAGAGACAATGTTAGTAATTTTCATTGCTAACAATTCCATATTTCTTTTTAAAATTCAAGAACCATTTACCGGAAGCTTTGAATGGCATTTTTTGGAAGAGAGATTTATCATAAGTCCAGCTTTTCAAATTCGAGTCATGCACGTTTACACGCCTGCTCCTTGTATCCTAAAACTTTCTAAAAATACATTTTACAATTTCGCATAGTTTGTGCCTCTTATCACCGAATTTATTGATTTGATTTTCCCACAAATACATTTGGGACAGACTTTTTACAAACCTATACCTGCTTTGAACAGATTGTAGTGTACGTTGTTTAATTTTTTTACTGCATTCAACGATTGCTCGTTTAGTTTCAAATGGATGACTTTGGACCTCATTTTCTACCTCCTCACCTACAAACATTTCATTATTTTCATCTATAATGTCAAAATCAGAATCCTCAAAATCACTTTCGGTAACCGATGACTCGAAATCCAGAGTGACTTCCACTTCATCATTAACAAGCATTTCACAAATAGATTCAGGTTCTTGCAAAATTTCCAGTATTTTATTTTTTACATTTATTTCGGCTACTGTAAAATCAGTCGGCTTCATTTTCGTGATACAGCATCGAATTCGTGAATTCGTGATACAGCATCCACACGACGTTGAACACATTAATATGTGATGGCATTTTCTATTTGAAAGTTTGAAAGCCACTGCTGGTTTAAGAAAATAGATTCAAAAACATCCAGGTACTAAAAAAAACAATTTTATGCGCAAGATTTCTGAGCATTAAACAAAATAGCAACACAAAATTACAGCTGATCGCTAATTTGTTTCACTTACATAAAATAATAAAACTGTGAGAAATGCTCGATTATATTAAAAATATACACTCACGGACAATGAAAGTTGCGCGCCAAGAAGGAAGCATAGGATGGACCTGAAATTGTATTGATGGAAGGATACAGATGAATGATATACATGATTACAAAAATAGCGCAGCAGAACACGTACAGAGGGAGCTGTGGTACACAGTTCGGTTATCCTCAGTAGCGCGTCGCAACGCCTCATGCTGCGATACAAGCAGCAGTACGGTCCGGCATGGGGTTGAACAGGCGCCTGATGTCCTGCGGCAGACGAGTTCACACCTGTTGGACGTTGCGTTCCAAATTCCGAAGATTGCGGCAACGAGGCAGCTGGCGTTTCAACTAGTACTGCACATGCTCGATGGGGAGCAGAACTGGAGAGCGAGAAAGTCATGAAAGTGTCTGGACATGACTCAGGCAGACATGGGAGACCCGAGCCATGTGCGGCCTGGCATTATCCTGCTAGAATTGCGCACCTGGAATCCCAGCAAGGAATGGGAGCACATAGGACAGTTGAATCCCATCCACATACAGCTGGTCCGTCAATGCTCCAGGTCAACTACTAGAGCGGATCGGCTGTCGTAGGCTATGGCTCCCTAGCCCTTGATGCCTGCAGTTGGGCTGGTGTGGTGCTCGATAACGAGGTTGGGGTTGTGGCGTTGTGCAAGGGACCTTTACACCTGGACACGCTAATCATCGGTCCCCAAAACGAAGTGGCACTCATCGCTAAACACCACAATTCGCCAATTTGTGGCATTCCACGTTACTCTGGCCGGCACCAATGCAACCGGAGCCGCCGATGTTCCCGTGTTAAAGGCAGAAAATGTAAGATACGCTGGGATCACAGATTCACTGCCTTCAGACGCCTAGATATGGTTCGTGGGCACACAGGAGCCGCTACGCGTGCCTGTATAGTGGATCGGGTCGCCGTGGGCTCTATACTATCTTGCCGCACGATCATTCGATCATCTCTGCTCGTGGAAAGCCTGGTCCGTCCAGAGCCGATCTTCCGTGTCTGAGTGGCGTCCCGTGACCAGTACTCCCAACACCGTCGGACGGTATTGCCCGAACGATCCACTTGACGGTCTATCCGGCGCGCTAACCACCCTGCGGTTTTCAGTCCGATGATCAGGCCTCTCTCGAAGTCCGTCGTTTGCGTATATCGACGTTTCTGGCACCTACCCACCATTATTTTCATTCCGTTCTTGCGCTTCTGTGGCTGAAGCTTCTCGCATTGATGGAACGTTGACTACATGCCGGTTTATAAGGCCACTGGCTCATACTTGTAGCGCCACTCACGGGTATAAGGTCATGCACAATCACACCAGACTGGGATCATTTGCATACCAGCCTGGGATCATTTGCATACCAGCCTGGGATCATTTGCATCTAGCTATTTACATCATTTCGCGGTTGTACTTTGTTTTCTTCTTGGTACGCAACTTTCATTGTCCATGAGTGTATATTCAAATTCAATTTCAAATACTTTTGAATGCAAACTATAAAAAAATGACTTTACAACAGATTTCAAGTCATGCAGAGAAAACATGGACATTTAATTTCAGAATATGCCGTTTTCCTATGCATACTCGCCAAGTAGGGTTGCATTTGGCATTAAAGATTTTGACTTTTATTAATTTTTTACAACTTTTCCGTTGCGATTCAGTAGCTAAGTTTTCCATTGTCGATATTTTGAGCCATCTACTAACTCCTGTCAAATGTTCGTCGAATTCTATGAGTTTCGCTTGGGAACATTTCATTGTTAGAACGTACTTTAAATTAACTTTTATATAATTTGAATTTTTAGCTTCGAAAATTTTCACACAATAGTTGTTTTGTATTTTCATGGCAGTAGGAGAAAGAATTGACTTTGAATTTATTTTCCTCTTCTCAAACTGTCAAAAGTTTCTTTGTATGCCATCTCCAAAATATTTTTCAAATTTAAAAAGCTTACCAGGATTTTCTATTTTTAACTGTCGTAAAAATGAACTAGACTAAAAAACTCTAAGCTGAAAACAATTCCGAAATAACTTTGAAAGGCATGACTTACGGGAAGGTGAAGTAAGCGGAAATATAAGTTTTATAATTAGAAAGAAAAAAAAAGACATTCAAATTGTGGAGAGGAAATTAAAGGAATTTTCGATACAGTGTTCGTTATTAACGTTTTCAACTTTTAGCACTTTTTTATATGAAACATCTTAAGCCGTGGGGTAGAGTAAGTCTTGAAAGAAATTCGACTTATATGAAACAGAAGTATGTAAAAAACAGGACACATATTGTTATGAATACGTAACAGAAAACCATTGTTATTATTATTGAAGAGTCTTGTTTGCTTCACCTTGATGGCAAATTTGGTGACCTCGATGACTAGTTAGCAAATAATCGCCAACTTGGCGACTTTTGGCGAAATCTAGAAACTTATCGATTTTATAGATTGATTAACCTTTCACTTAAGGGTGAGACAGCCTCCATCCCAAACGAAGAATCTCTCAAAAAGACTGGTATTTGACATACCCTAACCGTAACAGTTCAATCCTCCTTTGCAGGCATTGGAGTCCATGGACGCGAATGCCTGCAAAGTACGTCAATGCCTACAAAAGAGGATCGAACTGTTTGGATAAGGTATGTCAAATTCTTGTCTTTTTGAGAGGTTCTTCGTTTGAGACTGACGCTGTCCCACCCGTAAGCAAAGGATTAAGAACATTCTTAGTTACGTGCTTTTTGCAGAACATTCTCCAGCGGGTTCAGTATATAAGTCCCGAGTGGGATAGCCCAGTGGTTAGCGCGTTAAATGCACTCGAACGACGCGAGTTCCATTCCCCGTTCTGACTAAATTGTACCCGTATTCATGCGGAGTACGAACACGTCAAAAATGTGGGTCTGTAATTCCTTCCGAGTGTTGGTGGTAGGAGAAGAAGGGCACGGTCCCTGTGGATGCCATCATTCCCACTGGGTTCCGGTCTAAATTGGGTGGCACTTCTCGGCCGTCCAAACAGTTACCTTATACCGTCACGTAGGTCGGACGGTCTAGGTCGAAGAAAAACAATTATATAAGCTCGTCATCATTCAATTGGTTTGGTGTAGGCTATGGCTCATTATAGGCTATGGCTCATGCAGACTATGGCTAATCATTAGTATAATCACAAATTCAGCTAAATTATAAAATCTTTAAAACAAAACAATGTATAAAACAATCTCAAAGAAATTTTTATGTTAAATTCGAAGGACATTCTATATAAAATGTTATATCACTACTAAAAGTTTAATATTTTTATCAGGGGGGCTGATATTCCTCTTGGGGGGTGTTAGCCACCCCCCCCCCCCCGCACCGGCCTGGCTACTGTCTTTTACAGAACCATATGTAAAATTTTCTTTATGATTACATACACCCCTTAAGATGTATTATAAAATAATACAGACCGTAGAAAATGTTAAAGTGTTTGAATTTTAGATCTGCAACATATGGGTATGATCATCTGCGTTATACGTCAGTATGTTCGCAGTACAGTTATTGCAAACGTTACATTGCAGAGAAGGATCACAAGGCAGTATTAAATGCATTGAGCTAGAGACATCTTTAGCTCAATGCTATGATACTGGCCTACCACGCTTTGACCAGGGGATCAAACCCCGGCACTACCAAATTGGTGATTTCTATTTCTCATTACAACATCGAAACGTTTCATCGTCTTTCGTGGTCAGACTCGGGGGCAATAAACTTCATTTTAGGAATCTATCAAATCTGCATAATTAGAAAGAGTATCAAAACATTTTTGGAATCCAAAATGTTTGAAATTAATTTTGAAATTACACTCGGGTCGTCTGAGTGCAATCCCCAGTAACTAACTACTTGTCTATCCCACCCCCAAGAAAAACAATCTTTCTTTTCTTTTCGACCCTAACCGTCCGACCTACCCGAAGATGTAAGGTACCTGTTTGGACGGCCAGGAAGTGTCACCCATTTTAAACCTGAACCCTGTGGAGTTGGCATCAACAGGGACTGTACCCTCCTTCCCCTACCAACAACCTCTCGGAAGGACCTGCGAGCTCCCTTGTTTAACGGGATCGTACTCCGCGTAAACACAGCGACAGTTTAGGAAGAAGTGGGAATTGAACTCGGAGTGCAACATCAGAGTGCAATTCTTACACGCTAACCACTGGGCTGTCGCACCCCAAGCAAACCAATCTAAAAGTAGAAACGATAACTAAAATTATAACAATTCAATCATATTATAAAAAAACCTGATGTGGGCAGCACCTGACTTTCCTTATATAATGCAATGAATTTATTCCTTTTATAGTCAAAAAATAATGTATAAGATACACAGTACTGTATTTTTAACGTTGATTTCTACATTTAGCGATTTTCTTAATTACAACAGGTAAAACTATTTCAAAGTGCCCAATAAGCTTAAATTTCGCGCAACTCTACATAAACAATTATCAATATTGATATCACCCTCAATAAGCGATGTAGATCATATATTAAAATATATTAATATTTAATACATCAATTAGGCGTCATTTTTGCAATTTTGACTATATTTTCGTCAATCTGGGGTGAAATATCGGTAAGTTGGCAATACTTGGCTAGATTATTCACCAAGTTCGCCAAATGCATCACCAAGTATTACGGACAAACAAAGAGAAGATCATTTCTTATGTACTAAGAGGTATGCCCGTCATATGAAGGAAATCAGAATTTGCGAAACATTACTTCCCATATGGCGCCATTTTTGTCAATTTAGCGACATTTTTGTCACCTTGGCAACGTTTAAAAAATTCGTCAATTTAGCGACGTTCCGCTGAATTTCTCGGCAAGCGTTACAGACGGACGGAGAAATGTGTTATTCTTATAGTCTACTCTTACTTTCTTTCCAAGATATTGAGCTTTCATCAATTCGTTGTCAATTCATTGATTTAGCATCTGTCTCATCAATTTGGCAAATTTTTATCAATTTGGTGACATTTAAAAAGTCAACAAGTTGAAGATATTCTAACAAATTTATCACAAACATTTTGCCAAACGTAATGGACAAAAAAATGGTGTTTTTTTCTTATATGTAGTAGATTCTTTATTCTTTCCAAGTTATTGAATTTTCGTCATGATTTTCATTGATTTAGCGAAGTTTTTATCAATTTGGAGAAATTTTAGTTATTTGGCAACATTCAGAAAATTCGTCAAATTGACGACATTCTGCCAAATTCATCGTCATAATCTCGACAAGCGTTATGGATGGAAAATATGTTATTCTTGTAGCAGATAAATGACTATTGGCGTTCAAATAAAAAGTATTACCCAAAGTATATTTTCCCATAAACAGACGAGCTAAATTCACGAGAATGATGTCACCAAATCTATCGTATGACATTACATATGAAAAGTCAACATATTTTACAATGTTAATAATTTTTATTTTTATTTTATGTGAGTTTTTGATAAATTTATTTGAAAAATATGCAATATCTCGAAAACGGTTCATGCTAGTGCTCTAAAGTTTATTCAATCGTTTTTTAATGAAAAATTACATAAAAAATGTGTATTTGCATAACTTTAATAAAGGTTGTGATATTTTTATGTTTTTTTCAAAATTTCACTCGAAAATTTTGGGGATTCTAAACACTCGACTGCATTTAACGACAATAGACTTTCAGTATTCACGGATTGTAATTTGTGTACCGGATGTCGTTCGAATCGCTCCCTTCGTTCGTGAGATATCATCTCCACAGCCTCACTGACGCAGACACACACACACACACACATACACACACACACACACTTACACACACACTTCACCTCAAAAATGTCTGATTCGTGTTCAGGGATGCTTGAAACATGCTTTCCCGTCGATAACTCGAATTCGAATTTTCGACCTTATCACAATACGTTCTTTATACATTATACACATGTATATAAGGAAAGTAATATACGAGAATTATTTATAATAACAAAAATATACGCCAAAAATGCGAAACATTATTTTTATAATTTTTCTCGGTTTTATAAAGACATTTTCTCCTGGATAAATTTTTAAATCGCTCCTTTCAGTAGTCACTTTGTTAATTAAGTTATGTCCCGGGACTTTCACGGGTATCTCATTGCAGCCGATGTTTTCTCGTTAGTGCCAGAGATTACAACTACGTCTGCACATTTTTTATCTGTCGTCACACTGTTTAATTAACAGTAATATTCTCTTCCTGATTTTGGAAAGAAAATGAGCGACTGGGAGGAAAAACATTTCCTGTCATCCAATAAGCCTAAAATCATAATTGAAATAATGATGTAAAGTACTGCACTTCAATGTACGAGGGCCAGCACTTAGGGATTTAGAATGTGTGTGGCAATACAAAAAAACAACTTTCAGTGCAGACGATTTTTTTTTAATTTAAACTTTCACGTCAACATTGGCTGTTAAAGAACGACAAATGCTATAAAATTATTTTTACAGTGTCGTTTTGACGTTAATAATGTTGTTGCAAAACATGGATTTAAGTCAAGGGTACTTCCGAGATATGATTTATTATAACTTTCAACAAGGGTTGACGAAGGTTATTAGACAGTGATTATAAATATGTCTAGATGAGACAAGAATGGATTTTCTCATACATTTATATTCTATGAATTGTTTATGTCTGATTGTAATCATTATCAGTACCAGAACGAAAACATATACATCATTTTAAACATGTATTGTTCCCAAGTTATTTTATTTATCTATAAATGTATAAAAAATTTCGAGTTGGCAACAGCTTAGTGAAGCTGACTGTTACATTTAGCTAATTTGTTTTAATATACAGAGTGATTCAAAACGATAAGGCAAAACTTTAAGAGGTGATAGAACACACACAAACAAGCGCTTTTAGTCATACAATGCATGGTCGTAGCGCACGCGATTAAGCGCTAGAGGGCGCTGTCCAGCGAACGCATTAAACGTCTGTTGTCACACTCGTCATCAGTTCTACCGTGGATTTCAGAAGGGATGGGTCGTTTCACGAATCAGGAGAAGGCCTACATGAATTTATTGTACGGATTGTGGACGGGAATGCGAGGAAAGCCTAAATTCGCATATGGTTCCAACACGACGGAACGCCACCCCATTTCAGCGTGACTGTACGAAACGCTTTGGATACAGCATTTCCAGGATGATGGATTGGTCAGGGTGGTCCCATCACTTGGCTGGCACGATCGTCCGAACTCACATGTCTGGACTTTTCTTATGGGCCTATATAAAAGTCTCATCTATGATAGCCCCTGCGATTCTGATGAGGACCTTGTTACTAGGATATCTGTTGCTGCTGCCGCTGTGCAAGAAATGTCTGGTGTTTTCGCCAATGTACGATGATCACTACGTCGCAGGTATGAGGCCTGCATTCATGTTGGCTGTCGCCGTTTTGAGCAGTTTCAGTAAGTTATTCATTACAAGGTGTTTGTAATTTCTTCGATTTCTTAATTTGAGCAGTTTCTGTAAGTTGCTCGCTAAAATGTGTTCTGTATTTTATTCACTTCCTTCATATCTCCTCTATCATTTTTGTGTACCATCATTTCATGGAACAATACGTGCAAACCCCTAGTGATTAACCGCTTGAGTTAGACCATCCATTGTATGACGAAAAGTGCTTGTTTAGGTGTGTTTTGTCACCCCTTAAAAGTTTCGGCCGTCCAAATAGTTGCTCTTAGTCCTTTGGACGAGTCGGACGGTCTGGGTCTTCAACCCCTTAAAAGTTTGACCCATCGTTTCAAATTACCCTCTATACAGGATGATCCAAAATTCTCCTACATCAAATTTTAAAAACATAATGTACTGAGAAATTAAAGTAGTAGTTTTTTTCTTCTGCTAGGTGGAACTAATCATCTTCAAAATATATCAGAAATATCAACTGTTGATTTTAATACGTCGGGCAATAATTGAGGGCATTTCCAAGAGTGAAAGATTTTTGCTTTCCCATACACAGTTTTGAGAAAGTATTGTTTTCACAAATATTTTCGATTTAGAGGTTTTGATGCCAACATATGTTTAAGGACCACATAAACAATATTTTAACTATTTTTGGAGTGATGGCCGTCTGTGTGTTTGCCTGTCTGTCTGTTTGTCGTCTGTATGTGGTCGATTTCTTGTGTAGACGATATCTGCCATAATTATGAATACATTTTCACATCCGGGTTATTAACGAAAAAATAGAACTATATAGACTTTTTCTTAAATTCGACAGAAAACTGACAATGTACAGGGGTACATTGTAAAATTTGGTATAAATTGAAATATTTTTTCCAAGCTCTTTAAAATGAAGGGTAACATTCTCAATCTGCGAACGTTTGAACAAACATTACACATTTTACAAATTTTTTCTTGAAATACTTTTGGAATTTGGTGAAAAAAGAAAAAAGTTACAAGCTACTTAAAAAAGAATTCTGGTGTAAGCAATTGGAGTGTGACCACAATCGAGTTATTTTTTTTAATTAGAATTATCATTTTTATCTGCAGGAAATAATACTATGAAATGTAATATTCAAACACTAATAATGCAAAATATATAAAATTCTATCAAATTCTTTACTTCTGTATCTGAAAAATATTCATTGAGGTATGTGTACTTGATATTATGTAGCGATATCTTCGCTCACAGATGTATAAACACACAAAAACACTTTTTCAATGTTCGAAATATGTTCAATACGTCTTAAAATGGCTCAGTACTGGATTATTTCATGATGCAATATATTTATTTATCCACTATGTTTTATGTCTTAAAAATGACGGAATATTCTATTATTATTAGCATTATTATATGCAAACACTTTAAAACAATCCTCGTGCTACTTGTACATTTTAGTTGTACAAAAATAAAGTTTATTTAAATTATTATTAATACTTTTATAATGTTTTTTATATTAGAATCCGTGTTTAAAATAAAGGATAGTAAAGAAAATAGGATATTTTACTATCCAAAAAAATGTATGTTACAACGTAATGAAAGTAGATAACAGAAACGTCATTTTCTGGAAAGTAATAAAAGTCTTTTTGACGAGTAATGATATGAAAAAATCATAAGAAAATATATTTTATGTAAGACCTTTTGCCCACTTAGAAAGATTAAGTAATGTTATCAATGAAATGGAAAGAAATATTCTTTTCGACAATTAGGTAAGTTATAAAAATATTTTAAGATATAGTATATGCTATATATTGGTTACATAAAATTTTTTTGCAAAACAAACAAGCCTGTTCAATGTCAGAACTGAGTAATTTTGTTCATAACGCTTTCAAAATAAGATTTTCTTAACAGAAAATTACACTGGCAGGAGGAGAAAAAACAATTTTTTAAGGTTTCAAGTTTGATATTTGATTTTGACTAATATTAATACTTTGAAATAACCTACTAGACTGCCTAACACATACTTGGAAATACTTAACGCAAGTCTTGGAAATACATAACGCAAATCTTGGAAATACTCAACACAAGTCGTGGAAATACATAACGCAAGTCTTGGAAATACTTAACGCAAATCTTGGAAATATTTAACGTCAGTCTTGCAAATGCTTATCACAAGTCTTGGAAATACTTATTACAATTCTTGGAAATACTTAACACAAATCTTTGAAATGCTTAACACAAGTCTTTGAAATGCTTAACACAAGTCTTGAAAATATCTAATGGATGTCTTGGAAATGCTTAAAGTAAGCTCTAACAAGTAAATCCCTCCCCATTGCTATGGTAATCATGCGATTGGCAAACTGCTGGCATAGCTTCCATACCGAGGGTGAAATGCATTTAGAACGGTGCGAAGTGCTGATTTGTAACAAAAGCGAATGAATTTTTAAAAATTTTAATAAACCTATTTTATTTATCTAAGAATTGTTTGGGATTTGCCACAAATCTTATTAACACAGATACGTACGTGATCTACCAGACATCTTTATAGTGAGAGTCTACTTCTGTGCGTAATTTAAAAAAATATTTTCATAAACACTCTTAGTTTTAACCTTTTTCTTACGGGTGGGACAGCGTCCATCCCAAACAAAGAATTTCTCAAAAAAAAAAAAAAACAGGTATTTGACATACCCTATCCCAACCAGTTCGATCCCCCTTTGCAGACAATGGCTTCATGGACGTCAATACCTGAAAAGTGTGATCGAACTGTTTAGGATAGGGTATATCAAATACCTGTCTTTTTGAGTGGTTCTTCGTTTGAGATGGACGCTGTCCCACCCGTAAGCACAAGGTTAAGGAAAACTAGATCAACGTAAATAAGCACAAATAATACAATAATGCAGCATACGGCTGTTTCCAGAATACGCTGGATTCCCTTCTTCAGTGCAAAATAACCAACAAACCCTAAGGCCAAAGAGAAATGGACGCAAAAGGAAGAAACTGAGATGATTATATACCCAAGCCCTGTATTAAGAGAGATCCAATCAGAAAGCAATATGGAATCGAACCAGAAGAACAACCCAGCTAATTGGCGCGGACTGTTCGTCATGCTACTTTCTGATTAGCTTTCTCAGGTGGACTCTTAATCCAGGTTTTGGTATGTAAACCCATATGTTTCTTTTATTTGTGTCCCACATCAAACTCATTCGGAGCTCAGACTCTGAGTTGTGAGGTTGTGATTTTGTGAAGCTGCTGCTTTGGACTTCGGGTGGACTTCGGGTGTCTTTTGGACTTCGGGTTTGTTGGTTCTCCGCACTGGAGGAAGGGATACAGCGTATCCTCGAAACAGGTGTATGCTGCCTTATTATGTTATTTGTGATTATTTACTTTGCTCTTGTTATCCTTATCATTCGCACAAAGTGCATGTTACTTATTGAACTCTTAGTTTTATCACCATATTACTGAAAATTATTTTTTACGTTATAGAAACTTGGCCAAAACCATTATCTGAAATTATGTACGATCAGTTGAAATATATTAAATGCATTTTACATAGTTACATGCTTCTAAATTCCAATGAAAATTTCCTTGTGTGACCTGAATGTGCAATGAAACAAATACTAAAGTTTAGACATAAAAGCAACATTTTGCATTAAATGCTTTTAAGGTGGGTCAATGCCACACAGCCCGGAAGGGCTGGCGCGGATATATGCTAATTTCTGAGCTATCATGACACCTTTATTCGTTGATAACTTTTCAAACCATGTCATTCATTTATCCCTTTGTTAATTAGATTAGGTTTCGGAATTTTCCGGAGCACAGCATTAAGTCCTTGCCCTTTCGTTAAATGCAATTGCGAATTATTTCTCTTAGCCGCCGTCCCTGCGTTTAATTAACGGCATATTTTGTTTTAAATAAAATGAGAGTTTAGTTAAGTAAACCTTTTTTATTTTTGCCCAAAAAGCATTAAAGTTGTAATTTAGTTGTTACAATTTTCAGCCTATACGTATGAATAGAGCTTTGAATACCACAGTATTAGGAACATTTTGGAAGAACAGAAATAAAAATCTGATGTGAGCAGCACATGACGTTCCCTGCAGACTTATATTCACGTTCTCTTTATTTAAATTAAATTTAATTCGCTTTTAATTCAATTTTCGTTCACATTTGATAATTGGACTTATTTTCAAATGTTGCGCAGAGAAAATACGAAAAAACTAAAATATCTCAAAAACGGCTAGTCCTAGTGTAATGAAGGTGGTCTTATTATTTTCTTCGTTAAAAATTACGTATTAAACAAGCAAGCATTTAATGGATATATTTGAGCATACGTAGTTTTTTATTTCAGATTTTGGCGATTTTTGCAGGCCATTTTGCAATGAAAGGCAGGTTATTTTTTTCCGAATCATATCAAAATCTAATCAGCACCAGAGTAACCCACAAGTGACTTATCAACTGAATTTTGTGAAATTCGGTCCATTTGTTTTTTAACTAGAGTGGATAAAAGCTTTTACGGGCCATTTCTCAAAAAAAGGCGGGTTCCTTTATCTCGAATCATACCCAAAACTAATCAGCACCAGATTCGCCCACAAGTGACTTACCTACCAAATTTTACGAAATTCAGTCCATTAGTTTTTTAGTTAGATTAGATACAAAATCTGCACAGACAGACAGACACACACACATACGTCACGCTAAAAACAGTTTTTTCGTATTCTAGAGGTCTCGAAACGTGTAGATCCGTCGAAAACTCGAGTTGCGATTTTCGGCATGATTCCAATACTTTCCCTATACATTACCATGTATTGCAAAGTAAAAAAAGATAAACTTATTTTAGGGAAGCACTCAACTCATCTTCATTTTCGTATTTAATATGTTCAGTTATTTCAACTTAGGCGTTCACGTACGGCAGATGTAATCATCAAAGAGGAAAATGCTTGGAGGGCAATTGGCGACAAATTTAGTGAATTATTGGAAATTTCGCCAAATTGGCGAAAAATTTGCCAAATGGATGAAAACGACATTATATAAAGTAAAAATGCGTGATGTGCTGCCCACATCAGATTTTTTTACTATCATAGTACATTATTCCCTACATTATCGGAAAGTACACTAGATGATATTAGGCTATACCATACTGACGAACACGCATTATGTGCGAATATGGTCATTAAATAACGTATACTGTAATTAAAGATTAAATTTGGAGAGGTCTCCTAAAGTCTTTTGCATCTATGAACTTACCTATTACACACTTGTATAGCCCGAGCTCAATTTTACAGATGATATTTTAAGTCGACAATTCGGTAGAACTAAGTTACCAGTTAGATATTCGCAGCATTGTGGTACATAACAATATTTCTTGTTATCATAACACATATCTGCTATTACATGATAACGAGAACATAAGAAAAGCAAAACTAGTGCATTAAGTACAATGAGAGAACAATCCTAAATTTAGGAACTGCTCAGAAGGACAGATGTTATGACAATAAATATTGTTGTAATTTTATTGCACTATATACTATTATCAGAATATATAAGTTCTATAAAAATATTTCGCGTTCGCGTAAAATGTTTATTATTAGTATATATTTCATTCATGCAAAAGGTAATTTTTCCATTCTAATCCAATAATTATAGTTTAGCAGAGATTACTGATTTCCCGATTTTAAAAAAATGACGTTTCAAAACCGACGCCAATTGTAACGAAAAACGGTCAGAAATTACTTTAAATAAATAACGCACATACTCGTATTAAAAGCTTAAAAAGTAAAGTTCAAATGCCGAGGAAAATTGAAATTTATAATAAAAGAAAATATACGGCATCACATCTTAAAATTAAATTTTAAAGTAAAATGCTGTATAATAAAAGTATTTATTTGATCGCATTGAAAGACGATAAAATCACCTTAAAAACCCGAGAGCTTTTGGATGTCAAATATCCATCATCAGAGAGAAGATGCATTGGCTTTTATACCCATTCAAAAACCACGAACAGAATTAGTGTATGAAGTGCCAGATTACACAAACAAAAATATTAGTATAAAAACATTTAATTATAAAAGAGACACAGTAGAAGTTAAACATAAAAATAACAAATTCAGATTTTTTTAATATCACACGCATGCTCATGTTAGCAGCACGCTTAGTACTGCCGATATAAATAGTCATAAATTTAATATTGGCAGTACTAAACGTACTGATGGCATTAAATTATCCGGAAATGCATATTAAAAATAACAAACTTTCCATTGCTTTATCCAAAATTATTATTAATGATAATTTATCTCCGATTTTGATAAAACATTTCTTTTAAAGATAAAGAAAACTAGAGCAACGCGTATAAGCACAAATAACCCAATACCGCAATATGCAGCTGTTTCGAGGATACGCTGTATCCCCCTTCGTATTTCCCCAATGCAAGAGAACCAATAAACTCGAAGTCCAAAAAGAGAAAGGCCCGTAAAAGGAAGAAACAAAGAGGGTTTATATCCTAGATTAAAAAAGAGCCAATCAGAAAGCAACATGGAGAAACAGTTCAACCAATCCGAAGAAAGGAGTAACACACAAGGTAGACATGCACCCAAACCCAATAGGAATATCTGGGTAAGATGAGTCAAGTCTGAACAAGAAGAAATGAGATCCAACAAGACGAAAATAGGTTAAATCAACACATATGAGCCCCAAAGAAATAGAACGGAGAAAGTGGTAAAATTTTAAGGATATATTTTATCACTTTAGTCCATCTTTATTTATACTTATCTCCTTGTCGACGCGGTGGTCAAGCGGTCAAGGGCAGGCGTTTTCTTGTGATTGCTCGGTTGCCGTGTTGTGGATTCGAGTCCCACCTGTGGACATGGATGTTGTAATGTCGAACGCGGTGTGTTCCGACTCCCACTGGTGCGCTGGGACAACGTTATGTGACGGATAACAGGTTCACGGCTCTGGCCATTGTTTAGGAGACATTGGCTGTTCATGTTATATGTTCGGGATATTTATTCTGTTTGTATATAATGTATGTCTTATTCTCTGTCATTTGAAAAAAATACTTATCTCCTTTTGTAATTTCGACCTTGTTCAAAACCTCAGTTACACTTAGCGTCTCATTCTCGATTTCTTTAAAATTAGAAATTCATAGTTGTTGAAATATTTTGAAACCCTTTGATGAATGTTATGTAGTTAATTGATGAATGATATTTATATCAGGAAATGGTATTAGGTTGCATTTAATGATACTAATATGTTACACTATATCCAATTAAATTGCTTATCGAACCCGTTCCAAAGTTTAGAAAATATATTAATCTGCTTTAAATTAATTACTGACGAGAACTTCCAAAAAAGATGTGATTTAAATAATGCAACTGCAGAAAGCGACTTGAGTTTAACTCGAGTTAAAACATAAAATTAAGATAAACAGATATGCATTTATGAACAAAAATCAATATATTTGAATAAAACATATGGTAGCATTAGCACAGTAATACTGAAAAGTAATCATTAAAAGTATTTAAACACTGCCCCAAAATCATAAAAACGGACTGAAATACAAAAGCAGATAATAATAGCACTGAAACACAAGGGGCATAAACAGCACTGAAATACACATAAATGCACATAAATAGCACTGAAACACAAGGAATGCGAAATTTGTGGATTAATAAAGATACATTGTCTACTATAGAAGATATTTCTTTTTAAATCAACGTTTTTTATTTTAGATTTTCAGATTCGAAAATCTTCACACAATAACTGTTTTGTTTTGTCTGGCAGAGGCAAAAAATTTGACTTTGAATTTATTTTCCTCTTCTCACAGCCTGTCAAAAGTTTCTCTGTATGTCACCCCAAAAATATTTTTCAAATTTGAAAAACTTATCAAGTTTTTCTATTTTTATCTGTCATCAAATACGAACGTGACTGAAAAAACATTAAGCTAAAAACAATTTCAAAAATATCTTTGAAGGCGTGAATTACGAAGGAAGGTAAAGTAAGTGAAAATATATATATATAGGTTTTATAATTCAGAAAATTATAATTTAGGAAAATCTTCATTGTTTAACCGAGGTATTCAAATTGCGGAAAATAAATTATAAAAATTTTAGATACAGTAATGTTTATTCATGATTCCAGATTTCCACATTCATTTATTTTTACTTTCTCTACAATACATGGAAACGCACAGGAAAAGTATTGGAATTGTGCTGAAAATCACAACTCGAATTTTCGACGGATGTATACGTTTCGGACTTTAGAACCCCAAAAACTATTTTTAACATAACACATGTGCGTGTGTGTGTCTGTCTGTTAGCCTGTCTGTAAAATGTAAGTACCCACTTTAACTCAAAAACTATTCAACGAAATTTCACAAAATTTGGTAGGTAAGAATCTCGTAGGATACCCAGGTGCTGATTAGATGTTGGTACCATTCGGAAGAAAAGGACTCTATCAATAAAGGGAAAATATTGGAATTATGTCAAAAATCGCAACTCGGATTTTTAGAGAATCTATACGATTTAGGACCTCTAGAATACGAAAAATCTATTTTTTGCGTGGAGTCTGCTATTGTTGAAATCTAGGCCGTTCGACCTACCAGAAAAGGTAACCGTTAGGACGGCCGGGAAGAACCACCCAATTTAGACCGGAACCCAGTGGGGAGGCATCCACAGGGATTGTACCCTCCTTTCCCTACCACCAACCTCTCGGAAGGACTTACTGACCCGCATGTTTAACGTGATCGTACTCTGCGTGAGTACGGGGATAGTTTTGACAGCGGAAGGAATCGAACCCTGGCCTACCGAGTGCAATTCCCGTGCCCTAACCCCTGGGCTACCGCACGTGAAGGCTGTGTGTTTACGTGTTTGTATGTGTGTGTCTGTACTAATGTATGTATCCATTCTAACTCGAAAACTATTTGGCCAAATCTCTAAACATATTATAAGTATGTCACTTGTGAGATACTATCGTGCTGAATAGATTTTAGCAAGATTTCGGATAAAATAACTTGCCAGTTTTTAAAACTATGCAGCAAAAAACTATGTATCCACTCGATATATAAAGCTAATTGACCAGATTTCACAAAATTTTCTAAATAAATCACATGTGAGTCGCCCTGGTTCTGATTAGAATTTGGAACGATTGTGAAAAAAAGAACCTGCGTTTTAATGCAAAATGGCCCACAAAAATCGTCAAAATTTAAAATAAAATGCTACGTATGCTCACATGTATCAATTAAATGCTTGTCATATACGTAATTTTTCTCAATAACAAGAATAAGACCAACTCTTACTCCAGGACTAGCCATTCGCGAGATAATTTAGTTTTTTCCCATTTTTGCTACACCGCCTTTGAAGAATACGTCCAATTACCAAATAAAAACAAAAATTAAATTAAAAGTGCAAATTCAGTTTCATCTATATACATAAAGAAGAAAAGTATGTATCTATGTATGTATGTATGTATGTATGTATGATCCAGCATCACGGAAGAACGACTGAACCAAATTTAATGAAATTTGGTGTGTGGTCTTGAAATAGCCCCACTAAAAATTTTGTCCATGTTTCGAGTTGCTGCGACCAGGGGTTATCGAAATATTAGTGACAACCGACAATTTTGTTTGTCTCATCCTTACGGGAGAGCGACTAAACCGCATTTGGTAGCCAGGTTGTGAGTAGCCTGGAAATAGTCCCACTTAAAATTTAGTCCACGTCTGGAGTTTCTACGATCAGTGGTTCTCGAGATATTAGTAAAAAATTAAATTTTCGTTCGTCTCATCATCACGGGAGAACGGCTGAACCGAAATTAATAAAATTTCGTGGGTAGCTTTGACATAGCCTTCCGTAAACTTAGTCCCAGTTTCGAGTTTCTAAAACCAGGCGTTGTCGAGATATTGACGGAAAACGGAACTTTTTCCTAGGAGTTCTACTCTCTAACTCCATGATTTCCAACTAAAAAGTTTGGAAATCGTTGGTTTTAACGTGAAAGTCAATTTATTTTTTATGGGAGTTTATTGAACGTATTACTCACTTTTGAAAATCACAGGTTTGAAATATAAACTTAAATGGAAACTCTATCATGATTTATTTTTCACAGGCTTAATCAACAACGAAAAATATTAAGAAATCAAAATGATTATTTAATTATCAGCAGTTTATGAGGAAGATTCTTACTTATATCATCTGTATATATAAGGAAGAAAAGTATGTTTGTATGTATGATCCAACATCACGGGAGAACAGCTCAACTGAATTTTATGAAATTTGGTGGGTAGTCTTGAAATAGCTCCACTTAAAATTTAGTCTATGTTTCGAGTTTCTACGATCAGTGGTTCTCGAGATATTAGTGAAAAACAAAACTGTCGTTTGTCTCATCATCAAGGGAGAACGGCTAAACCGAATTTAATTAAATATAGCGGATAGTTTTAAAATAGCCACCCATAAATTTAGTCCAAATTTCAAGTTTCTAAGACCAGGGGTTGTCGAGATATTAATGGAAAACGAAACTAGGAGTTCTACTCTCTAACTCCATGATTCCCAACGAGAAATATTATTACGAATAATAGTTGGTTTAGAACGTAAAAATCAATTAAATCTCTTAATTTTGTGGAAGTTTTTTGAACGTATTAGTTGATACCCTTTGAAAATCGCAGATTTGAAATATGAATTTAAATGAAAACTATCACCATGGTTTATTTCTCACAGGCTTACTCAACAACGAAAAGTATTAAGAAATCACAAGAAAGATCAATCATGCATAAATCATTGATTATGAAACACTTTCCAACTTTAATTTTATTTAAAAATCTCCAAAATACGATGCATTCAGCGGTAATATATCACAATACTGCAATAATTAATTATATTTGAAATTTTAAAACTTCATACAAAAAAACCGAACTTAATTCAAATGACGTCATCGATATATAAATCGCCTGGCTCTCTGTGTAAAAGCAGTAAATATTTCATTCATACATTTTTATTTCATTCATCGTAGCACTACAATAATTTATTCTACTTAAAACTTAAAACAATGAAGGCCAAAGTAATTTAACTCTATGCATAAAACTTCATCGAAGAAGTCTGCCATTAAATCGTCTGCTTCTCTATGTAAAATCAATGAAAGTTTCATTCATATCATCTATATTGCAGACTCCGGAACAAAATAATTTTGCCTTAAGGAAACTCGGCAATTCCTATACAACTCATCTTACAGCCTAATCAGTTTACATTCTCCATAAGTAAAAATTAGGTTTCGTTGTAGAAATAATCAAAGTTTGATGATCATTGAAACTCAAATATATTGTAATTCTGCTGTTTCAGAATACAGATGCACAGCATTTAAGCAAAAATAAAGCGGTTTTAGGACGGACACAGCACTAAATTTAAATTAAAAATAACTCACGATTTTGACAAAAAAATCACGATTTTGACACAATATGGATGGTATTGATTATTTAAACTCAAATATATTTTAAGTGTGCTGTTTCAGAATACAGATGCACAGAAATTAAGCAAAAATTAAGCGGTTTTAGGACGGATACGACACTAAATATAAATTCATAATTTTAAAAATCACGGTTTCGACCCAAGATGGATGTCATATTTTATTTTGAAGCGGATCATGTGATCTCTTCATATAATGGGCACGTGATCTCTTCATATAAAGGGTGTAATTATTATTTTAATTATTATTTTAAAAACTACTGAATATATTTTTCTGAAATTTTTTTTATATATTTTATGGGGTAATTCGAATATTCCTAAAACTTTCGAAGCAATTTGTGGATTTTAAATTTGCTTAAAAAATGTTTGAAAAATTAGGCCCCATAGGGTTCAATGTATTTCATTTTTTCAACCGGGGTTCAATCCAAAACTAATTGGGTGATATTATTCATTTATATTCCCATAGGTCCCACAGACCGTCAAAACCACATACTAAAATTTCATTTTGATAAAGTCATTTTTACGGCAGTTATCGTGCTAACGGACAGACAGACAGACAGAATGAACAAAATCATAAACATTTTCAACTATGTTGTAAAGTGTTTATGAATATAATGGTATGAGTGTAATGGTTATTGAATTATGAGCATTTTATGAGGAAGATTCTTTCTTATGAAGCTATGACTTATATAATGCGATGATTTTTTTTTCTCACATAATGCAATGAATTTACATCTTTCACGGTGAAAAACAATGTATAAGATTCACGGCTCTATATTTTCCGGTGTAATTTTTGCCACAGTTTTGCATGGTAAATCACGAGCAACGCCGGGTAATCGCTGCTAGTTTTAAATAATTGTACATGTTATTTTGTGTGCTATAAAACACAATTTAATGAATTGTAAGTCCTTTAATTTAAGAAATTATTATTTAACTTTTGCCTTTTGTCGGTGTACTTTTCTGAAAGCCAGAGTATTTTATTGTTTGCCTTTCATCACGTCTGAATAATTTTAGTTAGGGCAATTTTGGTTTAGATACATATTAGAACATTCTCATATTTTCCATTTAAAAGACAGACTTCCCATTTGGCGGAGGACTCTATAGTTGTATATAACCCAAAATACATTGACTTAGAAACAAGATTTCAGCTGATTTTTTCGGCTAGTTTTAATTAAGAGGAAACTATTTAAGAATTGTTTAAAACCTAGGATTGAATTATAGGCTACCTCACCTTTTCAGTCAAGCAATATTTCTTAAGCAATATTCAAGCAATTAATTTCTTAAGCAATCAGTCAAGTAATATTCAAGTACACATATTTCTTACTCTGTCCTTTTGCCTCACCGTTGCGAAGGGGAATATCAAGAGACTACAGTTCATCTTTAGACATAATAACAATTAGATAACACTAGCATGTCAATAATTATAACTTCTTCCAGCAAACAGTCGTCTCTCATATTAGGACATTCTCATGTACACAATTAAAAAGAAAAATATAAAATCAGAAAAATAAAACCAATATATTTACTTTCCCTGCAATACATGGCAATGTATAGTTAAAGTATTAGAATCATGTCGAAAATCGCAACTCGAGTTTTCGACGAATCTACACGTTTTGGAACCTCTAAAACACGAAAACACTATGTGTAGATTGACTGTCTGTGTGTCTGTCTGTCTGTGTATATGTTTGTGCAATGTATGTATACACTCTAACTGAAAAACTAATGAATCAAATTTCATAAAATTGGGTAGGTAAGTCACTTGTGTATGACCCTGGTGCTGATTAGTTTTAGCGTACGATTCGGGATAAAAGAACCCGCTTTTTTACGAAATAGCCCGCAAAAATTGCATGTATACATTCTAACTAAAAAACTACTGACCGAATTCCGCAAAATTTGGTAGATAAATTGTTTGTGAGTTACCTCTGTCCTAATTAGATTTTGGTCCAATTCGGAAGAAAATAACCTACTTTTTATAGAAATGGTCTGCAAAAATCGTCAAAATCTGAAATAAAAGGCTACGCATGCTCAAATATATAAATTAAATGCTTGTTTTACATGTAACTTTTGACGACGAAAAGAATAAGACCAACTCCATTACTCTAGGACTAACCGTTCTCGAGATATTTGAGATTTCTTGCATTTTTGTTACGGCGCCTTTGGAAAAATGCCCAGTTACCAAATAGAAACAAAAATTGAGTTAAAAATATCAATTTAGTGTTATTTCGTCTAATTAAACTCAGTTTAATAAATTTTTAAAGAAATGAAGAAAAAATTAATTTTTGTCTGCAGGGAAAGTCATGTGCTGCCTACATCAAGTTTTTACTTTCCCTGCAATACATGGTAATGTATAGATAAAGTATTGGAATCATGCATAAAATCGCAACTCGAGTTTTCGACGGATCTACACGTTTTGAAACCTCTAGAATACGAAAAAACTATTTTGAGCGTGACGTCCGTGTGTGTGTATGTCTGTCTGTCTGTGTGTCTGTCTGTGCAATGTATGTATCCAATTTAATTCAAAAACTAATGAATCGAATTTCATAAAATTTGGAAGGTAAGTCACTTGGGTGTGTCCCTGGTGCTGATTAATTTTGGGGATGATTCGGAAAAACATAATCCGCCTTATTGTGCGAAATGGCCTCCAAAAAGTTCATGTATCCACTCTAGCTAAAATACTAATTGACCAAATTTCACAAAATTTGGTAGATAAGGTATTTGGGGTATACCCTGCTGCTAATCTGATTTTGATACGATTCAGAAAAGAACAACCTGCATTTTTTTACGAAATGACCCGCAAAAATTGCCAAAATATAAAAAAAAATTCTAGGTATGCTCAAATGTATCAATTAAATTGTTGTTTTATATGCAATTTTCGACGAGGAAAAGAATATAACCAAGTCATTACTTTAAGACCAACAGTTCTCAAGATATTTGAGATTTCTTGCATTTTTGTTACGCCACTTTCGGAAGAATGCCCAATTACCAAATAAAACTAAAAATTGAATTAAAATGCAAATTCAGTGTTATTTTGTGCAATTTAACTGAAACTAATGAATTATTAAATAAATAAAGAAAAAAACGAATTTGAGTTTACAGGGAAAGTCATGTGCTGTCCACATCAAATTTTTATAATTTACAACGAAACATTTATTTTACAAAAATATACTAAAAAATGGGAAACCAGTATTTTTATAATTTTAGTGAGTGTGATAAAGACTTTTTATCCTGGATATATTCCTAATTGCTCCATTCAGTAGTCTGTTAATTAAGTACTTCACTATAAGTTCCGAGACGTTCAAGAGTATTTCATTAAACCCGATGTTTTCTCGTTAGTGCCAGAAATCACAACTACGGTCGCATATTTTTTATCTGTCGTCACAAAGTTTAATTAACAAAAAGGTTTAGTAGAGAAGATGAGCGAGTGAGAGGAAAAACGTTCCCCGTCATCCAATAAGCTTTAGGTTATAATTGCATTAATGACATAAAGTGCTTCACTGTGTATGGGAGTAATGAATTGTCCTTCATTCTGATGTATTTTAAGGAGTGGTTAAAAAGTGTCAAGATGCAACTGCTATTGATACTTTCATGCATTTTTATTTCATATATTGTTTATATCCACTTGTATCAAAATTAGTACTAGAATTAAAATGCAATAGAAGTGTTTACTGCATCTTTAGCAGCGAATGGAAAAAGTTGGGAATAAGAACTCAGCAACAATGCTAAATAGAAATCATGTAAATTATTATGTTGTTGATAATTGACTTATTAATAAGAATCAACTTGTAAAGAACCTTACTGCCCCAACCGGGAATCAAACCCTGGATTTCCAAACCGCTCTACCGTTGAGCTACTGGGACGAAAATACAAGCTCTTATCGTTGAAGCGGGCTCTGTATACCCCACCCTCTAATGTCAGATTGGAGGGCAACTGGAAATCTGACTGACAACCTCCTGCTATTTTTACCTCAGGTTAGCCTCCTGCTACTACTACCTTTACCCAAGTTAGTATACTGCGTGATCATTTGAAATCGGCGCTCAATCTTCCAGAGTCCACTGAATCCGTACTCGTCGTACTAGGGTCACTTTCAGAACTCCGACATCTTTGCACTAACCTACAGGGTTGATTTGTTGGTGCGACAATGTAAAAAGCCTTGCTGCCCCAACCGGAAATTGAGCCCTCAGAACTGGGCAGCTGACGCTCTACCGTTGAGCTACTAGGACGACATTGCAAGCTCTTAATATCGAATTGGACTCTACAAAATTTAAAAACATATAAAATGCTCAAATAGAAGACAATAGATACCTATCATTCTTCTGCCTGTAATTGCTAGGTACAGTAACACGGTGAAATCTGCAATGCTTTTCAAAGTATCGGAAAATAATCGTTTTCAAATTCAATTGCATATTGCTGCTATCGGAGGCCTTTCTGGACAGATTCCTGTTCACGTAAGTGCTATTTACCGTATCATTCCTACATATATCAGCAAATACCGTTATGTTAACAAATGCCTTTTGTAACGGATGTGGTGTCAATTCTTATTAATTTAGTCAATGGTCCACAACTTTATTATAGATATGTATGTCTCTTTTCGTTTTACTGTCCTACTTATTTTACCTAACGTGTGCACTCGAAAAACTTTTTTATTACGAAGTTATTTTCGAGCTTAAGGACTTTCGTAAGGATGCTGTACACTATTTTATTTCCATACTAGAAAATGTACCTGGCGTTGCACGAGATGTAGGATGCAAATCTCCGACTAAAATTACACCGGAACCAACAGCGAATTTTACAAAGAGCCCTTAAAAACATCTCTCTATATATATATTATACATATATTTTACACACAGACACACACATATATAACATATATATATCGTTGTTTTACTACCCCGGGTTTGATGCTGTACTGATATATATATATATGTATATATATATATATATATATATATATATATATATATATATATATATATATATATATATATATATATATATATATATATATATATATATATATATATATATATATATGTATAAACGAATTATATAAACAAATTGCCGAAGCTGGAAAAATGAGGTCAATCGTGTTGTCAAATGAGTGTCAATCGTGTCAATCGTGTTGTCAATCGTGTTGTCAATCGTCAAAATGAGGTCAATCAACACAAAACATGGCATATCATGGAAATGAAATCCCTCAATCTGCTGCCCAAAATTACTACGAAGTCAAAACCATGGAGGTAAAGGTAAGCAGTTGAAAATTCATACTGGGAAATTGTCAATATCATTTGAGACAATAACTCAGATGCAACTGTATTGTGCTAAGATAAGCACCTACCATGGAGTTAGAAAGAAGGAGATAAAACTCCTGTGGATGAAACTTTTGAAAATGCCATAATGCTTTGAGAATTATATCTAGGTGTCTCTAGTGTTAGTAAAGTAGTTGCTACTGTTAGGTAACACAATAGAAAGATATAGTATTTAGTATATGTATTTTTGAATATTTTTAAATTAAGAGTTCATTAATTATGTGTATAATTAATCAGTATTTTTTTATAATTGTACAGCATATACAGATATACAGCATATACAGATTACAGCATATACAGATAAAAATAAATTGAAAGGTAAAACAATTTTGAATACTTAAGAATATTCTTTATTTTTTCATTTCTACTTTGCATTGCGCTAATAATTTATTTTTGCAAAATGGACTGTTTAAATAAATATTTTAGGCCTTTCGCCATGAAAATGCATACAATGCAGGGCTACTTATATTATCCTAGAGCCACTTGAATTATTGTTCAAACACTATTGGCGTTTTCTTAATATGAAATTTTAAATCCTTACTTTAACCTCCATAGCCCCTACATTTATGTATATCTGTGGTGTAAGGTTTCAAATATTTATTTAAACTATCAATTTTGTAGAAATAAATTAGTAGCACAATGCAAATTAGAACTAAAACAATAAGGATTACTCCTACGTATTCTAAATTATTTTAACTTTCAATTTAATTTTTTCTCCCCATATTCTGAACTTTATCCTACAGCTGTGAACAAATACTGAATAATTATACTTATGATTAGACAATATTATTTAAAAATAATCAAAAATGCATATACCTAATACTATGCTTCTTTATTGTGCCAAATTTACAACAAGAAAGATCAATCATGCATAAAGTATTGATTATGAAACACTTTCGAACTGAAATGCAATTTTATTTAAACATATATGTAAAATGCGATACATTCAACGCTGATATTTTTGAAATTATTACAATACTACAATAATTGAAATTAATTTAGAAAATCGGTTCGATAAATTCTCAGATATTGAATAACAAGAAAGATCAACCATGCTTAAAGCATTGATTATGAAACACTTTCCAACTTCAATGCAATTTTATTTAAACAAGTCTAAAATGCAATACATTCCTCGGTAATATTTTGAAACTTATCACAATACTGCATTAATTTATTATATTTGAAAACTTAAACCTTCATCGAAAAAAATGAACTTCATTCAAATGGCGGCATTGAAATATAAATTGCCTGGTTTAAACATCTCTAAAATGTTATACATTCCTCGGTAATAGTTTTAGAATTATCATAATACTACGATAATTTATTATATTTGAAAACTTCATCGAAAACAACTGAAATTAATTCAAATGACGTCATAGAAAAAATAACACTCCTCTCTCTATAAAAACAGAATTTCATTCATAACTTTCTCCCATTCATTTCATTCATCACAATACTATAATAATTTATTTTATTTAAACATTTTATTTAAGACCATGGAGCTACAAATAATTAAACTCTATGCTTAAAACTTCATTGAAAAAAATCATCCTTCTCTTTATAAAATCAATTAATATTTCATTCATATCAGCCATGCAGACTCCATGGACTAAATTATTTTGTGTTAAAAAAATACAGGAATTCTAATACAACTCATTCTACATATTTTGCTGTTTACATTTTACATATGTGAAAAATAGGCTTTGTTGTAGAAATAATCAAATTTAGATGAGCATTTAAACTCAAATATATTGTCATTGCGTTGTTTCAGTATGTAGATGCACATAATTTAAGCAAAAATAAAGTAGTTTTAGGACGGATACAACACTCAATATGAATTAAAAAGAACTTAAAAAAATCACGATTTTGAAACAAGATGGATGCCATATATCATTTTGAAGTGGGCCATGTGATCGTTTCATATCATGGTCACGTGATCGTTTCATATAAGAGGTGTAATTATTATTTTAATTTTTATTTAAAAAACTACTGAATATATTTCGCTGAATTTTTTTTATATATTTTATGGAATGATTTGAATATTACCTAATATTTTCGAAGCAATTTGTGAATTTTAAATCCGCTTAAAAAATGTTTGAAAAATTAGTTCCTATAGGCTCAATGAATTTCATTTTTTCAACCCGGGTTCAATCCAAAACTAATTGGGTGATATTATTCATTTATATTCCCATAGGTCCTACAGACCGTCTGAACAACATACTAAAATTTCATTTTGATTAAGTCATTTTTACGGCAGTTATCGTGCTAACGGACAGACAGACAGACAGACAGACAGACAGACAGAATGAACAAAGTCATAAACACTTTTCAACTTTGTTGTAAAGTGTTAAAAAATAAAGCGGTTTTAGGACGGATGCAACACTAAATATAAATTAAAAAGAACTTTAAAAATCACGATTTTGATACAAGATGGATGCCATATTTTATTTTGAAGTTGGTCACCTGATTTTTTCATATAATAAGGGCGCAATTATTATTTTAATTTAAAAAATGTTCGAAAAATTAGGTCCCATAGTGTTCAATGTATTTCATTTTTTCAACCCAGACTCAATCCAAGACTAATTGGGCGATATTATTCATTTACATTCCCATATGTCCCACAGGCCGTCTCAACAACATACTAAAATTTTATTTAGATAAAGGTATTTTTACGGCAGTTATCGTGCTAACGGACAGACAGACAGGTAGTTAGAATGAACAAAGTCATAAGCACCTTTCAACTATGTTATAAAGTGTTCAAAAGGGGCGTTTTACTAACACTAACGACACCTAGATATAATTCTCAATGCGTTATGATATTTTGCAGCATTTAAAGAATAGAGTTTTATTTCCTTCTCTCTAATACCATGATCAATACTTTCATAAAAATTCAGCATTTTGCAAAATAAATGGCGGTATCTGTCGGTTTTCAATTACAATATGTTTACAAAGTGTAAATATAATCTATCTATCTATACTAATTGCCAAGTGTCCGTCGGTCTGTCTGTCCGTCTGTCTGTCTGTCTGTCTTTCTGTCTGTCAGTCTGTTACGCTTTTTTCAGGCACTTCCCGAATAGATAGAGACTTGCAATTTGGTACACGGCTCGGTCGTTCGATAAAACTCCCTGGAAAAATCGAATTTTCCGAAAACGTTCTATAGAGGGGGTGCCCCACACCAAAACGAAAGGACGAAAGTGTACAATTTCTACTTTAGGGGGTGCCGCACACCAAAATGTTCGATTTTCGGAATAAAGGAGAAACGCTCCTTTAAAAACGTGATAGAGGCTTTATACTTGGTATATGGGCGAAACATCTCATAGAAATCACAAAAAGAATAGAGTTTTTAAAAAATGTATAGTTAAAGAGGTGGGTACTCCACAGAAAAGCATTCGAAAGATGAAATGCTAGAAAAGCATGTTTCACGATGAGATAGAAACTTCAAATTTGGTGTACGGGTAAAAATTGGAAAGGAGGAAAGTGTGCAATTTCAGTCTTCCAACATTGCTATTGTAGGGGGTGCCGATGTCTCTCTATCTATTTGTTCGAAACGTTCGAAAAGAGAATTGATAAAAAACCATACTTCGAAATGAGATAGAGATATCAAATTTGGTGTAAGGGTAGATAGTTTGAAAGGAAGAAATTGTGAAATTTCAGATTTCCAATACTTGCTACTTTAAGGGGTGCGCACACTAATATGTTCGATTTTCCGAATAAATGAGGCACGCTTCCTTTTAAATGTGATTGAGGCTTGATATTTGGTATATGGGCCATTCATCTGATAAAAAACACAAGACAAACAGAGGAAGAAGTGCGAAAATTTAGTTTCCCAATATTTTCTTCTTTAGGGGGGGGGGGGTTCTGCACACCAAAATATTTGATTTGTCGAATAAATGTGAAACGCGAATTATTATAAAATTTACATTATTCGGGGATTGCTTATTGCGAGACCGTTGAATTTCAACGGGTATTCGGCTAGTATATACTAATTGCCAAGTTTCCGTCTGTCCGTCTGTTTGTCTGTCACGCTTTTTTCAGGCACTTCCCGAATAGATAGAGACTTGCAATTTGGTACACGGCTCGGTCGTTCGATAAAAACCCCTGGAAAAATCGAATTTTCCTAAAACGTTCTATAGAGGGGGTGCCCCACACCAAAACGTTTGAAAAGTAAAAAGATGGGAAAGCATACTTTGCGATGAGATAGAGACTTGAAATTCGGTATATGGTTCGATGTTTTTTTTTTGTTGTTGTTGTTGTCGTGTCCCTAATATTACATTTAAGGAAGAATGTGTGCACTGCTTCTGTTTAGTCTAATGACCCGGGGCACCCGAAGGTCTAACTTCTGCCCCAAATAAGACATCACAACATCCATGCCCGCAGGCGGGACTCTAACACGCAATCTGGCAGCCAAGCCATCACGAGGAAACGCCTGCCTCTTTGACCGCTCGGCCACCACATCGGCATGTGGTTCGATTTTTGGAATAAATGAGGCAAGCTTCTTTTTAAATGTGATAGAGGCTTGATATTCGGTATATGGGCCAATCATCTGATAAAAACCCCAAGACAAAGAGAGTTTTCCCAAAATGTTCATTTATGGGTGTGCTTCATAGAAAAAAGTTCCAAAGGAGAAATACTAATATAGGGAAGCCTCGGGATGAGATAGACTTTAATGTGATGTACGGGTAAATAATTCGAAAGAAAGAAATGCGGAAATTTAGTTTCCCAGTATTTTCTTCTTTAGGGGGTTCTGCACAACAAAATATTCGATTTGTCGAATTAATATGAAACGCGAATTATTAAAAAATTTACATTATTCAGGGGTTGCTTATTGCGAGACCGTCGATTTTCAACGGGTATTCGGCTAGTATATACTAATTGCCAAGTGTTCGACTGTCTGTCTGTCTGTCTGCCTGTCTGTTTGCCACGCTTTTTTCAGGCACTTCCCGAATACATAGAGGCTAGCAATTTGGTACACGGCTCGGTCGTTCGATAAAAACCTCTGGAAAAATCGAATTTTCCGAAAACGTTCCATAGAGGGGGTGCCCCACACCAAAACGTTCGAAAAGTAAAAAGATGGGAAAGCATACTTTGCGATGAGATAGAGACTTCAAATTCGGTGTATGGGTAAATCATTCGAAAAGAAAAAGTGTGCAATTTCAGATTTCCAATATTTTCTACTTAAAGGGGTGCAGCACACCAAAACGTTCGAAAAATGAAATGATAGGAAAGCATGCTTTGCGATGAGATAGAGACTTCAAATTCGGTGTATGGGTAAATCGTTCGAAAGGAAGAAAGTGTGCAATTTCAGATTTCCAATATTTTCTACTTAAGGGGGTGTTGCACATCAAAACGTTCGACTTACCAAATAAATGAGAAAAGGCGCCTTTAAAATTTGATAGAGGCTTAAAATTTGTTATATGGGTGAATCATCTCATAGAAATCACAAAAACTAGAGTTTTTAAAAAATGTATAGTTAAGGGGGTGAGTACTCCACACAAAAGCATTCGAAAGACGAAATGCTAGAAAAGCATGCTTCACGATGAGATAGAGACTTCAAATTTGGTGTACGGGTAAAAATTTGGAATGGAAGAAAGTGTGCAATTTCAGTCTTCCAACATTTGCTATTGTAGGGGGGTGCCGATCACTAAACTGTTCGATTTGCCGAACAAATGAAAAACGCCTTCTTTTTCAATGTGATAGAAGCTTGAAATTTTGTATATGTGCCAACCATTTGACAAAAAAAAAAAAAAACATGAATACAGTTTGACAAAAATGTTCATTAACGGGGTGTTACACAGAGAAACGATCGAAAGGTGAAGTAATAAAAAAAACATGCTTCTAGATAGAATAGAGACTTCAAATTTGGTCTACTGGTAGATAGTTTGAAAGAAAGAAAGCGTGAATTTTCAGATTTCCAATTTTTGCTACATTAAGGGGTGCCGCACACTAATATGTTCGATTTTTCGAATAAATGAGGCAAGCTTCTTTTTAAATGTGATAGAGGCTTCATATTCGGTATGTGGTTCGATTTTTCGAATACATGAGGCAAGCTTCTTTTTAAATGTGATAGAGGCTTGATATTCGGTATATGGGTCAATCATCTGATAAAAACCCCAAGACAAAGAGAGTTTTCCAAAAATGTTCATTTATGGGTGTGCTTCATAGAAAAAAGTTCCAAAGGAGAAATACTAATATAGGGGTGCCTCGGGATGAGATAGATTTTAATGTACGGGTAAAGAATTCGAAAGAAAGAAATTCGGAAATTTAGTTTCCCAATATTTTCTTCTTTAGAGGGTTTTGCACACCAAAATATTCGATTTGCCGAATGAATATGAAACGCGAATTATTAAAAAATTTACATTATTCAGGGGTTGCTTATTGGGAGACCGTTGATTTTCAACGGGTATTCGGCTAGTATATACTAATTGCCAAGTGTCCGTCAGTCTGTCTGTCACGCTTTTTTCAGGCACTTCCCGAATAGATAGAGACTTGTAATTTACGGCTCGGTCGTTCGATAAAACCCCCTGGAAAAATCGAATTTTTCGAAAACGTTCTATAGAGGGGGTGCCCCACACCAAAACGTTCGAAAAGTGAAATGATAGGAAAGCGTGCTTTGCGATGAGATAGAGACTTCAAATTCGGTGTATGGGTAAATCATTCGAAAGGAAGAAAGTGTGCAATTTCATATTTCCAATATTTTCTACTTAAGGGGGTGCCGCACACCAAAACGTTCGAAAAGTGAAATGATAGTGTGGTAGCGATATCAGTACTAAACAGCACCTACTGATTCCACACACACAGACCAGTGATCGTAAAATTCAGTATACCAAAAGCAACTGCAATTAACACATTTAATTTCATCATAATTACCAAAATAAACACCAGGTTCAAATTTCGAAGTTCCCAGTTTAGGAGAATTAAATCCTAAATGATGTACTGTGAGTAAACATGAAGGCATACACAAAAAACACAGGCTCATTTATCACACAAAATAATAATTTATTTTTAGATTTTTCAAAAGTGAATATATGCATTAAACCTTCAAATTATCAATCAAATTATACAGAGCTTCTCTTATCAAATATAATACTCTTATAAATGCTCTGTTCAAAAAAATATATATAGCAAACAATCTTTAAATTTATTCAACAAATATATGATTTCCTTTTAATCATGAAATTCAAATCAAACATAAAGTTATTTCAAATCTGAGCCATTTATAATCAATTAAATTGTATTCATTGTGCCTGTGATGCAACGGAACTTCTTGTTCCGAAAAAGAAATTTTACCTGAGCGGTAGAGTAATTTTACAATACGAAGAATGTCCTATTCAGGATAACACGGTCTGAGGTAGAATCAAAGCGTTTCCAAAAGTGGATTGTTGAGGAAAATTGTCCAAAATTTAGATAACAGGACATCATTCAAATATGGCAAGTAGCCTGATCTCCGCGAATGAATATTCATCTCCAGCAACCGAAAACGGGACTCCTGGAATAAAGAAAAATACTTTTAGAAAGATGAAAATAAATTGCCGAAATTTCCAGGTTCTTCTCCATTCAGCCCCAGAAGGGCAGGGCGGTTTCCCTTAGAAACAAAAGCCCAATTCCGCCAGCTTAGCCATTTTGGCCAAAACCCTTTGTCTATTCCTAGACAAATTTTCGATGCGATCTTTCAGTCGGAATCTCCAGTTCGAATCTGCCGTGAGTCTCACGAGGCCAGCCCAACATTTATCCTCTGCGCCTCTTCCTGATTGGCCAGGCGCGCTCTCCTTCGCAACAGCCGATCACACGTCACGCATCTGAGCCAGACACAAATCCTAGACATTCCAACGAATTCTCGACGAAACTCGCTTTTCAGTGCTAATTCAATAGAAACAAGTCTTAGCAAAAACACAGCACAGGCACGAAGGAAAAAAGATATTTCTCTCCTCGAAAAATACGAAAAGGCTCATGGCGCAGAAATGCGACATGACAGCTCTCCCCTCCTGGGAGGCAAAAATTTTCCGAAAAACAGTGAGGAAAATTTCTCTCTCACTCAAAAACACAAAAATTTACAAAGAGTTTTAGGAACCTGTAAGGGTAAAATAATTTAAAACAAAATTTTGGGCGAGAAAGGTGCGATCGTTCACGTTTCTCAAAACAACGACACTGTAGATCTGAATGACCGGCCAAGCCATTCATCACCACAGGAAAAGACCAAAAGAAAACCAAAAGGATGACAAGATGTCACCACATCTTAAAGGAACCTTTACAAAAATTAACACTTAAATACAGAAAAAAAATTTTTGTCCAGGCACTCTGCCTGACAACAAAAGGTCTCAATCATCCACATTGAGATCAACCAGATGATGCGAAGCTAAAACATGATATGGTATGAATTTACAATACTTATACAATATAAACAATTCAAAAATTTCAAACATTTGTCACTTTCAAAACACACAAGTGACACAAAACAATTCTTAATTTTCATCAAAAGATTAAATATTTTGAAAATTAATTTTTAAATTAAATTTGTCACGTTCAGGTAATGAGATTCTTCACTCATTCAAAAACTGTCTCACTTTTGAGAGCAAAGTCACTTTCAATATTTCAATTTTTCAATTTCAAACTTTTTCATTTCAAAACTTTCATTTCAATTTTAACTTTCACTTATTTTTGTCATTAAAACAATTCAGAATTTTCTTATTCTGATTCAACTTTCATTACTTTAAATTATTCATTTACATTAAAATTATTCAATTTATCTTAAATTTCAATTTACTTTACTTTCCATAAAATCTCTGAAATTATTTCAAACAAGTGACCACTTCATGTGTCACAAAACAAAAATTTACATTCAAACACATTTGTCTACTGAGAGAGAGAAAGAGGAAAATTCTCTTGAAATTCACGTCAGTTATGTAAAAGCAGGAACACATCCAAAGAGCAAACTCAGCGGGGACTAACGAGTTGCCATCAACAAAAAAGGGAGTGTAAAAAAAAAAAAAAATACTCGCGTGCAGGATGCAGAGGCCACAAAACAGGACGCCAGGACACGCCTCAGAAGCCACGGAAAACAAAATTTTTGGACAGCTTGCGCTGACCCCATCATCGTCATCATCATCATCTTCTTCATCATCATCATCCTCAAACTTCACCAGTTTCCCACCTAGCCATCACAACTGTCCTAGGTGGGCTCGGAACAAGTTGTCGTCCAGGACTCCAGTCATGCAGCATACACCGGGAATTTTAAATTGTCAAGCTGCTTCTTCATCTGTGATCCATGTAAATTTGTTCATGTTTGTGTCCACCACCCAGCTTCCAGGAAAAAAAAGGTTTGCAGCATAATAAAATGATGACTCACTGAAATTTGTGTAGATGTTTGAAAACTGCTGGTCAAAAAAACAATAATGTGAAATGGAATTTCAAGAAAACAAATTTCAACAACACATCCGCCAAAAATTTTCACCTCTCTCAGCAACAAAGTTTCAAAAACATTTTTCAAAAGAGATCATTTACTTTTGATCTTCAAAAAAAATTTCATTAAATTTCAAAAATTCTCAATTTAAAACTTTCCATTTTTCAAATTCAAATTACTTAAATTACTTCAATTACTTTATAATAACTTTATATTAATTTCAATTTCACTTTAACAAAATCATTTACTTTTTTCCAAAATTTCAAAAATTTCCTCCTTTTAGTTAGGGGAACAATTCAATTACCAACACCATTTCAATTATTTCATGAACTTAAATAAATAATCAAGATTTTTTTTTTCACAATAAAACACAACAAAATAATCAAAGTCAATCAAAACAGGACTCTCGAAAAATTTTAAAGTCCAAGGAGAGTCAATTAACAAAATTACTTATTATTTAAATTACAATATAAACATTCATAAATTATGGTTCACAAAATCAATTAATTTTTCTTTATACCTTTAACTTAATTGCAAGATTTCCACTAAATTTTAAAATCACACAGTTTTTTTTTCATAAATTCTATTTTAAAAGACAATATTGAAATACAAAAATTTAAACAAGTATCAACTTTAATTTAATATAAGATTTTTCTTGCAAAATTTAATTTCTGAAAAATTGTGAACTCAACCAAAATTTAATATTGTGAAAATCTTTGATAAGATCTAAGATTATAAGGTGTACGTGTATTTCTATCTCTCATATAATTATGATTTTGGTGTGGTGTATAATTATTTCTGTAGTTATTGTTGTAAATGATTCTTCCATTTCCTCTATTATCAAAGTTATTTGAATTATTTTTTAATGTGCAGTACTGATTTTTATTAGCATGAAAGTTTGATCTAGTATAAACAGCATTGTCATTGACTTTCTTAGGCAAATTAAATCTTACTCTTTTCACAGTCTTTTTGTTTTGAGATTTTTCTGCAGATTTAGATAAACAAGATTTGAGTTTCACAGAGTCTTTTTCAGCGGTGATCACAGGAGTAAGTTTATTTGACTTAGAGTTCAGTTTTTGACTTTCAGTAGTTTGTTTTGAAAATTTTTGCAATTCCTCTCTTCTTGGAGGTAAAAGTGTCAGTCTGTTCACATGAACCAGTTGTTCATTTTTGGGATTCATCACATGTCTGATTAAAAAATTTACTGCAGATGTTTGTTTTATCACTTTAAAAGGGCCTCTATTAAATGAACTCAGTTTTCTTGACTGACCATGAGGCAAAAAGGGAGTGTATAAGTACACTAAGTCATTTACTTTGATATTGGGTATCTTCGCTTTCTTATGTTGTTGTAAAATTTGTGAATTTTCAGCTTTTTCCAAGTTACTTTTTACTACATCATATGTTCTTTTAAGTCTAAATCTCAAGTCTTCTCCATAATCATATGTTGATTCATATGTCGGAGGTTTAAATCCAGCTATCAAGGTATTTGGGACTGTTAAATCTCTTCCATAGAGTAAATAAGCAGGTGATTCACCCGTAGAAGCATGTATGGCATTTCTATGAGCCAATAAAGCAAAATGAATTAAATTATCCCAATTGTTTTTATCGTTATATGCAATATTTTTCAAAGATCTGACTAAAGTACCATTTAATCTTTCAACACAGCCATCTACTGAAGGCATATAGGCAGTAGTAGTATTCTTTATTATTCCCAATTTCTTATAAAAGCATCTTGCTGTTCTAGAAACAAAATTCGTCCCCTGATCTGAGACGATGTATTTAGGTATGCCATGCTGAGCCATATAGTGCTCTAAGCAATTTAAAATGTCTTCAGTTCTAATTGAAGCCAAGGGATATGCTTCAGGCCATCTGGTAAAATAATCAGTTATCACAAGAATAAATTTATTTCCAGATCTTGATATAGGTAATGTCCGACACAATCCATGGCGATTCGCTCAAATGGATATGTGGATTTTGCAAATCTTTGAATGGGTGCTTTATTATTTCTAAAACCACGATTTACCACACAAATTTCACATGAGGCGACGTAATTTTGGGTCTGGGAGTACATTCCCTGCCAAAAGTATTTTCTACTCACAGAAGCTAAGGTTCTTCTAAATCCACAATGTGCGTAAGTAGGACAATCATGATGCAACCATAAAATTTCAGACACAAGTTCCTGCGGAACAACAACTCTTTCTTGTTCTTGGTGTCTACGTTTAGGGTGTCTGTGTGTACACCATAAGATATCATCTTTTCTAAAAAATACTAAAGTTTGTGGGTAAGGTTTTATGTTCTTACCTAAAAGATCTATAATTTTATTACATCTTGGGTCAGATTTTTGAGCATTCTTAATTCTAATGAGCAAAGTAGGACAAGTAAATGTTTGTTCCAATTGACCACTTTGTATGTTATTTTCATTTTGATTTTCACTTTCACTATTATCAACAGCACAAATTTCATTTGTTTCACTTGTATTGGCTGAATTTAAATTGACTTCTGATTCTCTTCTATTGCTAGTATTAGCATTGTTTACATTTCTAGAACTTTGAGAATTTTGATTTACACTTGGAAAATTTTGATTTGCATTGTTTACATTGTTATTTATCACTTTATATTGTGATACAAATTTTCTAGGAATGTTCTGAACAGAATTAGTACATTCATCTACATTTCTCGAAAGATAATCAGCCACCAAATTCGCTTTTCCTGGTTTATGTACTATTTGGTAATCAAATTGTGATAGAGATGCAATCCATCTAGCTAATCTAGATGTAGGATCTTTTAACTTAAATACAAATGAAAGAGAGATCTGATCACAAAAAATTGTGAAAGGTTTTCCAATTAAATAGTGTTTATAATAGTTAGTAGCCCATACAACGGCTAATGCTTCTCTTTCGACAACACTGTATTTACATTCAGCTTCATTCAATTTACGACTAGCATAAGATATTGGATGTAAGATTTTGTTTTCATCTTCTTGGGACAAATAGCAGCCCAAAGAGTGATTTGAAGCATCTGTGTGTAAAATAAATGGTTTTCTAAAATCTGGAAGAGTCAAAATTGGTTTTGACAAAAGTTTTCCTTTCAAAATTTCAAAAGATTTTTGAGCTTCATTAGTCCAAATAAATTTCTTTTTACTTTCATTATTCTTGGTCTTCAGTAAATCAGTCAATGGAAGGGACAATTCAGCATAGTCTTTTATGAATTTTCTATAGAATCCAGTGAGTCCAAGAAATTGTCTCACATTCTTAATTGATTTAGGAATTTTAAATTTTTCTACAACTTCCAAATTGTGAGTATCAGGTTGTACTTTTCCATTTGATACTAAAAATCCAAGATACTTAATTGTTTTTCTGAAAAAATGGCATTTAGATGGCTTAAGCTTCAAGCCATGTTTACTTAATCTTACAGAAATTTCTTCTAGATTTTTCAAATGTTCTTCAAATGTTCTTGATGCAACAATAACATCATCTATGTAAATTCCAGATATGCCAGCCAGCACCAGAGACATCAATCTCTGAAAGGATGCGGGCGCATTCTTAAGACCAAATGGAGTTCTAGTCCATTCAAAGTGTCCGTCAGGTGTTGAAAAAGAGGTCTTCTGATAATCATCAGGATGTAAACACAATTGATAAAATCCACTGGTTAAATCAAGGGTCGAAAAATACAAGGCTCCAGCAAGGTTATCAATTAATTCCGATATATTTGGAATAGGGTAATTTTCTACAATCGTAATTTTATTTAACTTTCGGAAATCCGCTACTAAACGGTAACTTCCATCAGGTTTCTTAACAAAAAGCACTGGAGTATTGTAAGGAGATGTGCTTGGTTGAATAATCTTAGCATCAAGCAACTCATTCACTTGGCGTGAAAGTTCTTTCTGTAAATTATGTGGAATTCGATATGGTTTCTGTCTAACAGGTATGTTAGACTCCAAATTAATTTCATGCAGAATTGTATCACATCCAGATAGTTCTTTCATATTCTTAGCAAAAACATGTTTATATTTATTTAGTAATTTTAAAAGTAAAGTTTTCTGAGCATAGTTCATATGTTTCAAGTCAAAATCTCCTCCCCATGCATCAAATGTATCATTATCTTCAATACAGTTCTCAATGTCAATTCTATTATTTATGTCAATATCAGATTCATAGATGTTTTCAAAAGTTCCTAATTTCATACCTTTATTTATGTAAACACATTTCTCTGATGGATTCGCTATACGTGCGTATAGAAAGTCATTTTCTGGAATTTTATGAATACTTCTTGCAACGAAAATCTTATTTGCAGAAAATTCTTTATTATTGATAGGTTCAAGTAAAATTGTCGTGTCTTTCTCTAATTTATAATTTCTTTTCAATTTGACAAATGATTCTGTGTATGGTTTCAAAACACATTTCTTAAATGCTTTGGCAATAGCCAAAGTATTGTTTTGTTGTGAACTTCCTTCATCATGTTTATCACAACTTGTTTCAAAAATTTCATTATCACCGGTATTGTTTTCTGTCAAAGATCTGTTTGTATGTACATAATCATTCATCTGCATTTCATGTAAATCATTTTCACATTCATAATTTGATCTTTCATTCACACTTGCATCAAAATCTCTAAAGTCGACATCTCTGAATTCATTTTGGTAGTTGTTTTGTTCAAATAAATATCCATTATCACACTTATTTTGATATCCTCTAAAATTTTTCGAAAAATTTGTGTCTTTGGATCTGTAATCCACATCATTTGTAAAATTGTAATTTCTTCTATCAAAATCATGACTTATTGCATAGCTCTGGACTGTTTTAAGTTGTACATCATCAGAAATCACAGTAAAACTTTGTGATTCGGTAAATTCGGTAAAGGGTATACTACAGTACAAGAAATTTACTCGTTCATGTCTATAAGTAATTGTCACTTCTTTCTCGTGTAGAAAAGTATTTCCTAAAATCATGTTATATTTTCCTGGGGCAGGTGTATTTAAAATGCAGCACTCAATCATATCTCTTTCATTTCCAATGATTATGGAAAAGGAAGCTTTTCTCTCAACCAAAATGTTCTGATCACCGATTCCTTTCAGAACAGTGGATGTATGTTTTATTTGCACTTTTCGAGGATTAATTTTGTGTAAAGCATCACTATAGATAATGTTTATAGAACTTCCAGTGTCTATTAATGCATTTAATTTAACATCGTCAACAAAAACTTGAATAATAGGAAAGTTTGTTTGGCAAGGTGTTTCAATTTCTGTCATGTAACTAAACTCAGAATTTGATCTATTAAAATTTGGAGATTGAAAATTTTGTCCTCTAAAATTCTGTCTTCTAAATTGTCTTCTATTACCAAATCTATTATTAAAATATGTGTTATTTCTTCTATATCCAAAATTATTGTAATTTTGAGATTTACAATTGTCAAAAGGATTTCTAAAATTTGAAAAATTTCTTCTCTGGAAATTTGAATTTCTATTAAAACTGTTACGAAAAGGTCTTCTAAATGATTGAAAGTTCTTTCTTGGAGAATAATTTTGATATGGACTTTTAACATACCACTCTTCTTCCTGTGAGGCAACCGGAGTTCTTCTTTGACTGAAACGGTTTCTATTGTCAGTTCTTCTAGATGGTGTAGAAGTTTTGAAGGATGTTGATGGTTTGTGTTTCTTCTTTACTGGAATATCTTCCCATTCTTCTTCTTCTATCAGTTCATTAACATTGTATCTGCTTGTAGAGGGCGTATCCAAGAAGGATTCTTCGAAACTGGAATTGCTCTTTTCCAGATCTTCTTTTATCTCATTCAGTCTTTTCTTTCTTTTTTCAGAGTTCTCACTAAATTTTCTTCTTAGTTTGTCAAATTCTTTCTTCTTTAAATTTAGTTCTTTCTTCAGTTCTTCAATTTCATGTTTGGGGTCATTTTCAGTTCTCACAGTATTTACGTCTTCTGTCATTTCTTCCAGCACTTCATTTTGCACTTCTTCTTCCAATATTGCTATCTCTTTAGCAGCTTCAAATGACTGTGGGTTTGCAGATAAAACAGCTTTTCGAATCGAGATCTTCAATCCTTTCTTAAAGGAGTTGAGCAAAATTGCAGTTCTCAGGGAATCTTCGTTGTCAGACACAGCATCTTGTGGAAAAGCCACAAAGGATTCAGCTTCTATGCGGTTCGCATAATCACGTATATCCTCGTTTATTATTTGTTTACAATTGACAAGGGCAGCAACGTTCTTGGCAATATTTTCTTTCTTTGTGAAGTTTTCCTTGAGTGCGTTAACAACTTCAGTAAAATTCGTGCTTTGGTTTAGTTTAGGTATAGATTTGATCAGTCTTTCAGCACGACCAGACAATTTCAGTTTCAGGACGAAAATTTTATCACGATTTGACCATTCGGCGTGTTCAGCGACAAGTAAAAATTTCTCCAAAAAGTCGTGAAAATATTCGTTTGCATTGCCAGCAAAACCTGGAATGGTTCCAAGGAACTGCGATCCAATTCCCACTTTATCTTTATTTGAGTCTCTGACAGCGGAAGCTGATCTGCCAGAATTTGGAGAAAGTCGTGGTGGAGACACCGAAGGCACACGGTCGTTTCTAGCCGGTTGTGCAGAGGAGTCTCTACTCCTACTTGCACGAGAATTCCTACTATTTCGAGGCATTTTTGCACCGATTATCACAAAACACAGTTTATTTCGAAAATAGTTTCACTTTTTATCACTTATTTATGTGCACAGAACGATTGTATTCACTTTTCATAAATGTGTGTATGCACTTTATGTATTTACTTTTCAATGCATGTGTATTTGAAAATTTCAAAACCTTAAATTCACTCTTAAATATCATATGGAATTTTGTGTATATCTATGTATGTCAAATATAGCTCAAAGAATATATATATGCAACAAAAATTCAATATGCAAATAATACTCTGGTGCATCTGGGCTTATGTGCTTTTTGCACTTTTATATTTACTTTATGACATATAAATAACAGTTTCTTGCCCATTTATAATTCAAATACTTTGCACCAATCAAGAAATTTTGTGACTTACTTCGACATTCAAATGCTGCAGTACTCATATGCATATAATCAAAACACAAATTTTTCTGCATTCCTTCATAAAAATTAACATTTCTCACTGTAATACTCTGGGAAAGGGAACAGGCACCAATTTGTGGTAAAGTACCCAAAAGCACCTACTGACTCCACTACACACCGGCCAGTGATCGTAAAATTCAATATACCAAAAGCAACTGCAATTAACACATTTAATTTCATCATAATTACCAAAATAAACACCAGGTTCAAATTTCGAAGTTCCCAGTTTAGGAGAATTAAATCCTAAATGATGTACAGTGAGTAAACATGAAGGCATACGCAAAAAACACAGGCTCATTTACCACACAAAATAATAATTTATTTTTAGATTTTTCAAAAGTGAATATATGCATTAAACCTTCACATTGTCAATCAAACTATACAGAGCTTCTCTTATCAAATATAATACTCTTATAAATGCTCTGTTCAAAAATATATATATAGCAAACAATCTTTAAATTTATTCAACAAATATATGATTTCCTTTTAATCATGAAATTCAAATCAAACATAAAGTTATTTCAAATCTGAGCCATTTATAATCAATTAAATTGTATTCATTGTGCCTGTGATGCAACGGAACTTCTTGTTCCGAAAAAGAAATTTTACCTGAGCGGTAGAGTAATTTTACAATACGAAGAATGTCCTATTCAGGATAACACGGTCTGAGGTAGAATCAAAGCGTTTCCAAAAGTGGATTGTTGAGGAAAATTGTCCAAAATTTAGATAACAGGACATCATTCAAATATGGCAAGTAGCCTGATCTCCGCGAATGAATATTCATCTCCAGCAACCGAAAACGGGACTCCTGGAATAAAGAAAAATACTTTTAGAAAGATGAAAATAAATTGCCGAAATTTCCAGGTTCTTCTCCATTCAGCTCCAGAAGGGCAGGGCGGTTTCCCTTAGAAACAAAAGCCCAATTCCGCCAGCTTAGCCATTTTGGCCAAAACCCTTTGTCTATTCCTAGACAAATTTTCGATGCGATCTTTCAGTCGGAATCTCCAGTTCGAATCTGCCGTGAGTCTCACGAGGCCAGCCCAACATTTCTCCTCTGCGCCTCTTCCTGATTGGCCAGGCGCGCTCTCCTTCGCAACAGCCGATCACACGTCACGCATCTGAGCCAGACACAAATCCTAGACATTCCAACGAATTATCGACGAAACTCGCTTTTCAGTGCTAATTCAATAGAAACAAGTCTTAGCAAAAACACAGCACAGGCACGGAGGAAAAAAGATATTTCTCTCCTCGAAAAATACGAAAAAGCTCATGGCGCAGAAATGCGACATGACAATAGGAAAGGATGCTTTGCGATGAGATAGAGACTTCAAATTTGGTGTATGGGTAAATTGTTCGAAAGGAAGAAAGTGTGCAATATCAGATAACCAATATTTTCTATACTTAAGGGGGTGTCGCACACCAAAATATTCGATTTTCGGAATAAAGAAGAAACGCGCCTTTTAAAACGTGATAGAGGCTTGATATTTGGTATATGGGCGAATTATCTGATAGAGAACACAAGAAGAATGGAGTTTTTCAAAATTGTATATTTAAGGGTGTGGGTGCTCCACACCAAAACGTTCGAAAAGTGAAATGATGGAAAAAGCATGTTTCGGAATGAGAGAGACTTCAAATTTGGTGTATGTGTAAATAGTTGGAAAGGAAGAAAGTGTTTCCAACATCTGCTATTGTAAGGGGTTGCCGCTCACTAAAATATTCGATTTGAAGAACTAATAAATAACGCCTCCTTTATAATGTGGTAAAAACTTGAAATTTAGTATATGGTCTAATAATTTGATAAAAAATGACCAAGATGAATACGGTGTCTCAAAAATGTTCATTTAAGGGGGTGCTACACAGAGAAACGTTCGAAAGGTAAAGTGCTAGAAAAAACATGCTTCAAAGGGTGGCACGAACCACCTCGACTAGCTACTTTTATATGTGCGGGTTGCTTAAAAGTTCGGCAAAAGTTCGTTAATTTGGCGCAATCGAACACTATTTTATACCGATTTTTAAATATTAGTCTCTCAATAATCAAACTATTGTACGGCCCACAAAAATCGCATAATTGATGATGTGTTTTGCAAATAAATTACAATACTACTGGACTGATTGAGTATTCTTTGCTCTCACCAGATTAGCACATATTCATCGTCCGATTACAGAAAACATATCGACTCTTCTAGGAAAAGAACATTCAGACATTTTCATGGATCCAAATTATATACCCATGAAACCACTACTCTAAACGCGCACACCTGCTCCTAGACTTCAACAGGACACAAACTTTTGATATCCGTGCATAGAGACTTTTTCAGCCTGCATCTCACATCACTAGTCTATTTTGGCTTTGTTATAGCTAAAGTATAAACCGCTCATAGAGCTGTGCTGTCGCCTAGGAAGTAAATCCATGTACTGAAAATTGGAAGAGTGATCCGGAAATCCACCAAATGTACGATCCAATATTAAAAATATTGTACCGTATATATTAAGCATTTTTTCATTGTGAAAAAAGTGAACTGATTGCATTATAAGGGAAATTTGTATGCTGCTCTCATTAGCTTTTTTATATCACAATTCGTACTTTTATTTCGTTTCTAGAGAAAACACATAGAGTGCAATCCTCTGCTGTCTATACCACATTTTTATTTTTATATGCACATTCTTCACAATTCACAAAACTGCATAACATATATACCCTAAACAGAAAATAAAAGTTGTATGTCTTTAAACTGATTGAATTTTTTTTTTATCTATGTCATTGATCAAATAATCCAAAATTTACTTGTCCGAACTGCTTTTGGTCCGGACTGGTTCTAATAAAAGACTTTCCGAATATATTTACAATTTCTGTAACCCAGATTGAGAAACGTTGCTTTACAGTTATAAAAATTATTTATACTGTATTTAAAGAAGAAAATTGAATTTTCCCTTTCGGGTTGTCTTTAGAAACTGCCATACCGAATTGCACACTGTACATAAAACTATAAGTTTAATTGCCCATGTTTCAAGTTTTTATGACCAAGATTTGTCGAGATATTAATAAGAAAAAAAATCTGATGTGGCAACACATGACTTTCCTTATATAATGCAATGAATTTACTAATTTTACAGTAAAAAAAAATAGGTTTTTCTTATAGTAGATACTTATATTCTTTCCAAGATATTGAATTTTCGACAATTAGTCTTCATTTTCATAGATTTGGCGTCTTTTTTATCCAGATGGCGAGATTTTCGTCAATTTGGCAACATTTCAAAAGTCGCCAAGTTGACGACATTCCGCCAAATTTGTCGCCAAAATCTCGCCAAGAATTATGGACGTAGAAAAGTTATTCTTATAGCAGATAAATGACTATTGGCGTTCAAATACAAAAGTATTACTCAAAGTACCTTTTCTCATGAATGGAACGAGCTAGATCCACGAGAATGATGTCACCAAATTTATCGTATGATATTACATAAGATAAGCGAACATGTTTCTCAACAGTAAATATTTTTTTTTAATTTATGGGATTTTTTGATAATTTTATTTGAAAACTGTGCAATATCTCAAGAACGGTACGTGCTATCGTTCTAAAGTTTATGTCAATCGTTTTCTAAGGAAAAAATTACATACAAAATGTCTATTTACGTAAGTTTATTAAAAGTTTTGATTTTTTGATGATTTTTTCAAAATTTCACTCGAAAATCTAGGGAGGTTCTGAACATTCGATTACGTTTAAAAACAATAGGCTTCCAGTATTCACGGACTGTGATTTTTGTACCAAATTTCATTCGAAGCGCTCCATTTGTTCGTGACATATCGCCTCCAACGACTCACTAACACACACACACACACACACACACACACACACACACACACACACACACACACACACACGCATACTTTCACACACAGACACACAGACATCACGTCAAAAATATTTGATTCGTGATCAGGGATGCTTGAAACGTGCTCTCCCGTCGAAAACTGGAATTCGAATTTTCGACCCTGTCACAATACTTTCCTTATACATTATGTATATAAGGAAAGTAAAATGAACTTCTGCATAGAAATATAAAATAATACTATCATCTCCCATAGCTATGTTCTACGAAAAAATCTCGCTGGTAGAAAAGCTGCTCCTAGTAAAACTCCTCAAAAAATATTCAAGTAAATTTGTTAACTAAAATCAATGTAATGGAGGTCTGTCTCATAAGAAATTTATTGCACATTTTTTTACTTTTTTCTACCTTAACAGGATTATTATCTTCATAGTGAGTCATATTCTTTTATGAGGGCTTGTCACTTCCATCCGAAATTTGTATTTCATTATGAGGGGTTTGATTCAAAAAATTAATTTTATTGAGCCCAGCAAAACCACCCGATGTATTGCACTACCACAATCATATTTTGTTATGAGGACGCCTTCTGAAAGTTTACAAAAATATTTTTAACATTGTTCCAACCAAAATCATCTGGTATAATACACGGACACAATCATCATTTAAAGAATTGTGCCCTCCAAAACCACAGCTGCGACAATCCTTTTTATGAGGACTTATCAATTTCTTTCGGAAATTAAAAATATATATTAATTTCCTTATATACATAATGTATAAGGAAAGTATTGTGACGGGGGTCGAAAATTTGAATTCGAGTTTTCGACGGAAGAGCACGTTTCAAGCATCCCTGATCACGAATCAAACATTTTTGAAGTGATGTCTGTGTGTGTGTGTGTGTGTGTGTGAAAGTGTGTGTGTGTGTGTGTGTGTGTGTGAAAGTATGTGTGTGGGTGTCAGTGAGTCTGTGGAGACGATAACTGACGAACGAATGGACCGATTCAAACCAAATTTGGTACAAAAATCACAATCCGTAAACACTGGAAGCCTATTGTTTTTTATTTGCAATCGAATGTTCAGAACCCACCTAATTTTTTGAATGAAATTTTGAAAAAATCGTCAAGAAGTCAAAACCGCTAATAAAGTTACGCAAATAGACATTTCTTATGTAATTTTTCATTAGAAAACGATTGACATACATTTTAGAACGTTAACATAAACCGTTCTCGAGATATTAAACATTTTTCAAAAAAATTATCAAAACGTCATATAAAATAAAATATTTCCTAATGAGAAACATGTTCACTTTTCATATGTAATACCATGCGATAAATTGGGTGACATCATTCTCGTGGATCTAGCTCGTTCCATTCATGAAAAAAGATACTTTGAGTAATACTTTTGTATTTGAACGCCAATAGTCATTTATCTGCTGTAATAATAACTTATTTCTTAGTGCATAAGGCTTGGCGAGATTTTGGCGACGAATTTAGCGAAATGTCGCTAACCTGGCGACTTTTTAAAATGTTGCCAAATTAACGGAATCTCGCCAAACGGATAAAAATGACGCTAAATCAATAAAAATGACGACAAATTGTCGAAAATTCAATATCTTGGAAAGAATATTAGTATCTACTATAAGAAAAACCTATTTTTTTACTGTAAAAGTAGTAAATTCATTACATTGTATAAGGAAAGTCATGTGTTGCCCACATCAGATTTTTTTATTTTAATGAGGGCATCTGAATATTACTTAAGAATATGAGTGTTGACAAACCTGATCTATTTTTTTTCTAGTTTGACAAGCCACTCCATATATTTTTTCTTTCTGACAACCTCCTGTTTGGTTAATCCTGCGCCTCTCCATATTTTTTTAATTCTCACAACCTTCTCTTTTGGTTAGTCCTTTGATCTAATCGTTTCAATATATTACCAGCCTATTATTTCAATAAGGTAGTTAACAAATTCAATAACTCCAGTTTTTAAGAAATTGTACAATTTTATAAAATTGTAGGCTTCTGAAAGTGGATGGCTAAACTTTATGAATATATACTAGAATATATTCTAAAATTTGTGAAAACCATGATACAGAAGTGATCAGAATTCAAAAGCTCTCTAGCTCCACAACCAGCATATCCCATATATGATTTATTTCATGTGGGTTAAAAAAACCAATGACCCTAGAAAATTAAAATTTGCTCTCACCAGACTGTGAAATAAAATTTCTGTAACATTCATTCATCTCACTGACATTCTTTGATGACAGAGAGTGGAGAAGTGAAAGTAAAATGAAATGAATGTAACAAAATATAAAACTCTAAGATGATATATAAAATTGAGAAAATATCATTTTATTTCACAATTTTCTATAACAACAATTTAAAGTATAAAGATTTGTTCGATTACCTTTTTTGTTTACTATACATATAATCTATCTGCAGTTCAGCACGGCTGTTAAATTACAAGCTTCTATCCAGACTGTAAAATAACATTGTAACCGACCAACCCAGCACAATTTTTAAAGTCAAGATTTAAAAAGAAATTGTATTATTTAAATCTTCTACAATTTCTGAATTGTATAATTACATAATTTATCAACGCATGGCTTTTAACAGGGGCATGTTGGCATATCTTTGTTCGTTACTAATTCCCCCCCTGGTGAAGGGGCGCCTACGCACCACGTCCACAAGACCCCCCAGGGTATCCCATGGCGAAGGGGAGAAGAATTGCAGCTTTACTTTTATAGAGGCTCCCCCGAAGGGCGGAAGTCTGACTTGCCCTCGACATGACAACATCCATGCCCGCTGGCAGGATTCTAACCCGCAATCCAGCGCTCAGACGGAAACGCATGCCTCTGAGCGCTCGACCACCGGATCGGCATATCTTTATATGTAATTGATATATCTAAAATATTTGCTAAATTATTTAAACTGTATTTATTTTCAATTTTTCTTATATTTTACATTATGAACATGTTTTAATATTTAATACTTGCGATTCTGGCAGAAAGGGGTTATCAATAAATAAAATACACTTTGTACGAAGGATAAGGGAAACTTAAGGTATTATTTTGAGTTACTTGTGCTTATATTCATTCGTCAAGTTTTCTTCCTTAAAACGGGGATAATTTGTTTAGCTGCACTTCATGGTGAGTAACAAGCACATTTTTAGTAGGCACTGTAGAACATAAAAGTTGTTTAACGCTTTCTATTTAGCATATATGATTACAAATAACACCCAGCTATCATTAAGCTCTGTTTCCCAGTGATCCTGCCTGAGTTTCCCGTGTACTAGAACCTACATTTTTATCCTAGTGCAATGATGAAGTATCAGATACAAACAAGGTCGGCAATGTCTCCCAAATTAATTTTGCTAAGCAACTTATTTGAATTATATATTATTCAAAATAGTAAATGCAAACAATGTTTTCTCTATATATAAACGGAATTTCAGACATATTTGTGCTCCGAGTAGTGCCAGACCCTCGAGTGTCACGTATTGTTCAGGAGATACATAACTCGAAATGTCTACCTAGTCAAGTGATATTGCATTGGGAATTTCATTAACACATAATACGGCCATAGCTATTATCATTTAACTACCGTATATGTCAAGGGTTCGTAACAATATTTAGATATGCAACAAATACTTAGAGCTATAACTACGGATTAGAATATAATTTTATTTCTAATATTTTCTAACAAATTGCTCGTTTAGAAAAATTGCAAAACTTGTAATTTACGGTTTATTAACGTTTAATGAAAGCATTTAGCGATTTAATGGGCTTGTAATTTAATAAACAACGTAGGCTGTCCAATCTGTTACCGTTACGGCGCACATGAACCAAGACGACTTTTAATGCTATTCAATATTTAATGTAGCGAAAACATCGATATTAAGAGCTAATAGAAGTAAGTTCAAAATAGAAAATGTTTTCGCAATTACTCGAAAACTTTCAAAATGTTAAAATCTTAGGGTAATTCCACCTACTTTATATTTTTGGTTTTAGCTTTGATAAAGGACGGACGTTGTAGAAATTTCTAAATGGCAGCTTTGAAACTACTATTTGAATAATTGTAATAAATATATACAAGATACTTAAAAATATTGGATATATAGAAAATAAAAAAAATTACGTCTTGTAAGTTTCCCGTAAGCAAATCAGGTTATATCTGCACACTAACAAAAATATGGACAAAAACACATAAAGAAAACTGGGTTTGCTGCCACTAGAATGACACTTTTAAACATGTAAATTTCCGATTATTCCGGTTACTTCTCAAGGTTGACTCTCTAAGGCTTTAATTACCTATTTTGCAGTTATTTATAATACGTTAATTAATAGATAATTATTAGGTGATTAATATTTTTAGCACAAGAAAAGTATCGCCTTTTACATACTATTATGTTGGTCAAATAAACAGCATCCCCAATTTTTTAATTCAACAGTGTCTTTTGATATCAAAATATTTTAACACACTTTTTAAATTAGTAATTTTTATATCCTAACCCTCTTCTGCTCATTATTTTGTTTTCTTGTGAGATTTATCATTGTTTTGCGTAAATGGAAAATATTTACTATAAGACCAAAAAATAAAATTAAAAATAATACGTTGTGTAATAATAATTAAAACATTTCTGTTAATAAAAATATATAAGCTTAATTAAGAAGATAGTGCATAAAAATAAATTTTTCCTCTTTTTTTTATTATAGGATATCAGTATCTCAATAAGGAAAAACTTAACTATGATCAAAAATATAAAAAGAAGACACTATCAGAATGCTAAAACAATAAAAAAAATCATTGCTTTATTCAGGGAGAACTTACATTTCAAAAACAAATTGGCTGATATCATGTCCCTTCTAGATTACAGTATACACATATACGGAATTCTTAGTCTTCATCAGTTGGTAAAGATGAAAAAGATATATATTTAACCAATGATGATATGTCTACTTAAATAAAAATAATTTTCGATTGCACCATTACTTTTACTTGTACAAAACCTTTAAAATTAGCGTTTCAACCTTTCGTGTAAACAGTTTTTTTCTACAGCAACAAAATATTAAATCGCATATTCATATTGCATATTACCTGCTTATTCTGTCTCTAATAAGAATATTATCATGGAAATAGGCACACTTTTCAGCAACATTGCATTGATTAAACATACTCTCTTCTATAAGTGAAAAATTACTTTAAATTATAGACCTGTTTATATACTTGCTTATAGGCCTGTTTATATGCTTGTTTATAGATCTGTTTATATACTTGTTTATAGACCTGTTTATATACTTGTTTATATACCTATTTATAGACCTGTTTATATACTTGTTTATAGACCTATTTATACTTGTTTATAGATATGTTTATATACTTGTTTATACACCTATTTATACTTGCATATAGATATGTTTATATACTTGTTTATAGACCTATTTATACTTGTTCATAGACCTGTTTATATACTTGTTTATAGACCTGTTTATATACTTGTTTATAGAACTGTTTATATACTTGTTTATAGACCTATTTGTATACTTGTTTATAAACCTGTTTATCTACTTGTTTATAGACCTATTTATGCTTGTTTATACATATATTTATATACTTGTGTATAGACCTGTTCATATATAATTATATACATTTTTTCTGTAAACTATGCCAATGGTTGTTAACTATGTCAAAACTATATCAATGGTGGTCCATTAAGTTCTACTGCGGCCTTCAAATATTAAGATGCAACTTTTTATTACTTTCAATTTTGTTTACCAATGTATATCGTCCAGCTTCAAAAATAATCTTCTTAAACGAAATTTAATGCCTTTAGGTTTAGCCCATTTTGTCGTTGCAATAAGTGAGCAAAATTTTAACTTCCGAAGACAGCCGTGGTTATCTGGTGGGTTTGGAAAGCCATTTTGATCTTCCTCATTTCTTTCGCTCCGTGAAAAAAATATTAAATCTGGCTTCATTAAGTTCAGACCCGGGTGCCATAAATGCGCACAGAGTCAGCGTTTTTAGTCATCAAAGGGGTCTTTTATGAAATCCGCAAAAAAATTCGAAACCCACCATTTTCTAAGCTCCGCAGGGTATCGAAAATAGGTCTCAGTTAAGTCCTATCCAGTGGCTGATACCGCAAAGTATCCGAAAATTCAGTCTTGTAGGTCACTGGCGAAGGAAGTCTGGGAGAAAAAAATTTCGAACAGAAAATTATTCACTCCGGCAGGGAATTTTAATATCCAGGTTCATTGGGTTCTGTCCCGTGGTTGATACTATAAGTATGTAAATATTCCGCACTTTTGTTCACTAGTATGCTTGAGGGAGGGAAAATTAACTGAAGTGTGGCTCAACTTGAGTATCTCATACCAAAACTCCATTTTTTATTAGCTTGGGTTTTTTCTTTTTTTTTATAATTTTACAAGGGAAATTTTAAAAAATCTGTGTCGTGGGTCCAAATGATAACGATTATAGCGTGTTACCCTTCTATTTAAAGGGCTTGAAAATGTATTTCAATTGCTACCATACTTGGCAATGTATCCCCTGGGAGGAGGTAACACGCCCCTCGAGAGTGGCACGTTATCTTCCCCAGGGACAGACAGACAGGCATTACCTCAAAAATAATCAAAACGTGTGAAGGATGTCTTAAAACATATATTGCCATTAAAATCTCTAATTCGACAATTTTTGTAAAAACAATATTTTCTCTTTTCTATATTACATAGTGTGAGAAAGTAAAGAGGAAAATAAACAATTATGTAGTTTATGTAATTGTCTAATACATAATTGTCTTCTGCCATTTTTTTTATTTACCCTTTACATTTGGGATTTTTTCATTCACACCTGTACTTTTTATTAAATATTCCAGTTTTCTGAACAAAAAAATACGAACAGTTCACAATACGTTACTCGATCACAAACGTGTTTATAAAGGAAGTCCTCAATCTTAAAAGTTGTGAGTAGTATAAGCTTATTAACCCTGAAAGACTCTTATTTGATCTTGGTATAATAGCACATCGAAATAAAAATAGTAAATTCCATAATATAAACAAAAGAGCCTGTGGAAAATAAATCATGGTAAGAGTTTCCATTTACCTTCATATTTCAATTGTGGGCGAATTCAAAATGACCTACAATTCATTTAGATAATATGGCCGTAGTTTTCCCTGGGAGTTTTGACAGTTTTGAAAATAAAAACTCAGGAAATATTCCAATCAATTGTAACCAAAATTACCTCATCCCCTGTGATCTTTGGGGGAATGACGAGTCCCTATCGGATACGGAGCTAAATTCATGGGGCAACCCTTTATTAATGAAACAATGTCAAACTTTGATATTGAGCTATCATGGATTGAGATATCGGAGAATAGATATTTCATTTTGCCACTATTTAATTTTAACCTATTATAAAATTTGGAATCACTATAACTCAAATTTTCTTATTGCATAAAAAAGTAGAATCTTCATTCTTTTAATGAACGTTCTCAACATTTTTTTTAACTTGATTCAAACGGTTTTATTGTTCTGCAAAGCTAGAAAAACACGTTTCTGCACATTCGCGTTAATTTTAAAAATATTTCAGAAACGTAAACATGCGCTTATACACCAGTTCTGCAATTTGCAAACAATTTCAGGAGAAAATCTCAGAATCCAACAATATATTTATCTAGTAAATTTACCTTATTAAGTTAACATGAAATTCTCAAGTGAGCTTCATGCGGGGGTGTTTCCTCTTAACTCATCCAGAAAATATCAACTTTGTTAAAAAAATAAAAATAGGTTGAATAGATCCTCTGATTAATGGGCTCATCTTTAATCTATTTATAAAATATTAGCAGTTCTAAAGAACTGCTATCGTTTTAAAAATTGATAGAAGATGAGGCAAATTTAAAATCTTTATTAATTTTGCATGAAAATATGTAGATTTCCTTCAACAGAGCTCCGAAGTGGAAACATTCCATTACAAAGTTTGCACCTACCTAACTTCTGTTACTAAGCTGGTGCTTTTTTGAATGTGCCACGTGCTATACCGACAAATGTGCCATACCGATCATGCATTTGATACAGATAAAATAATTTGAAGGATGTACTTAGCACCCCTGTGTTTTTGGAGGTAATTCAGTGTCTTCTGCTCATCCGGAAAGTATAAACTATCAGAAAAAAATTAATTTAGAAAATCGGTTCGATAAATTCTCAGATATTGAATAAAAAAAACGCTTGTCCATAAAATATATAGATTGTAAATTTGGTTCAAATCAGATAAAAATTGAGTTTTTCATATTGCGGATATTGCTCATCATTAAAACAGGAAAAAATGATTCGAAAAATCCTTGAATGCGATATTTTAATTTAGAATCTTATATGCAAGTGGTCAAAATCTGATGTAATATTTGCAATTTTCTATAATAAAGTATAATACAAATTAAATATAACATCTGATTTTACACTCTTTATACAATTCTGAAATGAAATATAGCACTCTAGGGTTTCCTGACTGCTTATTTTTTTTCATAGTAAAAACTTAATTAGTCTCTAATTTCAATCTTTTTCGTGATTTAAACAGTCTAGTGTTAAACCACTAGCTGAGCGGCAACCTCACTGGTCTGTTGATTGCGAGTTCAATCCTCACCTCCAACTCACTACTTTTTCGAGTACTGTTTGAAACAATAAATAAACAATCTTGTCAGGATAATTTATTTTGAAAAAAGGATTTCAGAAAATCGGTTCGATAGATTCTCAGAAATTGATTAACAATAAAGTGAGTGTACTTTAAATATATAGATTTTAATTTTGGTTCAAATCAGATAATAATTGATCCTTTACCGTGCGTATATTACTCATCACTAAAACAGGAAAAAAATGAGTCAGGAAATCTTTGAATGCTATATTTTAATTTATATTCTTATATGCAAATGGTAAAAATCTGATGTAATATTTGCAATTTTCTATTATAAAATATAATACAAATTAAATATAACATCCGATTTTATCCTCTTTATTCAATTCTGAAATAAAATATAGCACTCGAGGGTTTCCTGACTGTTTTTTTTTCATAGTGAAAACTTAAATAGTTTCTAATTTCAATCCTTCTCGTGATTTAAACAGGCTAGTAATAAACCACTAGCTGAGCAGCAAACACGCGGGTCTGTTGATTGCGAGTTCTATCCTCACCTCCAACTCACTAATTCTTCGAGTACTGTTTGAAACAATAAATAAACAATCTTGTCAGGATAATTTATTTTGAAAAAATGAATTCAAAAAATCCGTTCGATAGATTGTCAGAAATTGATTAAGAATAAAATCAGTGTACTTTAAATATATAGATTTTAATTTTGGTTAAAATCATATAATAATTGATTCTTTCGAGTGCGGATATTGCTCATCACTAAAACAGGATAAAAATGAGTCAGGAAATCTTTGAATGCTATATTTTAATTTAGAATCTTAAATGCAAATGGTCAAAATCTGATGTAATAATTGCAATTTACTGTTATAAAATATAGTAGAAATTAGATAAAGCATCTGATTTTATCCTTTTCATGCAATTCTGAACTAAAATATAGCATTCGAAGACTTCCTGACTCTTTTTCTATTTTTTTTATAGTGAAAACTTAAATAGTTTCTAATTTCATTATTTTCCGTGATTTAAACGTCCAGTGGTTAAAGAACTGAGCAGCAACCGCGCGGGTCTGTCGACTGTGAGTTCAATCCTCGCCTCAGCCCCCTGCTATTTCGAGTGCAGTTTGAAACAATATATGAGCAAACTCATTAGGATAATACGTTTTGAAAAAATTAATTTAGAAAATCGGTTTGATAGTTCCTCCAAAATGTAATATCAAAAATGCTTCAGCTATAACTATATCGATTCTACTTTTGGTTCAAATTAGATAATAATTGAGTTTTTCTTATTGCGGATATTGCTCATCATTAAAGCAGGGAAAAAATGAGTCAGAAAATCCTTGAATTCTATATTTTAATCTTAAAATTCTATATTTTAATCTTTTAATCAGAAATCTTATATGGAAGTGGTCAAAATCTATTTCCAATTTTCTATTATAAAGTATAATGGAAAATAAGATATAGCATCTGATTTTATCCTCGTTAAGTCTGAACTAAAATATAGCATTCGAGGATTTCCTGACTCTTTTTTTATTTTTTTCATTGTGAAATCTTAAATTGTTTCTATATTAAGCCTTTAATGTTATTTAAACGGTCTAGTGGTTAAAGAACTGAGCTGCAACTGCGCGCGTCTGTTGATTGCGAGTTCTATCCTCACCTCTAAAGCATTACTTTTTCAAGTACAGATTGAAACAATAAATAAACAAGCTTGTCAGAATAATTTATTTTGAAAAAATGAATTCCAAAAATCGGTTCGATAGATTGTCAGAAATTGATTAACAATAAAATCAGTGTACTTTAAATATATAGATTTTAATTTTGGTTCAAATCAGATAATATTGAATTTTTTCCCGTGCGGATATTGCTCATAATAAATAGAAAAAAATTGAGTCAGGAAATCATTGAATTCTATATTTTAATTTAGAATCTTATATGGAAGTGGTCAAAATCTGAAGTAATATTTGCAATTTTCTATTATAAAGTATAGCAGAAGTTAGATGTAGCATCTGATTTTAACCTCTTTATATAAGTCTGAACTAAAATATAGCATTCGAGGATTTCCTGACTCTTTTTTTAATTTTTTCAATGTGAAATCTTAAATAGTTTCTAATTTCAGAATTTAATGTTATTTAAATGGTCTAGTGGTTAAAGAACTGAGCTGCAACTGTGCGGGTCTGTTGATTGCGAGTTCTATCCTCACCTCTAGTGCATTACTTTTTCAAGTACAGTTTGAAGCAATAAATAAATAATCTTGTCAGAATAATTTATTTTGAAAAAATGAATTCAAAAAATCGGTTCGATAGATTGTCAGAAATTGATTAACAATAAAATCAGTGTACTTTAAATATATAGATTTTAATTTTGGTTCAAATCAGATAATAATTGAATTTTTTCCCGTGCGCATATTTCTCATACTAAAATAGAAAAAAATTGTGTCAGGAAATCCTTGAATTCTATATTTTAATTTAGATTCTTATATGGAAGTGGTCAAAATCTGATGTAATATTTGCAATTTTCTATTATAAAGTATAATAGAAGTTAGATATAGCATCTGATTTTATCCTCTTTATATAAGTCTGAACTAAAATATAGCATTCGAGGATTTCCTGACTCTTTTTTTTATTTTTCATTGTGAAATCTTAAATAGTTTCTAATTTCAGCCTTTAATGTTATTTAAACGGTCTAGTGGTTAAAGAACTGAGCTGCAACTGTGCGGGTCTGTTGATTGCGAGTTCCATCCTCACCTCTAGTGCATTACTTTTTCAAGTACAGTTTGAAGCAATAAATAAACAATCTTGTCAGAATAATTTATTTTGAAAAAATGAATTCAAAAAATCGGTTCGATAGATTGTCAGAAATTGATTAACAATAAAATCAGTGTACTTTAAATATATAGATTTTAATTTTGGTTCAAATCAGATAATAATTGAATATTTTCCCGTGCGGATATTGCTCATACTAAAATAGAAAAAAATTGAGTCAGGAGATCTTTGAATTCTATATTTAAATTTAGAATCTTATATGGAAGTGGTCAAAATCTGATGTAATATTTGCAATTTTCTATTATAAAGTATAATAGAAGTTAGATATAGCATCTGATTTTATCCTCTTTATATAAGTCTGAACTAAAATATAGCATTCGAGGATTTCCTGACTCTTTTTTTATTTTTTCCATAGTGAAATCTTAAATAGTTTCTAATTTCAGCCTTTAATGTTATTTAAACGGTCTAGTGGTTAAAGAACTGAGCTGCAACTGCGCGGGTCTGTTGATTGCGAGTTCTATCCTCACCTCTAGTGCATTACTTTTTCAAGTACAGTTTGAAACAATAAATAAACTATCTCGTCAGAATAATTTATTTTGAAAAAATGAATTAAAAAAATCGGTTTGATAGATTGCCAGAAATTGATTAACAATAAAATCAGTGTACTTTATATAGATTTTAATTTTGGTTCAAATTAGATAATAATTGAAAATTTTCCCGTGCGGATATTGCTCATACTAAATTAAAAAAAAAAATGCGTCAGAAAGTCCTTGAATTCTACATTAGAATTTTATATGTAAGAGGTAAAAATCTTATGCAATATTAGAAAGTTTCTATCATAATAGAAATTAGATATAACATCTGATTTTATCCTCTTGATTGGAACTAAAATATTGCATTTTAGGGCTTTAGGGCTATTTTTTCTACTTTTTCATAGTGAAAACTGAAATAGCTCCTAGTTACAATCTTCGCCGTGGTTTTAGCGGTATAGTGGTTAAGGAGTTAGGTAGCAAAAGCGCAAGTCTGTCGGTAGCGAGTTCTGTCTTCTGAAAACTAATTTTTCGGTTACGGTTTTGAACAATAAATAAAATATCCTTACAAGGTAATCGATTTTGTGGGTTCTGGCCCAGATTTATTTTAAATGCCCGTCTACGGAAAAATGTATATAGTTAAAATAAAATAAAATCGCAACGCCATTCATAGCGGCGCAGGAAGCAGCGTGACGGGAGCGTTTTTGTTGAGGGTTCTGTCCTCGGCAAATTCAGCAGCGTTTTTTAAAATTATTTAAACGGACATGTTAATACGTTAAACTTAAATACACCGAAATCAAAGCTCCTGTCGGCGCCTACTTGGCCGAGAGGCTTGGGGCGTCAAGTTGCGGGGCATTAGGCTCGGGTTCGATTCCAGCTAGGTAAAAAGCACGTTAGAGGGTGTCGGGCGTTATTGCATTCCAGCGATTCTGGTTGGATGAGGGAGAAAAGGAGTTGCAGATCAGAGGTCTTGATTAGATCGGCTATCTTATATTTCTCTCTTAACTTTCTTATATTTCTTACTAACTTATCTGCACGAGATGGAGGACGAGCGGTGGTTGAGCTGCACCGTTGCTGGTGGGGTTTCTCTTCGGGCCTGCTGGCTTCGGTGTCGCGCTTCCACCCTTCCTCGTCCAAAGTTCATGCAGGGCTTGTTTTGCATCGCGTGACTCCTGCTAAGGAAGTCCTAAAGTATTGTGAATTTTTTAAACTAACTGATCTCTTTTTTTACGTACATTCAGCGGACGAACAGGAAGTGACGTAACTTTCGGTACGTCACTTCCTGTACGCAATTTCCGGTACGTCACTTCTTGTACGCAGTTTCCGGTATATCACTTCCGGTACGTCATTTCCTGTCAAGTAATATTAAAAATGAAATACATTTTTATAATGCCAGGTATATCAGAAAAAAATGTGCGGTTGATAATAACCTAAACGCCGCAATGCAGGTGGATGGGCCCGAACACACAACTATTGGATTCGGAAATAGAGAACATGACCACTGAGCTAGCTAGCTCACATACGGAGGATCCTAATTAAGCCATTTAAATGTAACGTAGAGTCTGATCAGAAAAAAAAAATAACCAAACCGACTTAACATGTTATGTTCCATGCGGATTTATGGACCCGAACCCTCAGCCGCTGGAATTGGAAACATACAACATGACCAGTGAGCCATGCAATCCACATACTAACCACACGTATTACTCTATTTAAACTTCAAATAGAGACTGATAAAAGAAATAGCAGAAACGAAAACGACTCAACTCGCTATATTCAACGGCAATGGATTGACTCGAATCCATAGCCTCGGGAATTGAAACCAAACAACATAACCACTGAACTAGCCAGTTCACGTACCAAAGAACCTAGTTAATCGATTTATATTTAACGGAAAACCTGATCAAGAAAAGCATAGATGCAAAAATGACTCGAACCCCCAGCCTCTAGAATTGGAAACAGGTAATATGACCACTGACCCAGTTAGTGCACATACCGAAGACTCTGATTAATTAATCTATTTAAATTTAAAGGAGAGACTGATCATAAAAATCACATAAACCAAAACGACTGAACTCGAACCCACCGCCCCTAGATTCCGAAACAGACGACATGACCACTTAGCCAGCCAGTTCACGTATCGAGGAACCTATTTAATCTATTTAAATTTAACTCTGAAACTGATCAGAAAAAATAACGCACGTTGAGGGCAGAACTCGCTTTGCTTGTTCGCGACCCAGCACTTTAACCAGTAGGCCATCTGACCCACAAGTACAAATGAAAATAAGTACTCTTTAACTTTGTACTATAAAAAAATTAAAAAAAGGAACGACGTGCTTTGATTCTGTATTACTTTCCTTATATACATAATGTATAAGGAAAGTATTGTGACGGGGTCGAAAATTCGAATTCGAGTTTTCGACGGGAGAGCACGTTTCAAGCATCCCTGATCACGAATCAAACATTTTTGAAATGATGTCTGTGTGAGTGTGTGTGTGTATGTGTGTGTCAGTGAGTCTGTGGAGACGATAACTGACGAACGAATGAACCGATTCGAACAAAATTTGGTACAAAAATCACAATCCGTAAACACTGGAAGCCATTTGTTTTTATACGCAATCGAATGTTCAGACCCCCCCCCCCCTAAATTTTCAAATAAAATTTTGAAAAAATCGTCAAAAAATTAAAACCTCTAATAAAGTTACGCAAATAGACATTTCTTGTGTAATTTTTCATTAGAAAACGATTGACATAAATTTTAGAACGCTAACACGAACCGTTCTCGAGAAATTGTACATTTTTAAAAAAAATTATCAAAAAGTCATATAAAATAAAAAAAAAAACATTTCCTATTGAGAAACATGTTCACTTTTCATATGTAATACCATGCCATCAATTAGGCTACATCATTCTAGTGGATCTAGCTCGTTCCATTCATGAAAAAAGATAATAATAAGTAATACTTTTGCATTTGAACGCCAATAGTCATTTATCTACAGTATCAACTGACCAACTGCGCTGGTCTGTTGATTGCGAGTTCTATCCTCACCTCTAGTGTATTACATTTTCAAGTACAGTTTGAAGCAATAAATAAAAAATCTTGTCAGAATAATTTATTTTGAAAAAATGAATTCAAAAAATCGGTTCGATAGATTGTCAGAAATTGATTAACAATAAAATCAGTGTACTTTAAATATATAGATTTTAATTTTGGTTCAAATCAGATAATAATTGAATTTTTTCCCGTGCGGATATTTCTCATAATAAATAGAAAAAATTTGAGTCAGGAAATCCTTGAATTCTATATTTTAATTTAGAATCTTATATGGAAGTGGTCAAAATCTGATGTAATATTTGCAATTTTCTATTATAAAGTATAATAGAAGTTAGATGTAGCATCTGATTTTGTCCTCTTTATATAAGTCTGAACTAAAATATAGCATTCGAGGATTTCCTGACTCTTTTTTTTATTTTTCATTGTGAAATCTTAAATAGTTTCTAATTTCAGCCTTTAATGTTATTTAAACGGTCTAGTGGTTAAAGAACTGAGCTGCAACTGTGCGGGTCTGTTGATTGCGAGTTCTATCCTCACCTCTAGTGCATTACTTTTTCAAGTACAGTTTGAAGCAATAAATAAACAATCTTGTCAGAATAATTTATTTTGAAAAAATGAATTCAAAAAATCGGTTCGATAGATTGTCAGAAATTGATTAACAATAAAATCAGTGTACTTTAAATATATAGATTTTAATTTTGGTTCAAATCAGATAATAATTGAATATTTTCCCGTGCGGATATTGCTCATACTAAAATAGAAAAAAATTGAGTCAGGAGATCTTTGAATTCTATATTTAAATTTAGAATCTTATATGGAAGTGGTCAAAATCTAATGTAATATTTGCAATTTTCTATTATAAAGTAAGATAGATTAGAAGTTAGATATAGCATCTGATTTTATCCTCTTTATATAAGTCTGAACTAAAATATAGCATTCGAGGATTTCCCGACTCTTTTTTTATTTTTTCCATAGTGAAATCTTAAATAGTTTCTAATTTCAGCCTATAATGTTATTTAAACGGTCTAGTGGTTCAAGTACTGAGCTGCAACTGCGCGGGTCTGTTGATTGCGAGTTCTATCCTCACCTCTAGTGCATTACTTTTTCAAGTACAGTTTGAAACAATAAATAAACTATCTCGTCAGAATAATTTATTTTGAAAAAATGAATTAAAAAAATCGGTTCGATAGATTGCCAGAAATTGATTAACAATAAAATCAGTGTACTTTATATAGATTTTAATTTTGGTTCAAATCAGATAATAATTGAAAATTTTCCCGTGCGGATATTGCTCATACTAAATTAGAAAAAAAAAATACGTCAGAAAGTCCTTGAATTCTACATTAGAATTTTATATGTAAGAGGTAAAAATCTTATGCAATATTTGAAAGTTTCTATCATAATAGAAATTAGATATAACATCTGATTTTATCCTCTTGATTGGAACGAAAATATAGCATTTTAGGGCTTTAGGGCTATTTTTTCTACTTTTTCATAGTGAAAACTGAAATAGCTCCTAGTTACAATCTTCGCCGTGGTTTTAGCGGTATAGTGGTTAAGGAGTTAGGTAGCAAAAGCGCAAGTCTGTCGGTAGCGAGTTCTGTCCTCAGAAAACTGATTTTTCGATTACGGTTTTGAACAATAAATAAAATATCCTTTCAAGGTAATCGATTTTGTGGGTTCTGGCCCAGATTTATTTTAAATGCCCTACTACGGAAAAATGTATATAGTTAAAATAAAATAAAATCGCAACGCCATTCATAGCGGCGCTGTAGCAGCGTGACGGGAGCGTTTTTGTTGAGGGTTCTGTCCTCGGCAAATTCAGCAGCGTTTTTTAAAATTATTTAAACGGACATGTTAATACGTTAAACTTAAATACACCGAAATCAAAGCTCCTGTCGGCGCCTGCTTGGCCGAGAGGCTTGGGGCGTCAAGTTGCGGGGCATTAGGCTCGGGTTCGATTCCAGCTAGGTAAAAAGCACGTTAGAGGGTGTCGGGCGTTATTGCATTCCAGCGATTCTGGTTGGATGAGGGGGAAGGGGAGTTGCAGATCAGAGGTCTTGATTAGATCGGCTATCTTATATTTATTTCTTTCTTATATTTCTCTCTTAACTTTCTTATATTTCTTACTAACTTATCTGCACGAGATGGAGGACGAGCGGTGGTTGAGCTGCACCGTTGCTGGTGGGGTTTCTCTTCGGGCCTGCTGGCTTCGGTGTCGCGCTTCCACCCTTCCTCGTCCAAAGTTCATGCAGGGCTTGTTTTGCATCGCGTGACTCCTGCTAAGGAAGTCCTAAAGTATTGTGAATTTTTTAAACTAACTGATCTCTTTTTTTACGTACACTCAGCGGACGAACAGGAAGTGACGTACGGGAAGTGACGTAACTTTCGGTACGTCACTTCCTGTGCGCAATTTCCGGTATGTCACTTCCGGTACGTCACTTCTTGTACGCAGTTTCCGGTATATCACTTCCGGTACGTCATTTCCTGTCAAGTAATATTAAAAATGTAATACATTTTTATAATGCCAGGTATATCAGAAAAAAATGTGCGGTTGATAATAACCGAAACGCCGCAATGCAGGTGGATGGGCCCGAACCCACAACTATTGGATTCGGAAATAGAGAACATGACCACTGAGCTAGCTAGCTCACATACGGAGGATCCTAATTAAGCCATTTAAATGTAACGTAGAGTCTGATCAGAAAAAATACAGATACCAAACCGACTCAACTTGTTATGTTCCATGCGGATTTATGGACCCGAACCCTCAGCCGCTGGAATTGGAAACATACAACATGACCAGTGATCCATGCAATCCACATACTAACCACACGTATTACTCTATTTAAACTTCAAATAGAGACTGATAAAAGAAATAGCAGAAACGAAAACGACTCAACTCGCTATATTCAACGGCAATGGATTGACTCGAATCCATAGCCTCGGGAATTGAAACCAAACAACATAACCACTGAACTAGCCAGTTCACGTACCAAAGAACCTAGTTAATCGATTTATATTTAACGGAAAACCTGATCAAGAAAAGCATAGATGCAAAAATGACTCGAACCCCCAGCCTCTAGAATTGGAAACAGGTAATATGACCACTGACCCAGTTAGTGCACATACCGAAGACTCTGATTAATTAATCTATTTAAATTTAAAGGAGAGACTGATCATAAAAATCACATAAACCAAAACGACTGAACTCGAACCCACCGCCCCTAGATTCCGAAACAGACGACATGACCACTTAGCCAGCCAGTTCACGTATCGAGGAACCTATTTAATCTATTTAAATTTAACTCTGAAACTGATCAGAAAAAATAACGCACGTTGAGGGCAGAACTCGCTTTGCTTGTTCGCGACCCAGCACTTTAACCAGTAGGCCATCTGACCCACAAGTACAAATGAAAATAAGTACTCTTTAACTTTGTACTATAAAAAAATTAAAAAAAGGAACGACGTGCTTTGATTCTGTATTACTTTCCTTATATACATAATGTATAAGGAAAGTATTGTGACGGGGTCGAAAATTCGAATTCGAGTTTTCGACGGGAGAGCACGTTTCAAGCATCCCTGATCACGAATCAAACATTTTTGAAATGATGTCTGTGTGAGTGTGTGTGTGTATGTGTGTGTCAGTGAGTCTGTGGAGACGATAACTGACGAACGAATGAACCGATTCGAACAAAATTTGGTACAAAAATCACAATCCGTAAACACTGGAAGCCATTTGTTTTTATACGCAATCGAATGTTCAGACCCCCACCCCCCTAAATTTTCAAATAAAATTTTGAAAAAATCGTCAAAAAATTAAAACCTCTAATAAAGTTACGCAAATAGACATTTCTTGTGTAATTTTTCATTAGAAAACGATTGACATAAATTTTAGAACGCTAACACGAACCGTTCTCGAGAAATTGTACATTTTTTAAAAAAATTATCAAAAAGTCATATAAAATAAAAAAAAAACATTTCCTATTGAGAAACATGTTCACTTTTCATATGTAATACCATGCCATCAATTAGGCTACATCATTCTAGTGGATCTAGCTCGTTCCATTCATGAAAAAAGATAATAATAAGTAATACTTTTGCATTTGAACGCCAATAGTCATTTATCTACAGTATCAACTGACCAACTGCGCTGGTCTGTTGATTGCGAGTTCTATCCTCACCTCTAGTGCATTACTTTTTCAAGTACAGTTTGAAGCAATAAATAAAAAATCTTGTCAGAATAATTTATTTTGAAAAAATGAATTCAAAAAATCGGTTCGATAGATTGTCAGAAATTGATTAACAATAAAATCAGTGTACTTTAAATATATAGATTTTAATTTTGGTTCAAATCAGGTAATAATTGAATATTTTCCCGTGGGGATATTGCTCATACTAAAATAGAAAAAAATTGAGTCAGGAAATCCTTGAATTCTCTATTTTAATTTAGAATCTTATATGGAAGAGGTCAAAATCTGATGTAATATGTGCAATTTTCTATTATAAAGTATAATAGAAGTTAGATATAGCATCTGATTTTATCCTCCTTATAGAAGTCTGAACTAAAATATAGCATTCGAGGATTTCCTGACTCTTTTTTATTTTTCCATAGTGAAATCTTAAATAGTTTCTAATTTCAGCCTTTAATGTTATTTAAACGGTCTAGTGGTTAAAGAACTGAGCTGCAACTACGCGGGTCTGTTGATTGCGAGTTCTATCCTCACCTCTAGTGCATTACTTTTTCAAGTACAGTTTGAAACAATAAATAAACTATCTCGTCAGAATAATTTATTTTGAAAAAATGAATTAAAAAAATCGGTTCGATAGATTGTCAGAAATTGATTAACAATAAAATCAGTGTACTTTAAATATATAGATTTTAATTTTGGTTCAAATCAGATAATAATTGAATATTTTCCCGTGCGGATATTGCTCATACTAAAATAGAAAAAAATTGAGTCAGGAGATCTTTGAATTCTATATTTAAATTTAGAATCTTATATGGAAGTGGTCAAAATCTAATGTAATATTTGCAATTTTCTATTATAAAGTAAGATAGATTAGAAGTTAGATATAGCATCTGATTTTATCCTCTTTATATAAGTCTGAACTAAAATATAGCATTCGAGGATTTCCCGACTCTTTTTTTATTTTTTCCATAGTGAAATCTTAAATAGTTTCTAATTTCAGCCTATAATGTTATTTAAACGGTCTAGTGGTTCAAGTACTGAGCTGCAACTGCGCGGGTCTGTTGATTGCGAGTTCTATCCTCACCTCTAGTGCATTACTTTTTCAAGTACAGTTTGAAACAATAAATAAACTATCTCGTCAGAATAATTTATTTTGAAAAAATGAATTAAAAAAATCGGTTCGATAGATTGCCAGAAATTGATTAACAATAAAATCAGTGTACTTTATATAGATTTTAATTTTGGTTCAAATCAGATAATAATTGAAAATTTTCCCGTGCGGATATTGCTCATACTAAATTAGAAAAAAAAAATACGTCAGAAAGTCCTTGAATTCTACATTAGAATTTTATATGTAAGAGGTAAAAATCTTATGCAATATTTGAAAGTTTCTATCATAATAGAAATTAGATATAACATCTGATTTTATCCTCTTGATTGGAACGAAAATATAGCATTTTAGGGCTTTAGGGCTATTTTTTCTACTTTTTCATAGTGAAAACTGAAATAGCTCCTAGTTACAATCTTCGCCGTGGTTTTAGCGGTATAGTGGTTAAGGAGTTAGGTAGCAAAAGCGCAAGTCTGTCGGTAGCGAGTTCTGTCCTCAGAAAACTGATTTTTCGATTACGGTTTTGAACAATAAATAAAATATCCTTTCAAGGTAATCGATTTTGTGGGTTCTGGCCCAGATTTATTTTAAATGCCCTACTACGGAAAAATGTATATAGTTAAAATAAAATAAAATCGCAACGCCATTCATAGCGGCGCTGTAGCAGCGTGACGGGAGCGTTTTTGTTGAGGGTTCTGTCCTCGGCAAATTCAGCAGCGTTTTTTAAAATTATTTAAACGGACATGTTAATACGTTAAACTTAAATACACCGAAATCAAAGCTCCTGTCGGCGCCTGCTTGGCCGAGAGGCTTGGGGCGTCAAGTTGCGGGGCATTAGGCTCGGGTTCGATTCCAGCTAGGTAAAAAGCACGTTAGAGGGTGTCGGGCGTTATTGCATTCCAGCGATTCTGGTTGGATGAGGGGGAAGGGGAGTTGCAGATCAGAGGTCTTGATTAGATCGGCTATCTTATATTTATTTCTTTCTTATATTTCTCTCTTAACTTTCTTATATTTCTTACTAACTTATCTGCACGAGATGGAGGACGAGCGGTGGTTGAGCTGCACCGTTGCTGGTGGGGTTTCTCTTCGGGCCTGCTGGCTTCGGTGTCGCGCTTCCACCCTTCCTCGTCCAAAGTTCATGCAGGGCTTGTTTTGCATCGCGTGACTCCTGCTAAGGAAGTCCTAAAATATTGTGAATTTTTTAAACTAACTGATCTCTTTTTTTACGTACATTCAGCGGACGAACAGGAAGTGACGTAACTTTCGGTACGTCACTTCCTGTACGCAATTTCCGGTATGTCACTTCCGGTACGTCACTTCTTGTACGCAGTTTCCGGTATATCACTTCCGGTACGTCATTTCCTGTCAAGTGATACTAAAAATGAAATACATTTTTATAATGCCAGGTATATCGGAAAAAAATGTGCGGTTGATAATAACCCAAACGCCGCAATGCAAGTGGATGGGCCCGAACCCACAACTATTGGATTCGGAAATAGGAACATGACCACTGAGCTAGCTAGCTCACATACGGAGGATCCTAATTAAGCCATTTAAATGTAACGTAGAGTCTGATCAGAAAAAATACAGATACCAAACCGACTCAACTTGTTATGTTCCATGCGGATTTATGGACCCGAACCCTCAGCCGCTGGAATTGGAAACATACAACATGACCAGTGATCCATGCAATCCACATACTAACCACACGTATTACTCTATTTAAACTTCAAATAGAGACTGATAAAAGAAATAGCAGAAACGAAAACGACTCAACTCGCTATATTCAACGGCAATGGATTGACTCGAATCCATAGCCTCGGGAATTGAAACCAAACAACATAACCACTGAACTAGCCAGTTCACGTACCAAAGAACCTAGTTAATCGATTTATATTTAACGGAAAACCTGATCAAGAAAAGCATAGATGCAAAAATGACTCGAACCCCCAGCCTCTAGAATTGGAAACAGGTAATATGACCACTGACCCAGTTAGTGCACATACCGAAGACTCTGATTAATTAATCTATTTAAATTTAAAGGAGAGACTGATCATAAAAATCACATAAACCAAAACGACTGAACTCGAACCCACCGCCCCTAGATTCCGAAACAGACGACATGACCACTTAGCCAGCCAGTTCACGTATCGAGGAACCTATTTAATCTATTTAAATTTAACTCTGAAACTGATCAGAAAAAATAACGCACGTTGAGGGCAGAACTCGCTTTGCTTGTTCGCGACCCAGCACTTTAACCAGTAGGCCATCTGACCCACAAGTACAAATGAAAATAAGTACTCTTTAACTTTGTACTATAAAAAAATTAAAAAAAGGAACGACGTGCTTTGATTCTGTATTACTTTCCTTATATACATAATGTATAAGGAAAGTATTGTGACGGGGTCGAAAATTCGAATTCGAGTTTTCGACGGGAGAGCACGTTTCAAGCATCCCTGATCACGAATCAAACATTTTTGAAATGATGTCTGTGTGAGTGTGTGTGTGTATGTGTGTGTCAGTGAGTCTGTGGAGACGATAACTGACGAACGAATGAACCGATTCGAACAAAATTTGGTACAAAAATCACAATCCGTAAACACTGGAAGCCATTTGTTTTTATACGCAATCGAATGTTCAGACCCCCCCCCCCCCCCTAAATTTTCAAATAAAATTTTGAAAAAATCGTCAAAAAATTAAAACCTCTAATAAAGTTACGCAAATAGACATTTCTTGTGTAATTTTTCATTAGAAAACGATTGACATAAATTTTAGAACGCTAACACGAACCGTTCTCGAGAAATTGTACATTTTTTAAAAAAATTATCAAAAAGTCATATAAAATAAAAAAAAAACATTTCCTATTGAGAAACATGTTCACTTTTCATATGTAATACCATGCCATCAATTAGGCTACATCATTCTAGTGGATCTAGCTCGTTCCATTCATGAAAAAAGATAATAATAAGTAATACTTTTGCATTTGAACGCCAATAGTCATTTATCTACAGTATCAACTGACCAACTGCGCTGGTCTGTTGATTGCGAGTTCTATCCTCACCTCTAGTGTATTACATTTTCAAGTACAGTTTGAAGCAATAAATAAAAAATCTTGTCAGAATAATTTATTTTGAAAAAATGAATTCAAAAAATCGGTTCGATAGATTGTCAGAAATTGATTAACAATAAAATCAGTGTACTTTAAATATATAGATTTTAATTTTGGTTCAAATCAGATAATAATTGAATTTTTTCCCGTGCGGATATTTCTCATAATAAATAGAAAAAATTTGAGTCAGGAAATCCTTGAATTCTATATTTTAATTTAGAATCTTATATGGAAGTGGTCAAAATCTGATGTAATATTTGCAATTTTCTATTATAAAGTATAATAGAAGTTAGATGTAGCATCTGATTTTGTCCTCTTTATATAAGTCTGAACTAAAATATAGCATTCGAGGATTTCCTGACTCTTTTTTTTATTTTTCATTGTGAAATCTTAAATAGTTTCTAATTTCAGCCTTTAATGTTATTTAAACGGTCTAGTGGTTAAAGAACTGAGCTGCAACTGTGCGGGTCTGTTGATTGCGAGTTCTATCCTCACCTCTAGTGCATTACTTTTTCAAGTACAGTTTGAAGCAATAAATAAACAATCTTGTCAGAATAATTTATTTTGAAAAAATGAATTCAAAAAATCGGTTCGATAGATTGTCAGAAATTGATTAACAATAAAATCAGTGTACTTTAAATATATAGATTTTAATTTTGGTTCAAATCAGATAATAATTGAATATTTTCCCGTGCGGATATTGCTCATACTAAAATAGAAAAAAATTGAGTCAGGAGATCTTTGAATTCTATATTTAAATTTAGAATCTTATATGGAAGTGGTCAAAATCTAATGTAATATTTGCAATTTTCTATTATAAAGTAAGATAGATTAGAAGTTAGATATAGCATCTGATTTTATCCTCTTTATATAAGTCTGAACTAAAATATAGCATTCGAGGATTTCCCGACTCTTTTTTTATTTTTTCCATAGTGAAATCTTAAATAGTTTCTAATTTCAGCCTATAATGTTATTTAAACGGTCTAGTGGTTCAAGTACTGAGCTGCAACTGCGCGGGTCTGTTGATTGCGAGTTCTATCCTCACCTCTAGTGCATTACTTTTTCAAGTACAGTTTGAAACAATAAATAAACTATCTCGTCAGAATAATTTATTTTGAAAAAATGAATTAAAAAAATCGGTTCGATAGATTGCCAGAAATTGATTAACAATAAAATCAGTGTACTTTATATAGATTTTAATTTTGGTTCAAATCAGATAATAATTGAAAATTTTCCCGTGCGGATATTGCTCATACTAAATTAGAAAAAAAAAATACGTCAGAAAGTCCTTGAATTCTACATTAGAATTTTATATGTAAGAGGTAAAAATCTTATGCAATATTTGAAAGTTTCTATCATAATAGAAATTAGATATAACATCTGATTTTATCCTCTTGATTGGAACGAAAATATAGCATTTTAGGGCTTTAGGGCTATTTTTTCTACTTTTTCATAGTGAAAACTGAAATAGCTCCTAGTTACAATCTTCGCCGTGGTTTTAGCGGTATAGTGGTTAAGGAGTTAGGTAGCAAAAGCGCAAGTCTGTCGGTAGCGAGTTCTGTCCTCAGAAAACTGATTTTTCGATTACGGTTTTGAACAATAAATAAAATATCCTTTCAAGGTAATCGATTTTGTGGGTTCTGGCCCAGATTTATTTTAAATGCCCTACTACGGAAAAATGTATATAGTTAAAATAAAATAAAATCGCAACGCCATTCATAGCGGCGCTGTAGCAGCGTGACGGGAGCGTTTTTGTTGAGGGTTCTGTCCTCGGCAAATTCAGCAGCGTTTTTTAAAATTATTTAAACGGACATGTTAATACGTTAAACTTAAATACACCGAAATCAAAGCTCCTGTCGGCGCCTGCTTGGCCGAGAGGCTTGGGGCGTCAAGTTGCGGGGCATTAGGCTCGGGTTCGATTCCAGCTAGGTAAAAAGCACGTTAGAGGGTGTCGGGCGTTATTGCATTCCAGCGATTCTGGTTGGATGAGGGGGAAGGGGAGTTGCAGATCAGAGGTCTTGATTAGATCGGCTATCTTATATTTATTTCTTTCTTATATTTCTCTCTTAACTTTCTTATATTTCTTACTAACTTATCTGCACGAGATGGAGGACGAGCGGTGGTTGAGCTGCACCGTTGCTGGTGGGGTTTCTCTTCGGGCCTGCTGGCTTCGGTGTCGCGCTTCCACCCTTCCTCGTCCAAAGTTCATGCAGGGCTTGTTTTGCATCGCGTGACTCCTGCTAAGGAAGTCCTAAAATATTGTGAATTTTTTAAACTAACTGATCTCTTTTTTTACGTACATTCAGCGGACGAACAGGAAGTGACGTAACTTTCGGTACGTCACTTCCTGTACGCAATTTCCGGTATGTCACTTCCGGTACGTCACTTCTTGTACGCAGTTTCCGGTATATCACTTCCGGTACGTCATTTCCTGTCAAGTGATACTAAAAATGAAATACATTTTTATAATGCCAGGTATATCGGAAAAAAATGTGCGGTTGATAATAACCCAAACGCCGCAATGCAAGTGGATGGGCCCGAACCCACAACTATTGGATTCGGAAATAGGAACATGACCACTGAGCTAGCTAGCTCACATACGGAGGATCCTAATTAAGCCATTTAAATGTAACGTAGAGTCTGATCAGAAAAAATACAGATACCAAACCGACTCAACTTGTTATGTTCCATGCGGATTTATGGACCCGAACCCTCAGCCGCTGGAATTGGAAACATACAACATGACCAGTGATCCATGCAATCCACATACTAACCACACGTATTACTCTATTTAAACTTCAAATAGAGACTGATAAAAGAAATAGCAGAAACGAAAACGACTCAACTCGCTATATTCAACGGCAATGGATTGACTCGAATCCATAGCCTCGGGAATTGAAACCAAACAACATAACCACTGAACTAGCCAGTTCACGTACCAAAGAACCTAGTTAATCGATTTATATTTAACGGAAAACCTGATCAAGAAAAGCATAGATGCAAAAATGACTCGAACCCCCAGCCTCTAGAATTGGAAACAGGTAATATGACCACTGACCCAGTTAGTGCACATACCGAAGACTCTGATTAATTAATCTATTTAAATTTAAAGGAGAGACTGATCATAAAAATCACATAAACCAAAACGACTGAACTCGAACCCACCGCCCCTAGATTCCGAAACAGACGACATGACCACTTAGCCAGCCAGTTCACGTATCGAGGAACCTATTTAATCTATTTAAATTTAACTCTGAAACTGATCAGAAAAAATAACGCACGTTGAGGGCAGAACTCGCTTTGCTTGTTCGCGACCCAGCACTTTAACCAGTAGGCCATCTGACCCACAAGTACAAATGAAAATAAGTACTCTTTAACTTTGTACTATAAAAAAATTAAAAAAAGGAACGACGTGCTTTGATTCTGTATTACTTTCCTTATATACATAATGTATAAGGAAAGTATTGTGACGGGGTCGAAAATTCGAATTCGAGTTTTCGACGGGAGAGCACGTTTCAAGCATCCCTGATCACGAATCAAACATTTTTGAAATGATGTCTGTGTGAGTGTGTGTGTGTATGTGTGTGTCAGTGAGTCTGTGGAGACGATAACTGACGAACGAATGAACCGATTCGAACAAAATTTGGTACAAAAATCACAATCCGTAAACACTGGAAGCCATTTGTTTTTATACGCAATCGAATGTTCAGACCCCCCCCCCTAAATTTTCAAATAAAATTTTGAAAAAATCGTCAAAAAATTAAAACCTCTAATAAAGTTACGCAAATAGACATTTCTTGTGTAATTTTTCATTAGAAAACGATTGACATAAATTTTAGAACGCTAACACGAACCGTTCTCGAGAAATTGTACATTTTTAAAAAAAATTATCAAAAAGTCATATAAAATAAAAAAAAAACATTTCCTATTGAGAAACATGTTCACTTTTCATATGTAATACCATGCCATCAATTAGGCTACATCATTCTAGTGGATCTAGCTCGTTCCATTCATGAAAAAAGATAATAATAAGTAATACTTTTGCATTTGAACGCCAATAGTCATTTATCTACAGTATCAACTGACCAACTGCGCTGGTCTGTTGATTGCGAGTTCTATCCTCACCTCTAGTGTATTACATTTTCAAGTACAGTTTGAAGCAATAAATAAAAAATCTTGTCAGAATAATTTATTTTGAAAAAATGAATTCAAAAAATCGGTTCGATAGATTGTCAGAAATTGATTAACAATAAAATCAGTGTACTTTAAATATATAGATTTTAATTTTGGTTCAAATCAGATAATAATTGAATTTTTTCCCGTGCGGATATTTCTCATAATAAATAGAAAAAATTTGAGTCAGGAAATCCTTGAATTCTATATTTTAATTTAGAATCTTATATGGATGTGGTCAAAATCTGATGTAATATTTGCAATTTTCTATTATAAAGTATAATAGAAGTTAGATGTAGCATCTGATTTTGTCCTCTTTATATAAGTCTGAACTAAAATATAGCATTCGAGGATTTCCTGACTCTTTTTTTTATTTTTCATTGTGAAATCTTAAATAGTTTCTAATTTCAGCCTTTAATGTTATTTAAACGGTCTAGTGGTTAAAGAACTGAGCTGCAACTGTGCGGGTCTGTTGATTGCGAGTTCTATCCTCACCTCTAGTGCATTACTTTTTCAAGTACAGTTTGAAGCAATAAATAAACAATCTTGTCAGAATAATTTATTTTGAAAAAATGAATTCAAAAAATCGGTTCGATAGATTGTCAGAAATTGATTAACAATAAAATCAGTGTACTTTAAATATATAGATTTTAATTTTGGTTCAAATCAGATAATAATTGAATATTTTCCCGTGCGGATATTGCTCATACTAAAATAGAAAAAAATTGAGTCAGGAGATCTTTGAATTCTATATTTAAATTTAGAATCTTATATGGAAGTGGTCAAAATCTAATGTAATATTTGCAATTTTCTATTATAAAGTAAGATAGATTAGAAGTTAGATATAGCATCTGATTTTATCCTCTTTATATAAGTCTGAACTAAAATATAGCATTCGAGGATTTCCCGACTCTTTTTTTATTTTTTCCATAGTGAAATCTTAAATAGTTTCTAATTTCAGCCTATAATGTTATTTAAACGGTCTAGTGGTTCAAGTACTGAGCTGCAACTGCGCGGGTCTGTTGATTGCGAGTTCTATCCTCACCTCTAGTGCATTACTTTTTCAAGTACAGTTTGAAACAATAAATAAACTATCTCGTCAGAATAATTTATTTTGAAAAAATGAATTAAAAAAATCGGTTCGATAGATTGCCAGAAATTGATTAACAATAAAATCAGTGTACTTTATATAGATTTTAATTTTGGTTCAAATCAGATAATAATTGAAAATTTTCCCGTGCGGATATTGCTCATACTAAATTAGAAAAAAAAAATACGTCAGAAAGTCCTTGAATTCTACATTAGAATTTTATATGTAAGAGGTAAAAATCTTATGCAATATTTGAAAGTTTCTATCATAATAGAAATTAGATATAACATCTGATTTTATCCTCTTGATTGGAACGAAAATATAGCATTTTAGGGCTTTAGGGCTATTTTTTCTACTTTTTCATAGTGAAAACTGAAATAGCTCCTAGTTACAATCTTCGCCGTGGTTTTAGCGGTATAGTGGTTAAGGAGTTAGGTAGCAAAAGCGCAAGTCTGTCGGTAGCGAGTTCTGTCCTCAGAAAACTGATTTTTCGATTACGGTTTTGAACAATAAATAAAATATCCTTTCAAGGTAATCGATTTTGTGGGTTCTGGCCCAGATTTATTTTAAATGCCCTACTACGGAAAAATGTATATAGTTAAAATAAAATAAAATCGCAACGCCATTCATAGCGGCGCTGTAGCAGCGTGACGGGAGCGTTTTTGTTGAGGGTTCTGTCCTCGGCAAATTCAGCAGCGTTTTTTAAAATTATTTAAACGGACATGTTAATACGTTAAACTTAAATACACCGAAATCAAAGCTCCTGTCGGCGCCTGCTTGGCCGAGAGGCTTGGGGCGTCAAGTTGCGGGGCATTAGGCTCGGGTTCGATTCCAGCTAGGTAAAAAGCACGTTAGAGGGTGTCGGGCGTTATTGCATTCCAGCGATTCTGGTTGGATGAGGGGGAAGGGGAGTTGCAGATCAGAGGTCTTGATTAGATCGGCTATCTTATATTTATTTCTTTCTTATATTTCTCTCTTAACTTTCTTATATTTCTTACTAACTTATCTGCACGAGATGGAGGACGAGCGGTGGTTGAGCTGCACCGTTGCTGGTGGGGTTTCTCTTCGGGCCTGCTGGCTTCGGTGTCGCGCTTCCACCCTTCCTCGTCCAAAGTTCATGCAGGGCTTGTTTTGCATCGCGTGACTCCTGCTAAGGAAGTCCTAAAATATTGTGAATTTTTTAAACTAACTGATCTCTTTTTTTACGTACACTCAGCGGACGAACAGGAAGTGACGTACGGGAAGTGACGTAACTTTCGGTACGTCACTTCCTGTGCGCAATTTCCGGTATGTCACTTCCGGTACGTCACTTCTTGTACGCAGTTTCCGGTATATCACTTCCGGTACGTCATTTCCTGTCAAGTAATATTAAAAATGTAATACATTTTTATAATGCCAGGTATATCAGAAAAAAATGTGCGGTTGATAATAACCGAAACGCCGCAATGCAGGTGGATGGGCCCGAACCCACAACTATTGGATTCGGAAATAGAGAACATGACCACTGAGCTAGCTAGCTCACATACGGAGGATCCTAATTAAGCCATTTAAATGTAACGTAGAGTCTGATCAGAAAAAATACAGATACCAAACCGACTCAACTTGTTATGTTCCATGCGGATTTATGGACCCGAACCCTCAGCCGCTGGAATTGGAAACATACAACATGACCAGTGATCCATGCAATCCACATACTAACCACACGTATTACTCTATTTAAACTTCAAATAGAGACTGATAACAGAAATAGCAGAAACGAAAACGACTCAACTCGCTATATTCAACGGCAATGGATTGACTCGAATCCATAGCCTCGGGAATTGAAACCAAACAACATAACCACTGAACTAGCCAGTTCACGTACCAAAGAACCTAGTTAATCGATTTATATTTAACGGAAAACCTGATCAAGAAAAGCATAGATGCAAAAATGACTCGAACCCCCAGCCTCTAGAATTGGAAACAGGTAATATGACCACTGACCCAGTTAGTGCACATACCGAAGACTCTGATTAATTAATCTATTTAAATTTAAAGGAGAGACTGATCATAAAAATCACATAAACCAAAACGACTGAACTCGAACCCACCGCCCCTAGATTCCGAAACAGACGACATGACCACTTAGCCAGCCAGTTCACGTATCGAGGAACCTATTTAATCTATTTAAATTTAACTCTGAAACTGATCAGAAAAAATAACGCACGTTGAGGGCAGAACTCGCTTTGCTTGTTCGCGACCCAGCACTTTAACCAGTAGGCCATCTGACCCACAAGTACAAATGAAAATAAGTACTCTTTAACTTTGTACTATAAAAAAATTAAAAAAAGGAACGACGTGCTTTGATTCTGTATTACTTTCCTTATATACATAATGTATAAGGAAAGTATTGTGACGGGGTCGAAAATTCGAATTCGAGTTTTCGACGGGAGAGCACGTTTCAAGCATCCCTGATCACGAATCAAACATTTTTGAAATGATGTCTGTGTGAGTGTGTGTGTGTATGTGTGTGTCAGTGAGTCTGTGGAGACGATAACTGACGAACGAATGAACCGATTCGAACAAAATTTGGTACAAAAATCACAATCCGTAAACACTGGAAGCCATTTGTTTTTATACGCAATCGAATGTTCAGACCCCCACCCCCCTAAATTTTCAAATAAAATTTTGAAAAAATCGTCAAAAAATTAAAACCTCTAATAAAGTTACGCAAATAGACATTTCTTGTGTAATTTTTCATTAGAAAACGATTGACATAAATTTTAGAACGCTAACACGAACCGTTCTCGAGAAATTGTACATTTTTTAAAAAAATTATCAAAAAGTCATATAAAATAAAAAAAAAACATTTCCTATTGAGAAACATGTTCACTTTTCATATGTAATACCATGCCATCAATTAGGCTACATCATTCTAGTGGATCTAGCTCGTTCCATTCATGAAAAAAGATAATAATAAGTAATACTTTTGCATTTGAACGCCAATAGTCATTTATCTACAGTATCAACTGACCAACTGCGCTGGTCTGTTGATTGCGAGTTCTATCCTCACCTCTAGTGCATTACTTTTTCAAGTACAGTTTGAAGCAATAAATAAAAAATCTTGTCAGAATAATTTATTTTGAAAAAATGAATTCAAAAAATCGGTTCGATAGATTGTCAGAAATTGATTAACAATAAAATCAGTGTACTTTAAATATATAGATTTTAATTTTGGTTCAAATCAGGTAATAATTGAATATTTTCCCGTGGGGATATTGCTCATACTAAAATAGAAAAAAATTGAGTCAGGAAATCCTTGAATTCTCTATTTTAATTTAGAATCTTATATGGAAGAGGTCAAAATCTGATGTAATATGTGCAATTTTCTATTATAAAGTATAATAGAAGTTAGATATAGCATCTGATTTTATCCTCCTTATAGAAGTCTGAACTAAAATATAGCATTCGAGGATTTCCTGACTCTTTTTTATTTTTCCATAGTGAAATCTTAAATAGTTTCTAATTTCAGCCTTTAATGTTATTTAAACGGTCTAGTGGTTAAAGAACTGAGCTGCAACTACGCGGGTCTGTTGATTGCGAGTTCTATCCTCACCTCTAGTGCATTACTTTTTCAAGTACAGTTTGAAACAATAAATAAACTATCTCGTCAGAATAATTTATTTTGAAAAAATGAATTAAAAAAATCGGTTCGATAGATTGCCAGAAATTGATTAACAATAAAATCAGTGTACTTTATATAGATTTTAATTTTGGTTCAAATCAGATAATAATTGAAAATTTTCCCGTGCGGATATTGCTCATACTAAATTAGAAAAAAAAAATACGTCAGAAAGTCCTTGAATTCTACATTAGAATTTTATATGTAAGAGGTAAAAATCTTATGCAATATTTGAAAGTTTCTATCATAATAGAAATTAGATATAACATCTGATTTTATCCTCTTGATTGGAACGAAAATATAGCATTTTAGGGCTTTAGGGCTATTTTTTCTACTTTTTCATAGTGAAAACTGAAATAGCTCCTAGTTACAATCTTCGCCGTGGTTTTAGCGGTATAGTGGTTAAGGAGTTAGGTAGCAAAAGCGCAAGTCTGTCGGTAGCGAGTTCTGTCCTCAGAAAACTGATTTTTCGATTACGGTTTTGAACAATAAATAAAATATCCTTTCAAGGTAATCGATTTTGTGGGTTCTGGCCCAGATTTATTTTAAATGCCCTACTACGGAAAAATGTATATAGTTAAAATAAAATAAAATCGCAACGCCATTCATAGCGGCGCTGTAGCAGCGTGACGGGAGCGTTTTTGTTGAGGGTTCTGTCCTCGGCAAATTCAGCAGCGTTTTTTAAAATTATTTAAACGGACATGTTAATACGTTAAACTTAAATACACCGAAATCAAAGCTCCTGTCGGCGCCTGCTTGGCCGAGAGGCTTGGGGCGTCAAGTTGCGGGGCATTAGGCTCGGGTTCGATTCCAGCTAGGTAAAAAGCACGTTAGAGGGTGTCGGGCGTTATTGCATTCCAGCGATTCTGGTTGGATGAGGGGGAAGGGGAGTTGCAGATCAGAGGTCTTGATTAGATCGGCTATCTTATATTTATTTCTTTCTTATATTTCTCTCTTAACTTTCTTATATTTCTTACTAACTTATCTGCACGAGATGGAGGACGAGCGGTGGTTGAGCTGCACCGTTGCTGGTGGGGTTTCTCTTCGGGCCTGCTGGCTTCGGTGTCGCGCTTCCACCCTTCCTCGTCCAAAGTTCATGCAGGGCTTGTTTTGCATCGCGTGACTCCTGCTAAGGAAGTCCTAAAATATTGTGAATTTTTTAAACTAACTGATCTCTTTTTTTACGTACATTCAGCGGACGAACAGGAAGTGACGTAACTTTCGGTACGTCACTTCCTGTACGCAATTTCCGGTATGTCACTTCCGGTACGTCACTTCTTGTACGCAGTTTCCGGTATATCACTTCCGGTACGTCATTTCCTGTCAAGTGATACTAAAAATGAAATACATTTTTATAATGCCAGGTATATCGGAAAAAAATGTGCGGTTGATAATAACCCAAACGCCGCAATGCAAGTGGATGGGCCCGAACCCACAACTATTGGATTCGGAAATAGGAACATGACCACTGAGCTAGCTAGCTCACATACGGAGGATCCTAATTAAGCCATTTAAATGTAACGTAGAGTCTGATCAGAAAAAAAAACAGATGCCAAACCGACTCAAATTGTTATGTTCCATGCGGATTGATGGACTCGAACCCTCAGCCGCTGGAATTGGAAACATACAACATGACCAGTGTGCCTTGCAATCCACATACTAACCACGCGTATTACTCTTTTTAAACTTCAAATAGAGACTGATAAAAGAAATAGCAGAAACGAAAACGACTCAACTCGCTATATTCAACGGCAATGGATTGACTCGAATCCATAGCCTCGGGAATTGAAACCAAACAACATAACCACTGAACTAGCCAGTTCACGTACCAAAGAACCTAGTTAATCGATTTATATTTAACGGAAAACCTGATCAAAAAAAGCATAGATGCAAAAATGACTCGAACCCGCAGCCTCTAGTATTGGAAACAGGTAATATGACCACTGACCCAGTTAGTGCACATACCGAAGACTCTGATTAATTAATCTATTTAAATTTAAAGGAGGGACTGATCATAAAAATCACATAAACCAAAACGACTGAACTCGAACCCACCGCCCCTAGATTCCGAAACAGACGACATGACCACTTAGCCAGCCAGTTCACGTATCGAGGAACATATTTAATCTATTTAAATTTAACTCTGAAACTGATCAGAAAAAATAACGCATGTTGAGGGCAGAACTCGCTTTGCTTGTTCGCGACCCAGCACTTTAACCAGTATGCCATCTGACCCTCAAGTACAAATGAAAATAAGTACTCTTTAACTTTGTACTATAAAAAAATTAAAAAAAGGAACGACGTTCATTGATTCTGTATTACTTTCCTTATATACATAATGTATAAGGAAAGTATTGTGACGGGGTCGAAAATTCGAATTCGAGTTTTCGACGGGAGAGCACGTTTCAAGCATCCCTGATCACGAATCAAACATTTTTGAAGTGATGTGTGTGTGTTTGTGTGTGTGTGTGTGTGTCAGTGAGTCTGTGGAGACGATAACTGACGAACGAATGAACCGATTGGAACAAAATTTGGTACAAAAATCACAATCCGTAAACACTGGAAGCCTATTGTTTTTTATTCGCAATCGAATGTTCAGAACCCACCTAAATTTTCGAATGAAATTTTGAAAAAATCGTCAAAAAGTCAAAACCGCTAATAAAGTTACGCAAATAGACATTTCTTGTGTAATTTTTGATTAGAAAACGATTGACATAAATTTTAGAACGCTAACACGAACCGTTCTCGAGAAATTGTACATTTTTTAAAAAAATTATCAAAAAGTCATATAAAATAAAAAAAAAAACATTTCCTATTGAGAAACATGTTCACTTTTCATATGTAATACCATGCCATCAATTGGGTTACATCATTCTCATGGATCTAGCTCGTTCCATTCATGAAAAAAGATAATAATAAGTAATACTTTTGCATTTGAACGCCAATAGTCATTTATCTGCAGTAAAAATGACTTATATCTTCGTCCATAACGCTTGGCGATATTTTGGCGATGAATTTGGCGAAATGTCGCCAACTTGGCGACTGTTTGAAATGCTGCCAAATTAACGAAAATCTCGCCAAATGGATAAAAATGACGCCAAATCAATGAAAATGACGACTGATTGTCGAAAATTCAATATCTTGGAAATAATATTAGTATCTACTATAAGAAAAATCTATTTTTTTACTGTAAAAGTAGTAAATTCATTACATTATATAAGGAAAGTCATGTGTTACCCACATCAGGTTTTTGTGGTTTAGAATTATATATAAAAATGATATAATCTGGTATAATATATTTTTATAACTTTTTATTATAATTGAAAATATTATAATTGATAAATAAATATTATAATCGATATATAAATATTATAATTGAAAATATTATTGAAAATTGAAAATATTACACTCGATGTGTTTCTCTTATATATAAAGCTCTAAAATGACACGCAGCATTTAAGGACTTCTTTGCTGTTTCTTTTGCTTTTTAACGATGCGCAGCATGCACACGGGAATGTGGAAAAATATATATTTCAACCCAATATGCATCCAAATTAAAATGCGCGAGTCATTTTATTCATTTTATTTTTATTTGCCGTCTACAAGTACCTAATATGTTCTAGTATGTGAGGGTGTCATAAATTTATCTTTGCTGTTTTGTCAGATATGTACGTTTTAATTTTTGCTTACGGGTGGGGAAGCCAATGCCCGCAAAGAGGGATCGAACTGTTTGGGATAGGGTATGTCAAATACCTGTCTTTTTGAGAGGTTCTTCGTTTGAGATTGACGCTTTCTCACCCGTAAGCAAAAGGTTAAGCATCCCAGAATACGAATCACTCATGTTTTAATGATGTATGTAGCGTATCCTCTGAAATCGTGAGTGTAGTCTCAGGATATAAAATCGAGTACAAAAGGTATGCATAAATAACATGTTTATTTAGAAGCACAGCATAAATAGAAACAATATACTGCAAGTAGATCGATAACTGTCTCACAGAATCACTAAACAACTATCAAGTACATTAAAACAGCAATTAAATGCTCGGCTAATTTCATAAAATAGAAGATACTATACTCAAAACATTAACTTATCTCACAATTCAATGTAGTTCGTATCACGTCAACTACCCTTAAACTGAGCGAATGTCTCTTTTATATACTGTCCGTAGAAACTTCCAGAAGGGGATCATGTCTTGAATATTCGTTATTTGGAAAAGGTTCTCAAACCTTTATTAGCCGAAATCACCAAATTGGCGGCAAATCGCCAAATCTGGCAACCCCGCGTCGAACTTCCACACCTGGCAATTCACATCATAGGAATCGCTGTCTGCCTGCAAAGATGTTTTTTCCTTTTGGTGCATCCAGTGACGGCATTTTACATGTTTACAACATATGTGGCTGTTTGTTGGCATAGCATACATCAAGCAAACTGCATGAAATTTTGCACTCTTTATTCAATTGATGAAGGTCAGATGACTTTTTATTTTCTGGAAACAAGCTGAGAAAAGATCCTCCAAATTTTTAACTTTCATTTTTTTTTAAATAAGAATTGTGCATTAAAGTGTGACAGAAATAACTGTTTTAAAGTCATTTTTAATTTAAAACCGTTTCATTCAATATCATTTATAGGATGCTAGCGTGTGCCTTCAACTAAAAATTGCACATTTTTAAAACTTAAATTTGATTTCAAATACAAATGTTATTCTATTTGCTAAATTTGATCAAGGGCGCTTCATGTGGGAAAAAATAAATTTTCCAATCTCTCAAAAACGGCTCATGATAACTTCTAACTAATGGTCGGGTTAAAATAAATTGATCTATAATACTAAACATTAATTTATGTAAAAATAGTAAATTTGTTTCATTTCCTTTGTAACTTTTTCTGTTTTAGATCAAAAGCGTGAAATATGTCGAAAACAATGCATGTTAGCTTCTTTAAAAAAATATGGTTTTTAATTAAAAACTACACATTAAATAAACGTTTCCGCAACACTTTTATATGTAATGTTTTCATAATATATTTTTAACACAAAATTGTTAGAAAAGTTGCAATCATGTTCCTGATCCATACGTGACGAAAACAAATAGCCTCAAATGTTCGTTGTCTGAAATAAACATACCCAGTTTCACTTGATTTGCATAATGTGTTTGAGCCATACCTCATTGAAAAATAGGTTCGTATTCCAAGAATGCTCAAAATGTGCAGATCTATCAAAGTCCGAAAGTCGAATTTTTGGCCTAAATTAATAGGCTTCTGGCTTTCCCTATACATACAATGTTTCTTTCAAGACTTTTTAGCCGGGGGGCGAATATAACTTTAGGGAGATGACAAGTTTTCTATTTGTCCTATAAAAATATATCTAAATGCTGTCACATAAATAGAAATTGGTTTAATATAAATCGTCTCCGGGGGAACAATCGTCACCAGGGGCTTCACATGCCCCGGATTTATGCCTGAAAATAACACTGTATGTATAAAGCAGCATAGGGACATAAGTCTCATAGTATAGGCCTTAACACATATTGGGAAATTTTATCGCGGGAAGTAAAGGCCAAAATCACGGGGTAAATCGTGAAATTTCCCGGACTTACACTAACATTCTAAAATAAAGTTTAAGCAGTGATACAAATAAGTACTTCGTTCATTTATATATAATACTTAAAAAAAACCTGAAAACATCGCCCTTCAGAGACCAAATCTGAGGAGTTTCATTTTATTTTTCAGAACTGAGAGTTTAGCCTCCGTTAATCTCCTATTACATCGATTTCTTTTAAATAATAATATTAATGAAATGTAAAATGAAATACATGCAATGAATAAAAATATATTCCATAAAAAAATTACTAACTGTATCACTTATTCACCAAAAGTATCCTGTTAATATGAAAGAAAAATAATGAAACCTGATTTTCAAATTTAAAAAAAGAGAGAAGCAAAAAAGAACGTTAATTTAAATTTAAAGAACGTCGATACTTTTTATTCCAATGTAATAAGGATGTAATAAGATCGTGAGTGCTGAGTTAAGGAGCAGTGAGTGATTCGAGTGCGCTCCTTTTGCAAAAAAGGAATTTTGAGCGGAATGGCGTTCACTTTTTTTAGTCCGGATTTTGATTTTGAACGGTTTTAAATTTAAAATGAACTTGCACAACACTTGCAACACACATACATAAAGGTTAATAAGGTATACATACTCGTAAAAGAATTATATAAAAAATAATAATATTTACTTTCTAGTACTATAGAATATTATATAAAATATTGTTTTCAAGAAATTTTCTATTTCGAGATTTTGATGCTAATATATGTTTAGGACCTCTTGAATACATTTTGACTATTTTTAGAGGGATGTTGCTCTGTCTGTCTGTCGTCTGTTTATTGTCTGCCTGTGGTCCTTTTTTGTGTACGGGATAGCTGCCAGAAGTAATGATGGATATTTACGAAGCTTTTTATACGTCTTTGTTGATGCAAAATTTAGAACTAGATATAACGTTTTTAATTAGACTGAAAACGACAAAATGTATTCGGAAATTCATATATCCTGCTCACTGCAATATAGGAAAAAATTTGACATAATTATACATAAAAAAGTTTATTTATGGCTCAATAATCATAAAATTTAAGACTTCCTATCATTGTAGTGAAAAATAGCCATGATACATTTTTTTGAGTTAGTGACATCATTAGCCCCCTCGTGAGGGGGAGTTACGCGCCAAGAGGTACATTGCAAATGTGATATTAACCGAAAACATTTTGTCGCCTTTAAAAACTTTAAAAAGCATTGTAACATGCTATAATGCTATAATTGTAATCATTCGAGGCAATACAGATTTTTCAAGTTTTTGTCTTGCAAAATTTTCAAGAAAAAAATCACAATCTACTTAAAATTGGATTCTGGTATAAAAAAGTCGAGTTGAGCCGCCTTCCATTTAATTTAAAATTGGTATCCACACATACTTTCCTATTAAAAATGCAAATTCCAATTTAGCTTTTGAATATGATAAAACACTTGTCACATTTATATATATATAATCAAGTTGTCAAATCAATTATATATATATAATCAAGTTATCAATAAGTACAAATCAAATTATAAATTGGATAAATAATCTTAACTGTTAATGCGATTTTCAATGTAAAAATTACTTATCTATATATTTATATACAAGCCGCTTTTTCATTTTTTTTTATTTTGGAATTTAACTTTTGAGAATCTATTAAACTGATTTTCTAAAGTATTCTTTTGTTTAACAACTGGTACTTTCAATATGACTAGATTGTTTTTAAGTAGCAAGAGTACTTGAGTGTGTTTATAATGTCTTGCGAAAAGCAGGGATTGGAGAGGTAAGTATATTCTACAAATTACTTTATTACTATGTTAATCATATTCGTTATTGTTGGTCTCCATGACATGGTCGGAATAGTAGCTGATAATTCTAGTCTCGTTGTTTGTCAAGCGTCATTTTACATTTCGTTAATTGTTTTTTTTTTTTTTTGATAGCTGATATATTCCGAGTGAATAAAATATATCAAATTTCCCCCTAAAACCAGAGACGGTAATTATATGTTTCATAATATTTTATTTTCATGTTATGCATATTCGGCATGGTCTATATGATATGATCGAAATACATAACAATTATAACTGAAGATCCGGGATTCGCAGCTCGTGTAGCACAATTTTGCGTTATGTCTAAAAAATGCGTCTAACATGTCCAAATAATAAATTTTATTTTTAAACATGAGGGTTGAAGATTCATATATTTTAAAAAATTACATTCGCGGGCCACAATTAAAAGAACGGCGAGCCCTAAGTGGCCCTGAGGAAATGATATGGACACCCCTGTAAAATTCTGGTGTACACAATATATTTTTCTTAGGCCACAAAGATCACAAAATAAACTTTTGCGAACAGTCGGTTTCCAAAAAGATTCCAGAACGTGATAGTGTGTATAATAAAAAATACACTTTTATGTGCCAAAAATATTTTTAAAGTACATAGCACATAAAATATGAATCATTTAGCTGCATTATGTTTCTGTAGCAAAACTCTTCTTTAGAGATCGAGATAACGCGTCTATACGCGTATTTCACGCTATAAAATAGGCAAACACGTTTTATAAATTAAGTAATGTAAATTTTTACGCACTCATTTTGTAAACAAAAAAAAATGTATTGTTTTAGAATCGTGAATTAAACATTTTAAAACTCATTTCATAATGTTTATAAGGTATATTAATTGTGCTATCAGATATGCAATGTATTTTGTTCATTAACAGAAATAAAGAGTAAATTGTATTTCCTTTTTTATACAAAATAGAATAAATTAATAAATACCTGGAAAGTTGAAGCTAATTGTACATTTATTAAAAATCACTACACTGGAAAGCAAAATACTCCTTCAAATCAAGTCAGGGAGTATTTTTACTCTTTTGGGAAAGTTCTAGCTCAATCTCTGCTCTTATTTAATCTAGAAAGCTGCTCCAAATAAGGATGTAGCAAATTGAAATGAAAAATGTGTGTCTGTCTGAGTCGCCCGTAACATCTACTGCTGAATAAATCTCTAAAATGCAAAAAATACATATTCCTTACAATCAATGTAAATGCATAGGGAAAGCATTGGAATCGCGTCAAAAATCGCAACTCCGATTTCTTTCGAATCTTCGCGTTTCGACCATTCTAGAACACGAAAAATCATTTTTAACGTGCCGGGTGTCTGTCTGTGCAATGTTATGCATCCACTTTAGTTAAAAAAACTAATGGATGGAATGTCACGAAATTTGGTAAGTGGGTCAATTGTGAGTTACCCTGGTGCTAATTAGATTTTTATACCATACGAAAGAATAGAACCTGCCTCTCAAAACGACCCACAAAAAACGCCGAAATCTTACATATATGACTAAATATACTGAAATATATTAATTAAATAGTTGCTTTATACGCAATTTCTAACAACAAAATGGATAAAAGCAACCTCATTACTTTAGTACGAATCATTCGCATTTTCGCTGTGTTGATAAATTCTTTAAGAATTTGATAGATAAATCATTTATAGGTCGATCACATCATTTATAGGTCGGTTCTGACTAGATTTTAGTATGATTCGTATACTTCATGCTGACGAGTGCATAATAAGCGCGAAACCGGTCCATGGAATCTGGTATCAGTAATGGGAGTGTCTTCCGAATTTTGAGAACTTCATTACAAGCGGGGCTTTTTTTTTCTGTTTTTATTTTTTTTTTTTTATTTTTTTTTTATTTTTTTTTTTATTTTTTTTTTTTTTTTTGTTCGAGAGGACATAAATTGCCCATGATAGGCGAAAAATATATTAAATATCTTTTGGTTATTTGAACCAAAGCAACCAACGTGAAAGTATAATTTAGTTCTTGTCCCTGATTTAGTTTCCTCCGAAGCAAAATGCCCAAGTTTATAGATAAGATTTTTACATAATATTTATTGTATGATATAAATCATAATCGGTAATTATTTTGTAAATCCGTTAATATTGGTATTCACGAGCATCAAAATATATTTTCCAATACCTTCCTCCGACGCATGTTAAACCTCAACTGTTTTATGCTTTTAAACTTTCACTAGTGCATTAAAGTGAAATTGGAGAAAGAAATGCCTGAAAAGTTTCGAATTTTATTTTGACTTTTGCCATAAAAGATCAAAGAAAGTAAGTCTTCTAGGAATTGAAATGCGAATATCGCTAAAAACCTTTTAGAAAATGCGTTTATGCAAAATAACGTTTTTGAGAGATACAAACATGTAAACTTTGAAATGCATTGCGTACTTGCTTTAATAGAAAATGTATGATATCCGTATACTAGAATATTCTTATTTTTATATTTTAACTTTCGGATATAACCAAGTGTTGCCTCAGTAAATGCTCCCACCTGTGAAAGTATTGATATATATATATATATATATATATATATATATATATATATATATATATATGTGTGTGTGTGTGTGTGTGTGTGTGTGTGTGTGTAAGCCAAAATTACATAGGAAAGGCAATTGCCTTCATTTTGCCAAAACAGTTGGTGGAAGAGCGATTGTGAACTCCTCTTAGTCCCAATTAATAGGTAGCTACTCAACCATGGCACACTCTTGGACGCCAGCATATGAATTAACAAATGCCTCGAAATGTCGTCATAAAATCGGACATAAGACAAGTATGAAGCCACAGGAAATAAATAGAAAATTGGACAAAACAGGAAATTAACCGATAATAACTCTATATACCACACACTACCAACACACACAACCATCATCAAGACATCAGCAACTTTGTTTCCTCTTGATATACCACCACATGTAGACTTTTCGAAATTCAATCTCATTTGCCAAATGATTTTCTCTTCTTTTACCCACGTTGCCATTTACAAAATTTGAATTCTTATCTTGGCAAAAATCTTAACATACCGTAATCATTCAATATGTATATTATGTCTTTTTATTTTCTTTTTGTTAATTGATTTGTTTATACATTTCTTTATTTTATCTTCTTTAGTAATTCTGCGTAATATTCCGGTTGTTTCGAGTAAAATTCCTTTAATTGACGTAATACAAATTTTCTTGGGTACTGCTGCAGCATTACCTGCCATATTAGGCAATAATCTTTTTTTTATTCTGTCACTTTCAAAAATAATAAAAAGACATAAAATACATATTGTATGATTATGGTATGTTAGAATTTTTGCCAAGATAAGAATTGAAATTTTATAAATGGCAACGTGGGTAAAAGAAGAGGAAACCCTTTGGCAAATGAGTTTGAATTTCGGAAAGTGGACATGTGGTGGTATATTAAGAGGAAACAAAGTTGCTGATGTCTTGATGATGGTTGTGGGTGTTGATAGTGTGTGGTATATAGAGTTATTATAGGTTAATTTCCTGTTTTGTCCATTTTTTCTATTAATTTCATGTGGCTTCATGCTTGTCTTATGTCCGATTTTATGACGACATTTCGAGGCATTTGCTAATTCATATGCTGGCGTCCGAAAGTGTGCCATGGCCTAGTAGCTAGCTATTAATCGGGACTATGAAGAGTTCACAATCGCTATTCCGCCAACTTTTCCGGCAAAATGAAGGCAATTGACTCTTCTTTCTTTCCAATTTTGTCTTATATTGTGTTTTTTGAAGTTAGCAGCTATACAGCGCAATTTTATGGAATACTTTTTACATGTTTAGCATCATAATTTCTTCTTCCTTTTGGATATTATATATATATATATAATTGCAAATTATAAATAAAGTTTCTTAGTTTCTGTGTATTATATATATTTCGTGCATAGAACGGAGTATCTGCCTCCACGACACCAATAGAATTGAAATTTTAATAGGGGAATGAAAACGCTTCAAGTTTATGGAACTTTTCTCTAGTATATACTATTTTCGATCATTTGATAGTAAATACTATTTCCGATGAAACATATCACTTTCCGGCTATTTATGAAAAAAGATTACATCTGTTATTTAAACTTCCCATCTATGTGGATTTAAAAAGAACAAAGGCTTTTGTATTTCTTTTGGGTCTTTACTGGTGCCGAGGGTACAAAAATTCTTTCGAAATGTCATTTTGACAAAAGGATACGCTACTTTATTTTTGATTTCTTTTTTACATTTCTCCCTTTCTTTACATGATGTAGATATCCTCCATTTCCTTATATGAGTATAGATAGTGTTGTAAATCTCTAAATAGAAAATTCTAAATTCAACTTTTAGCAGTATTAGATCACTAAACAAACCCTGGTTTCACACTATTTTTACAATACCAGTATATGAAAAGGACAATTGAAAAAGTTTAAGGGGGTATAAATACCATGTATATGGATTAATATATGCGTTTTCGGTATCAATTTCGAATCAACCATGTTTTTCGATGATAGATGTCTGTAATTCTGTCTCTGAGTCTGTGTTCAAGGTATCTATCTGTAAATCTGAACAATTGAAATAAAATTTGGCAAAACATTTCCAATCTCAAACATAAGAAATCTATTACATTGCAAGACTATTGGACCTAGGATAAGGCAAGACCTGGGATATTTCGATTGAATCTAGTTACGAGAATATAAAAACATGTAAAAAATAATTGCGTATTGAAAGTTAAAATATATCTGTTTGATATGCAAAGTTTTATTTAAAGGTGAATTCCATAGATTATAGAACTCTACCTTGCGCAGTTCAGCATATATTATCAACTCGATAGTCGAAAACATAAAAAGGGGAAATAAATATTGAAAAATGTGCAATATCTCGAGAACAGTTCATGTTAGCGTTCTAAAATGTATGTCAATCATTTTCTAATGAAAAATTACTTAAGCAATGTCTAATTACGTAACTTTATTAGCGGTTTTGATTTTTTGACGATTTTTTCAAAATTTCACTCGAAAATTTAGGAGGTCTCTGAACATTCGATTGCGAATAAAAACAATAGGCTTCCAGTGTTCATGGATTGTGATTTGTGTACCAAATTTTGTTCGAATCGGTCCATTCGTTCGTCAGTTATCGTCTCCACAAACTCACTGACACACACACACACAAACATCACTTCAAAAATGTTTGATTCGTGATCAGGGATGCTTGAAACGTGCTCTCCCGTCGAAAACTCGAATTCGAATTTTCAACCCCGTCACAATACTTTCCTTATACATTATAATGTATATAAGGAAAGTAAAAATGAACAGTAGAAGAATTTTTTAACCATCGGTTGTAGACCCGAAATTCTAATTGCAATAATGCTTTAAATAAGATGTGAAGTTGTGTAATAGTAATTTAAATGCTGTACCGTATATTTTTAAAAAGTTGAAAATAAACTTTTTATACAGCCCCTCTTATCGAAAATGCCAGATTACAAAAAACGGTTACAAACTACAACCAGCTGTTCAAAAAATGTTCCACTAATCACTTTTTATAAGACTGCCTGTATAATCATTATTACAAAACGCGAGTGGATGTTTTATTGGTAAAAATCGCTTTCCTAATTCAGTAATCAGCATGTGAGGATCAGTTTCGTGTCTTTTGGAATTTTTCTGCACGAAATATAGCCAATAACTGCTATGGATGCAAGAAAATTAACTATGTCCATAATATTACGAATCAAGAGTCGTTTTCAAGATATTAGATACATTGTTTTCTCCAAAAGTAGTGTGATGTCTCTCAGAAGATTTATAAAAATTATACCAAATAAGCACGGGAGAGCGAAGGTATTCTTCTTACTTTCCTTATATACATAATGTATAAGGAAAGTATTGTGACGGGGTCGAAAATTCGAATTCGAGTTTTCGACGGGAGAGCACGTTTCAAGCATGTCTGATCACGAATCAAATATTTTTGAAGTGATGTCTGTGTGTGTGTGTGTGTGTGTGTGTGTGTGTGAAAGTATGTGTGTGTGTCAGTGAGTCTGTGGAGACGATAACTGACGAACGAATAGACTGATTCGAACCAAATTTGATACAAAAATCACAATCCATAAACACTGGAAGCCTATTGTTTTTATACGTAATCGAATGTTCAGAACCCCCCTAAATTTTCGAATCAAATTTTGAAAAAATCGTCAAAAAATCAAAACCACTAATAAATTTACGCAAATAGACATTTCCTATGTAATTTTTCATTAGAAAATGATTGGCATAAATTTTAGAACGCTAACATGAACCGTTCTCGAGATATTGCACATTTTTCAAAAAAATTATCAAAAAGTCATATAAAATAAAAAAAAATATTTCCTATTGAGAAACATGTTTACTTTTCATATGTAATACCACACGATAAATTGGGTGACATCATTCTCGTGGATCTAGCTCGTTCCATTCATGAAAAAAGATACTTTGTGTAATACTTTTATATTTGAATGCCAATAGCCATTTTTCTGCTGTAAGAATAACTTATTTCTCCGGCCACAACGCTTGGCAAGATTTTGGCGACGAATTTGGCGGAATGTCGCCAACTTGGCGACTTCTTGAAATGTTGCCAAATTAACGAAAATCTTGCCAAATGGATACAAATGACGCTAAATCAATGAAAATGACGACTAATTGTCGAAAATTCAATATTTTAGAAAGAATATTAGTATCCACTATAAGGAAAACCTATTTTTGTTGAAAGTCATGTGTTGCCCACATCAGATTTTTTTAATATGTATTTTACAATTATCCAAAAATCATCAATAATTTCCGGTGGATAAAAAAATTTTATTTTTGTTATTGCTTTCCTCCTCCCCCCCCCCCCCCCAAATTGAAATGTTTAGTTCTTAGACAGGGTCGTGATTGTTCGATATAATAGATATATAAAATATCTGGGCACGTTGGACTGGATAAAAGATGCATTTTTCATGGCAGCCGGTTTATCCGAACCATGGAGTTAGAAAGGAGATAAAGCGCCTATGGATGAAAGGCTTGTAAATACTATAATGCTCTGAGAATTATATCTAGTGTGAATTATATAGTGTAAATTATATAGTGTGAATTATATAATATAAGTGTCGCTAGTGTTAGTAAAGTAGTCGCTATCGTTGTTTGACATAACAGAAAGCCGTAGTATTTAGCATATGTATTTTTGATTAGTTTTAAATGAAGGGTTACCTTATTACTCAGTATATAATTACTCAATAATGAATCAGTATTTTTTTATAGTTGTAGGATGGAATGCATAATATAGGGAGAGAAAAATAAATTGAAAGTTGAGACCAGAAAAAGATCTCACACCAGTGTTTGGTGAGACAGTTTTATGTTCAATATTTATGGTTTGCTGCAATAGCAAACAATGCTCCAGACGAAACGACTCCAGTGTTTACAACACTTTGACCTGAGAGATCAAATTAGGCCATAAACCTACAGACTAAGTTGTAGCCATGAGAGTGGTTAAAAAGAATAACCAATTATGGAAGATGTCTGGGCGCAGTGCCCAAAGTCGGCCAATCAGAGCCAAGGATGCGTGTCAGACCTCAGGCAAAAAGAGGCGGCAACCACGAGATGATATTTCACAACTTCTACGAGAATATGAGAGAGTAGTTATGAAATAAGTGATGAAGTAGTTAGTAAAGTCAGAAGTTAGAGTGAGGTTCTCTACAATAGTATGGAGGCACGCTGCCACAACTGCCGCCGTGTTCATGCGGAGTACGATCACGTTAAACATGTGGGTCCGTAAGTCCTTCCGAGAGGTTGGTGGTAGGGGAAGGAGGGTACGGTCCCTGTGGATGCCTCCCCCACTGGGTTCCTGTCTAAATTGGATGGCACTTCCCGGCAGTCCAAACTGTTACCTTACACTTTTCTGGTAAGTCGGACGGTCTGGGTCTCAACAGCAACAACGATAGTACGGAGGCAATACAGATGAGAAGTCATGATGACCTCTACGGAGTCCAGTGGCAAATATGAAACGACAATGTCCTGATTACAGATTCCAGAAGTGTTCGAGAGTACAATGAGAAGATGCAGTACGAGCAAGGAGCCCAACACTTTGAGTTAAGGCCAGTACGATATACGCAGATTCAAAAATGGTGGTCAATGACAGAGCAGAAAATGAAGGCATGTGCCCATTGATAATTGTAACAGGTCGGTAATGCATTTAGGAATTATTGAAAAAGTGGTCTCACACTTGCTCTCTCCGCCGCAAGAATATGAATGATTATTGTAACTAATTTAATAATTAAGAGAATATTAATAATAAATTATTTTATGTTAAAATGGTGCAGTTAATTATAGTCTTATATTAATTAATATAATATTACAGGACTCACGTTAAAGATAAATAGGTGGGTAGTAGCGGCACAATGCAATGTTCCACGAATACGATAAGTTACGGCCATGTCAATTATGCAGAATTTAATAAACTAAAATCCCAGCTTTAAGTTATTTTACTTTACTGCGCCACAGAAAGTAGGGTAGGAAATAAGACTCAGTTAATGAAATAGTCATCCCATTAATTTTCGGAGAGTTACAGTTTTTAAATTTTTATACGACTCCCTTAGACAAATTGGGTCAATTAGAATTTTTTATTTTTAATGCAACAAGAGCATTAAAAAAACAGCATATCTGTATCTTTAAAATCAACTGAATTATGATAAAGGAAAAAATCTAACTTATGCCACTTTTCCGTACCATGTGAAAGGCTGTTTCATCAGTGAAAATAGGGATCATAAACAAATTGACGATGGAAATTGTTTAAATCAAAAATACGTTAATATGTGTCAAAATTTTTTATTAAAAATGCATCTAAATGAAGCATTACACAGACGAGAGATCATATAAAACAGTGGTACTCACTAAGCGGTTTGGTATCCTATGTATTATCAACCAGTTTTAACTTTTTCGTGATATGTCACAAATTTATATTTTTAATTTGATATATGGTCCCCATTCACAATGTGCAATTTTTCAATTGAATATAACTCGCCCAATTTTAAAGATAGAGATAAGCAGTTGTTTTTTTTAATGATCTTGCTGCATTAAAAATAAAAAAATTCTGATGTACCAAATGTGTCTAAAGTTATCGCAAAATAATTTAAAAAGTGTAACTTTTTGAAAATTAATGGCAGGACTATTTCATTAACGTGGTCTCATTTCCTACCTTACTTTCAACATTTTTGCAATTTACATTGCCCACTTATCTCCAACAGGTAAAGTATTAAAGCGCGTTTCAATCTTTTTGGGACACCCTGTATATAGATATGTAAGGAAGAATCATATAATTTTAACAAAATTTCTGATATTTTTACAGAATTCGATATTCGGAAAGCATTTCCAGAGCTATAAATTGTCCTCCAGTTTGATAGTCAGCATATTTGGATCGGTTTCTTTAATTAGCCGATAACGGCGTTGGCAACATTAAAGTTCGATATATGCCAGAATTCTGCGAATGTCTGTGATGATTACAACTGAACGTCAGTGCTGCAACAACTCTCTTTGGCGAATTTGTACATTTTGAATGATCCTCTTTTCCTATATGCCGCATGGATGGAAAGCACTTCCATATCAATGCGACGCCTACAACGGGAAACCATTCGCACAACCCTTGCGAAGATGAAAATGTGCACACATACGTAAAATTGCACACAAATGTGCAGAATGACAATTTCTATTAACTGTAGCAGGGTGAAACGTCCATTTTCAAACCGCGCACGTTCACTACGCTTCGTACAAATAACAAGTAAACAGCAAATTTTAAACAAACTAAACGAAGCGGGTATTGCATGCATTCTGATTTATTAAATGTACTTCCGTATTATCTTAAATACTTTTTTGTTATTTAAACGTGTTATTTTGATTACATTATATTTATGTATACAAATTTGTATAATTTAATAATTTGTTTAATTAAATCAAATTCTAAAGACATATATACTATTTTGTATTAGGATTCTTACATATTGACATTAATGTTTTATAATTATATTTCCATAATTATTTGTGAAATTAAATTTTAATTTGAAATCTTTCACAGCTGGCATACTTCATATGTGTGGATCTATTCAAAGCCCGGCTTTTTGTTATTATAAATGAAATTTAATAGTTCTCATAAATATATATAGTTGCTTTTCTTTGTGCAAAACAGATGTTGTAACCATACTTCTTCTGACAACAAAATTGAGCCAAAATCATGTATTCCAAACATTTGGATAAATACTGTTGTGGAGCGGACCGGTAAGAGTCTCAAAGGTCTTTAGTCCAGCCGACAACGATACTAAATGTATTATTTTCTCGGGTTCGAGACAGATCTAAGCACTAATACATTATTTAGACCCGGCCGAGTAAATGTCTGAGATTTCAGCCCTTGCAGGAGTGTGTACAAAATAAATTTAAATATCGTTCATATTAGAATAGTGTTCAAATCATCAAAAAATGGCATACATATTTTAAAATAAATTATAGCAGTGTTTGAAAAAGCTAATAAATATTTCTCGAATACTTCACCGCTCAGTATTATTTGAAATCGTCGGTATCGTGTCCATAACTCGTCATGGAAGGCAAGTTGTCATTGCCTCGTTACCACAAAGCACCATACACAGCGGTCGTGTTGGATTTCTTGCCATCCAATTTAGATCGGAACTTAGTGTTAGAAACATCCACAGGGGTCATACACTTCTTCTTCTGCCACCATCTTCTCGAAAGGACGGTCGGAACTACAAATTTAAAGCGCCCATACTCGGCGTAGATAGATAGTTTGGGGCAAATCCAGGAATCGAACTGCGGTCCTTCAAGTACAATTCCCTTGCCTTAAGCACTGGACTATCCCTACCCATTTCAATTAGTAACACAGTTTTTTTATAATTATACTGATTATTCCACAAAGTCATATGCTTCCATTGCATAAGGAAGTTTTCTCAGAACAATATACATTGATATAGCGTATCCTCTGGACACGTAGGTATCAGGATACAAGAATGAGTCCAAATTTCTGCATAACTCACACGTTCATTTTACAAGCATAGCATAAGCAGGTACAAGTGTCAGTACAATGTAAACAGGTACAGGTGTCAGGAACAGTAAAACAGCAATTGCGTGTTGCTTTACTGTACCTGACACCGATATTAATTTCACTAATTTCGCAAAAGAGTCAATACTATTCTCAAAACATTGACGTATTTCACAATTTAATGTAGTTCGAATCCCGTCAACTACTCTCCAACGAAGATTTTGTATACTCGCCATAGAAACTTCCAAAAGGGGATCGTATCTCCCAGAATATACATTACTTCTAGAAAGTTCTCGAATTTTCGAAAAGTCGACAAATTGGCGATATATAGTCAAACATGGCTACCCTGGCACCATTGTTCAAATATGGCAACCCTGAATTGACGTTATAGGAATATAGATGCCTGTAAAAGTGTTTTCCCCTTCTGGATCTCAAAAGAGCATCCAGTTAAGGAATTTTACATGTTCGTAAAAATATTTATATATGGATGTATTATGTAACTGACTTTGGAGTTTTTCTCTGTTTATTGTGATGTATGAGCAAGAATTACTCTGGAGAATGAAGAAGTACATTTAGCAAAAAGCCTGAAGATGTGTAAGTCAAGAAACAAAGAAAAGAGAACAAAAATATTTTCATTTTTCCCATGTGGAATTGAACATATATGATAGAATAATTGATTGAAAACCCAATGGGGAGAATAAAAGGAATTCTATACGTTCTTTCTTGCTTTTTATATTTATGTCTTCATGTAAAATAAATTCCTATCATGGCATCATGGAAAAAGCAGTATCCCCGTTCTTCGTATGAAATATACAATATAAAGAAACTTAAAATTCGCAATTATGTGCAAATTCCTATATTATTCTAAGTTGCATTTCTCTTCAAAACATTCTATTGAAATTGTAATTTAATTATTCTAAAAAGAAGTATATGAATCTCTGTTCTCACTATACAAATTTATATTCACAGGAAGAATAAAACATCCATGTCCTGTTTATACATAAATGTACAAAAATATAATATTGGATCAGTATATGACAAAATGAAAGTACTAGAAAATTAGATAAACATATGCTAAAATGCTATTAGAAAATGTACACGTACCATCTTTATTCCGTTACAACAATTGGCTAAACACCATATATGTGTTTCAAAAATTTTTACCAAATAAGATGACTTCAGAAATAGAAAATATCAACCTTAACCTTTACCTTTCAGCCCGAAAGCCGTAATTGATGTAATCCAATAAAAAATGTAATTCTTATACAAATTTATTTTTATATACATTTCTTAATTATTTAAATCGGAAAAGAATTAATAAAAAGCGTCTGCTAGATAATACTATTGGATTTAATTCCATTGCTTAGAAACATGATATCATTTTCTTCAAATAAATTTGCGAAAAACATACCGTCTGCATAATGCTATGTCTATGGAAGATTTAATTGTGAGTTTTTAATATTTTCTAACATAGTTGAAAAGCGTTTATGACGTTAGTCATTCTACCTGTCTGTCCGTCCATTCGCGCGATAACTGTTGTAAAAATAACTTTACCAAAATTCAATTTTGATATGTTGTTGAGACGGTCTGTGAGACATATAGTAATGAAAATGAATAATATCACCCAATTAATTTCGGATTTAACCCAGGTTGAAAACATGAAGTACATTGAACCCTAGGGGACTTAATTATTAAAACACTTTTTAAGCAAAGTTTAAATTACCAAATTGCGTTGAAAATTTTAGAAAATACCTAAATTATCACATAAAATGTGTAAAACAATGTTCAGCAAAATATATTTGGTAGTTTTTTAAATAAAACTTGAAATAATAATTGCATTCATGATATATGGAGAGATCAAATGACTCATTGCAAAATAAAATATGGCATCCATTTTTCCGCTGTATAATGACCGTGATGTTAAAGATCGTTTGAATTGTTATTTAGTGTCCCATCCGTCATAAAACCGCTTTAGTTTTGCTTATTACCTGTGTATCTAAATTTCGTCCCCGTCCGAAGCTGGGATTTTCCATTACAGATATAAAGACACACACACACAAACAGCCATCTTTTATTCTGCAAGATAAGAAAGTTTTACAAAAACCTTTGCAGAGTTGACTTCGATGATAAGAGCTTGCAATTTCGTCCCAGTATCTCAACGGTAGAGCGTCGAATGGCCAGTACGAAGATTCGTGGTTCGAATTCCGGTTGGGGCAGCAATATTCATCACATCTTTTAAGAAAACACAATTAAAAGAAAAATCTTATGTGGGCAGCACATGACTTTCCTTATATAATGCAATGTATTTACTACTTTTACAGTAAAAACAAAATAGGTTATTCTTATAATAGGTATATTTTTTCCGAGATATTGAATTTGAGCCATTATTTTCATTGATTCAGCGTTATTTTTATCCATTTGGCGAGATTTTCTTTGATTTGGTAACATTCAAAAATGTTGCCAAGTTGGCTACATTCCGCAAAATTCGTCGCCAAAATCTCGCCAAGCGTTATGGACGGAGAAATAATTTACTCTTATAGCAGATAAATGACTATTGGCGTTCAAATGCAAAAGTATTACTCAAATGATCTTTTTTCATGAATGGAACGAGCTAGATCTACGAGAATGATGTCACCCAATTTATCGCATGATATTACATATAAAAAGTGAACATGTTTCTCAATAGGACATATTTTTTTTATTTTATATAATTTTTTGATAATGTTTTTGAAAAATGTGCAATATCTCGAAAACGGTTCATTCTACCGTCCTAAAATGTATGTTAATCGTTTTCTAATGAAAAATTCCATATGAAATGTCTACTTGCGTAACTTTATTAGAGGTTTTGATTTTTGATGATTTTTTCAAAATTCCACTCAAAAATTTAGGGGGGGGGGATTCTGAACATTTGATTGCGTATAAAAACAATAGGCTTCCAGTATTCACGGATTGTAATTTTTGTACAAAATTTCGTTCGAATCGGTCCATTCGTTCGTCAGTTATCGTCTCCACAGGCTCACTAATACACACACACACACACAGAGAGAGAGAGACACACACATACGCAGAGATCACCTCAAAATTGTTCGTTTCGTGATCAGAGATGCTTGAAAAGTGCTCTTCTGACGAAAACTCGAATTCGAATTTTCGACCCCGTCACAATACTTTCCTTATACATTATTGTATATAAGGAAAATACTAAAATTAGGATCAACATGATTTTATCTTCTGGAAAATTGAAAACATCCTTTGAGTTCAAAGAATGTCCTTGCAATTAACTTAGATACGTAAATTATGACAGGTTAATCGCGTCATCAAACTGCATGACGTCATCACTGAATGGTATTTTAGCATCATTAAACAGTAGTGCCACGAGATATGCAAATCTTAATCATTCAACCGGAAGACCCCCAAAACTGCATACTCAACTGTCCGGCGAAAATGCCAGGATTATCAATTTGGCAGGAGAGTCATCGACACAAGATAAACACTTTCTATATAGAGGTCGGTAAATATGATAATCGTTCCTGTATTTGAGGATTCGAATTGCAACAAATCGGAAACGGTAAATTTTGATCTACCGGTGAAACATCCTTTCAAATGTTACAGGATGTAGAAAATGTTTTATATGGCTCATCTGCATTCTGAAATAACAGGGTTTTTAAGAACTGTGCTTTTGACGAAAAGGATTAAAAAAACATACCTCCCTTCTATGGAATGATAGTTTATAGACGAAAGACTGTATTAAACAACTGAGGAACGAAATATTAATCTTACAATATGCATCACTAACGTTAAGTACGGTGTTAACGCAAGTAAATGAGATTGTTTTGTGCATTTACGAGACGTTTTAGATTACTATAAAGTCATTATTACTAGCATCAATTAAGTTATTCTTTAAAGATAATTTTAATTAGATTAATCTTAAATAACCAAAGCCATAAACACTTTTCAACTGTAAAGTGTTAAAAATGTAATTTTTTGGGTTACTTAGAAGTAAGTTAAATTAATATGTCGTTAGAAACCTTGATCAATTATTGTACATTTTACTTTTCTGATGCAATTTTTTCTGTTTCTCTAAGACGCCTTATTCAAGTTTACATTTACTAATTATCTGTTAAATTTTATTTAAAATATGACTTAGATAATTTGTTAATTTTCAAATTTGAATTTCTCGTCTGTGGAGCTAGCTCCACTCGACTTTCTCATTCATGTGTATTTCATGTATTATATAGATCCACTTGAATCATAATCAATATCAGAAAGAATAAAATGTCTCATTCACAATTATGCGTTTTAGAATATTTTAAATACTTTTTCTTTAAAAAATCTTTATTTTTGTCTCGGAAACAGCGTGTGGCATTAATACACATCATTGGCTAATTTGCGATAATATAAGGATATTTTGCCACAATTTCTTTCCACAGAGTATTTAAAGATATCATTTCTCGGTATTGACTATCTGCATATCTCCTTGCGTCGGAAAATTTCATGTTTCTCTTTAGTAAATAATGCTACAAAAATCGAAAATGTTGAGTTCTATATAAACACTCGCATTATAATATATTTAAATTACAGATTTTACATAACGTATATCCTCCGGCCGTCCAAACTGCTGCTCATGTCCATAGACGAGTCGGACGATCTGGGCTTTCGACATAATGTATATCCTTAGAAGAATATTCCAATAGTGCATTCGATTTCTTCAGTTTCGGTATTCTCAGCTTACAGACATACAATAATGCACTTCTGTACAATATATGAGTATGGCATAAGCCCAGAAGCTCAAGGCTTATAGTCCCTAAACTTTGGGGTCCCAAAATCATCCCAAAACTGTATCCTAAAACACTAAATAATTATGGAAACTTAAAGTATTTCAAGGTTATCTGAAATAAAATCATGTATATAGTTTACATATCATCGTCCGCCAATGTCGTTAATATATATATACTTTCACTTTATATATATATACTTTCAATATTATTAAATATATATACTTTCACTTTCCCTACAATACATAGTAATGCATAGGAAAAGTCTTGGAATCTTATCGAAAACCGAAACTCGAGTTTCAGATGTATCGAAAATGTTCAGCACTCCAGAACCAGTGGGAAATCCTGGTCTAGAATGCAAGTCATGCGGAAATGCATATAAATCGCCCCCACGTTGTCCATCGCACTGCAATAATCAAGGAATTTAATATCGATAATGCTAATTATAAAAAATAATGTTGTGTTATTTATTGTAACTAGGGCAGGGATTTTATAGTGACAAAAATATCGAAATTCGAAGAGCGTTCGTCGAAAGTTCCCAAAATTTCCCCATATGCTGGGAAATATTAAATTTAATTCCAACTTCAAATTCTAAACATTTGAATGCAATAATTAAATTTGAAAATTAAATTTTAATATCACCAAGTAATCTCACTTTTAGAAAACAATAAGCAAAGCCAGTAAAATAATTTCAGATTTTTGTATCCCTTTTATTTATGGGTACATATAATATTGAGTAACCGGAAATATCTAAGTTTCAATGCTGTTGTATATTTTCATCCTTATGCATACTCTTGAGGTACCACAATATTTCACTGACCATCTCTTGCTATTTTTGCCTCAATCTAGCCCTATTCTGATACTATTATAGCCCTATCTGATACTATTTCTTATCCTCCACGTTGGCTTCCTGATGTGAAATCGGCGCTTAATATTCCAAAGTTCACTGAATCGGTGTTTATTGCTCTAGATTCCCATTCAGATACCCAACATGGTTGTATTAACATACAGTGTTAACTTATTCGGACACCTGTGTAAGGAACCTTATTGTCCCAGCTGGCACTCATACTGCGAATCTTCATATTATCCAGCCGACGCATTCCCAATTAAGCTACTGGGATGGAATTGTAAATTCATATCGTCGAAGTGTACTCTACAACTTGTTTAATATATATTCAAATAAGGTAAAATAACTTTATGAATGAAAAAACATACTTCTAGCACAAAACCAGTTGCAATTGACGCAAAATAACATAATTTGTCCGTAAAATCATTATAAAACTTACACAAACCTAATATGAACTAAATATTGCAGCATCTATTGCGGAATTATTGTCCATTTAGGCCCATTAAAAGATACTGTGATCTCCGTATTTTTAGCATTTAAGTCATTTCAGCCTCGAAAAGATAATGAAACAGTTGTATCACCTCGTGGTCAAGGATGGATTTTATATTACTGCTTATAATTAGTATGGAAATCATATTTAATATATTCTACTGAATTTATATATAATCTGTTGTGATACATTTATATTTAATACGTTATACACTGAATTTATATCTACTGTGTTGTACTGAATACCATTCTTTGTATTTCTTTTCAGATAACGCTTTTCAAACCTGCATATTTGAAAATGCAATGTAGAACATACTAAAAAGAATATCTTTGTCTGAAACTATTTGACCATGCATCTTGGTGATTCTCATCTGGTGGATAATACTTCTTCTTGGTATACAGAAGAATATGCGGACAACAATACAATCCCTTTTAAAAACTACTACAATTATAACAATATTTTTAATGATCTTCCGTATTACGGTGCTCAATTTGCCAAATTCCATGCTTTCTATGAATCCATTCATGGATACATCAGTATAATTGTGTGTAGTTTTGGAATAATAGCCAGTATAATGAATATCATAGTACTCACTAGGAAAAATATGATTTCACCTATCAATACCATTTTTACTGGTTTAGCTTTTGCAGATATGATAGTGATGCTTAGTACTGTATCGTTGAATATTCACTATTATGTGCGAAATAGTCCACTAGATATCCACAGATATGAATACGGATGGACTGTATATGAAATCGTTTGCACTCATTTAGTATTTGTAAATCAGACTATTTCGATATGCCTTACTCTAACGGTAGCCATTTGGAGATATATGGCGATCTGCCATCCAACACTAACTGTGCATTGGCGTAGCTTGAAAAGAGCAAAAATATCTACAGCATTAATGTATATTATATGCCCAATATACTGTATTCCCTATTATTTCGCATATACAGTAAGCGAAACATATGATAAAGAACGTGGCCAGTACATTTACTCAGCAGTTTTGAGCAAATTCGTTCAAGGGAATAATTACATATTAAGATACATCATATTCTGGGTCTATAATGTCATTACAAAGCTCGTGCCTTGTATAGCGCTACCTGTACTAAGCTTCTTAATAATCAGAACTCTGTACAGGACTGGGGTTAGACGTAAACAACTTAAAGTGAAACATGAGTCTCAGAGAAATCGTGATAAGATTACACCACTGCTTCTTGTTATACTCCTGCTCTTTATGATTGCAGAATTCCCATATGTATTACTTTCACTGATGACTGCAATTTTAGGAAGTACTTTTTAGAGAAATGTTCATTTTCATCTTTTGGAAACAATGGAGGATATAGTTTTAATGAACTGCTCTGTCAATTTCATCATATATTGTTCCATGAGTAGACAATTTCGAGAGGCATTTGTTTCTCTGTTTGTAACTAGATGGAGAAAAGTTAAGACCCAAAATTTTCTATTAAAATTAATACAAAGGAATGAGCCTAGAAACTGAACGACTTTGTTTTTAAGGGAGTAGTTTACGTTAAATCCAACTTTTTAAACTTTTCATCAAATAGACATATTTTTGTACATATAGAGTTACCTGGGGTAATTCGATATGTATATATATATATACACATATATATATATAATGGCATATCCTGGTTCATTAACATTACGGAGGAAAATAAAGTAAAGAGGTTATATCTAACAAAGGGAAACCATTTTTACCATATAATGCAAATCGATCTTAATTTTAAACTAATAGGTAATATAATTAATAATACAAATAAATTTGTTAACATTCAAGAGCGATACATACAAATCAAGCACATGCATCAGAGGATTTTCAAAAGTTGGAGGCTCAATATATTAAAATGACAATAAATATTAAAAACAAAAATAAGATGCAATCCGAATATGAAATTGGAAAGTACCCCTGTAGATCCAGCTTTTTAAGGATCTTTGCTTCCACAGAGGTCCCAAATGTGTTTCGCTCAAGGATACAGCCACATGGCCGAAATATCGTCAAAAGATCCGACACATTACCAGACAAAAACAAAAATGGAAATAACAAATAATATTAGACAAATGGACAGAAGAGGATGACAGTGTACATAGCAAACATATCAGTGATTTATCCATCAATCAACTAGGATGCAGATAGAAATCAAAACACATACCTATCTTTTCCATTATTCATGACGCCGAATATTTCGTTGCTCTAGCACTGGAAGAATGGAAAGAATTCTAGAGTGCGCCACCTGTTGTGAATTATAGGAAATACTCCTGAAGAAGGTATTCAATATATTGACAATTGATATACGTACAAATAGACAAATTTCAACACCATGAATTAGAGATACCGGTATGAAGAAAATATGTTTACAAATTACGCTAAATAATAATTAATAGTTATATAATATGTATCCAAAACTTATCACAAAGATAATTAAATCAACATGAATATTTTAATATTTAAACTATACAATAGCAATTTAAAATTTGACTAAATCAATAATTGGCAAATTATAGATTGAATTTAAAATTTCTACAGTGATATTTAACAAAATGATCTGGATATATACATATATATATATATATATATATATATATATATACTATTGGCTTGATATACTATTGATATTTCCTACCAAATACTTTGCACACAATTTTGTCTGATATAGAGCACAGTACTAACTTTTAATTCAACACTACCGTTTTACAACACGGTATACCTAGAATTGCAACAACTGGGGATTCTGACAAAGAATATAAAAACAGTAAATTTTTCCCTTCTTTACTCCTTCCATCCATTAATTGTTGGATATAAAAGTGCAACTTATTTAGAATGACATCTTCTTATCTCGTACGGTATTTCACGAGAACATAGATGGAAAGAGTGGTTGAAATTGGGAGCAAAAATACATCTGGGGTAGAGATCTGAACGGGCCGAGTTTTCAGATTTTCGCCCAGGCGTCCAGACAACAACAACATTACCCAAGCTTGAAGAAATTTATAAATATAGAATCAGGACACCTTGCTCAAAGACCATTGAGTCACGACATGGCTTGGAGACAACAGACCTGGCCTACCTCTCGGTTTACAAGTTCAGTTCCGCACCCCTGAGAACTTACGGATCCACATGTTTAGCGTGATCGTACTCCGCGTGAACACGGTGGCAGTTTTTTCTTTTTCCAGCGGAGGGAATCGAATCCGGGTCTACCGAGTGCAATTCCCGCGCGCTGACCAGTGAACTACCGCACCTTGTATTTGAATATGTTAAAACCATGAATATGTCGAAAGCCCAGACCATCCGACTCATCCTAAGGCATAGAGCAACTTAATGGATGGCCGGCAAAAAACCATAAATATGTGGAAGTTTTCAACGAAATTTTAAAATAAATGTTTGTGTTTCTAAACATTGAGATTTAGCTAGCTGGAATAAATACAACAAATTTATGTGCTCAATTAAAATGAATTTTAGAAACTTACAAAATTGCATATATTTGGTCCGGTCCGGCCGTACCCGGCTTTATAAAAACTAAGCCGAAACCCGTCCTGAACAATGCTGGAAGGCTAAGGTCTGGCCCATCTCGTCTCTGCCTGGTCCATTGTTCGGGCCGGAACTAAACTCATGAACTGGGCCCGAACCCGTAAAGACACTTAATCTGAAGAAAACCTGTTTCTAGTTCCATTGGATATTTATTAATTCTTGTATTAACTGCCATAGAATGTTCGTTTCACAATTATACTTTGCAATCTAATCACGAAGCACTGCTGGCTCCCGTAAGCAGACAGTCCCGTATGCAGAAAGACGCCATTTAACTTGGCCACTACACGTTTCTCTTAACATATTGGACCTTATTGCAATAAATGTTTCAGTGACTTTTAAGGAGGCAACTGGTGTCAAGATCGGTCGAAGATATTATATCTTGAACCTTTGCTGATGAACTGAGAGAGAAATGTGTTTTAAGAAAGCCTAAAGTTTTACGTTAACCGATGCACACAATCTTCAAGCAAAGTTAACATTGTCAAATAAATATGTGGATGGACAATTAAACTGTAAATGTGTATTTGAAATGTGACAAATTTATGTGTGAACCATGTACAAGAAGAATAGAAACATTTTGTACGTAAGGATTGCAGTATAGCAGACTAAAATTCAATGTAAGTCATTAAATAGTATTATATATTTCTCATTTTTGCTTTATCATACGCAGAGTATAGAGAAAGTATAGAGAATCCATAAGTATAGAAAAATATTGTATGGAAATTTTCGATTTCAAAATTTTAATGCCAATATATGATTTAGGACCTACTGAACACGTTTTGACTACTTGTTTGTCTGCGGTCGATTTTTTTTTACATGATAGCTGCCACAAAAAATAATGGATTTTCACGAAACTTTATTCTATAAACTATATATTCTATAAACGGGCTTTGACAACGAAAAACTTAGAACTAAATAGAATTTTTGAAATTCGAGTGAAAAAGTCACATATATTCGAAATTTTATATTTACTTAGCAGGCCAAATATGACATATTTATGTATAAAAAAGGGGTTATTTATGGCTCAATATTCATGAAACTTAATAGTATTAATTATTGTAGTGAAATATGCGCGTAACAAATTTTAAGTTCATGACGTCATTATCCCTTTCGGGGGAGGGGAGTTGTTCCCCTGGAAGGTACATTATCAGTCTTATTAATCAAAAACCTTTTAAAATGAATAGAAACATGCTATTATTGGGATTATTTGGACTAACGATGCAGAGTTTTAAAAAAATTTTATGTAAAATTTGAAAAAAATCTTAAAATTAGACTACTGAAATTAGACTACTTAAAATTAGACTACTAAAATTACTACTTAAAATTACTGAAATTAGACTACTAAAATTAGACTACTTAAAATTAGATTCTAACATGAGAAAATCGAGTAGAACCACACTCTCAATTAATTAAAAGAATGATTGCATTATGAAAATTTAAATAATTTGTGACTAAATTGAAATAAGTGTTCTCTATATTTTGTATGCTTATTGAGAGTTAAAACATACTTTTGCGTTGTTCCAATATTATATAGATGATGTCTGTCCTTGATCCAATAGCGGTGGTTAGTAAGTTATGTAACGACAGAAATATGTAGGTTAGTAAAAGAGACTGTTAAACGAACTTAACTGCTATTTGAACTAAACTGGTGATATCCATTGCTAAGATTCCCCTGAGAAGTCAACGAAACTTAGCCAGATTACTATGGTGCATCGAGTAACACCAATTGTATGACAAATGACTTTTTTGACACCATTATATAGCATTTCTTTTGCCCTCTGTTTGTGATAAAACCATTGCATGTAAATATATTGATTAGATAGAGTGAAGGGTAATTAAAATATCGTAAACACTATAAATGATTGAACTGTGGCATGCGACGTATTAATTCATGAAAACTGATACATCTTTAAAGGAACTTACTGCACCATTATACACCAGTTTGACGAATGTATTTGACTTACTGCACCATTTTACACCAGTTTGACGTATTCATTTGACTTACTGCACCATTGTACACCAATTTGACGAATTTATTTGACTTACTGCACCATTGTACACCAGTTTGACGAATTTACAGCCAGTGGTTATTCCTTACTCCAGAGTATGCATCTAGCAATATTTCAACAGTGCAACGATAGATCCCAGATGGAATGTACTCTTATGGTGAACATATATGTGAGGTACACATGCATGGGCTTTAAGAAGGAATAAGAATAAATATACATACTAGTCGACGAATCAGCAATTTGATGAAATGTTAATACTTAAGGTATCATGTTTTTACTTTCCCTGCAATACATAGTATAGGGAAAGTATTGGAATCATGTCGAAAATCGCAACTTGAGTTTTCGACGGATCTACACGTTTTGACACCTCTAGAATACGGAAAACTTATTTTTAGCGTGACGTCTGTGTGTGTGCCTGCGTGTGTCTGTCTGTGCGATGTGAGTATCCACTCTAACTCGAAAACTAATAGACCAAAATTTCACAAAATTTGGTAGATAAGTCGCTTGTGGTGTACCCTGGTGCTGATTAGATTTTGGTACGATTCGAAATAAAATAACCTTTTTTTTGCGAAATAGTCCTCAAAAATCGATAAAATATAAAATAAAAAACTGAAATATACGCTCAAATATATCAATTAAATGCTTGTTTTATGCGTAATGTTTAACAATAAAAAGAATAAGACCAACCCCATTACACTAGGACTAGCCGTTCTCGAGATATTTTAGTTTCGCATTTTCGCTACGCCACCTTTGAAACTCAGTCCAGTTACCAAATGAGAACGAAAATTGAATTAAAAATGCAAATTTAGTATAATTTTAAATAATTATGAATGTTATTTTGTGCAATTAAACTCAATTTAATGAATTATTGAAAAAATAAAGAGAAAGTGAATATGAGTATGCAGAGAAAGTCATGTGCCACATCAGATTTTCTTTATTTGTAGAGAAAAGGGATGCACTTTTGGAGGGTTTCCTATTAAATTGTTTATGGGATCTTATGGTATGCGTGAGAACAACTTGCGATATATATCCCGGAAGCTTCATTATTTATCTATAAATATTATTAGTCTGCCTTTTATTCCTGATAACCATTCAAATGTAATAAGGATTTCTATCCGGGAAAAAAAATTGTATACCAGGGCGGGGTACATTCGGGTAAGCATTGGGCACATTTGGAAAACATAAATAAAGAAAGTCGAATAATATTAAGTCTTTTTATCTTGAGAAATGTCTGTATCGAAATGCTTCATTGGTGAACATATTACCTTGCATCAAAAGGTATCCAATTCACACAAAATTAAACTATAGATCTTAAAGGTGTGTTTACTGGATTATTTACAATAGGTGATGGAAGCGTTGGCATTATGTCTTTTACACCTGTAACTCTGATTATCCTTTCTAGGGGGAAAGAAAAATTAAAAGACATGCCCAGTCTTCACAAAAACGAAATGGTTTATATATTTGATATTTCTTATAACTTTAATATGGGCAACATAGTAAATTACTGTTTTATATGGGGTTTCATGAGAATAAAGACATTATCTTCATGAGAATAAAGACATTATAGAATAAATATATAGATTAAAAGATTACAATTCAGAGTGTGGATTGCAATAATTTAAAATGTCATATTCCGTGTCACTTCCTGGAGGAATACCACCTTAACAACTGGGGCCAGGATATTCCAGTGGTCAAGGTGGGCCCGCACTAATAGTCCCGTGTTCTTACCTTGATGCTGCCCGAAACTATTCTTGTATCTATAGGATGATTATTGGACACATAACATGGGCACGATAAATCTGTTGGTCACAAAGTCCTCCCTAGAGGTGATGGGCAGATGGTATAGCAACTAAAAATTTGCATACTTGCAGTATCGACCACAGGATACAATCTAACAAACCTAGAATTATAGCTAAGGATATTCAAAAAAGGCGAACTATTCTGTTCGCCAATCGCCATATATTATTAAACCAAATAAAAATTATTGAAGAAAGGATAAAACCTACATTTTTAAGAATTAAGAATTTAATTTTTCCTTTTCTTTAACAGACTAAAATGATAGTGTCAGATCAATTTGATACACATTTAAAATCAGTAAATAATTATCTAACAACGAAGCATACAATATTTCTAGAAATATATATATTTATATCGACTCTAACTGATTTATGATTGCTATGTTGCTAATAAAAATAAGCAAAATTTTCTAAACCTATGAATATATAAAATAAAACTATCATTCATAAAACTTACTATCTCTAGAAGCTGAATATATTATCAAATTTAAATATTTTGCTAACCGATCTCAAAATAATCGTCTATTATTATTTCCTCTTTTTGTTTTACAAGCGAAAGATACCAAGAAGTGAAAATCTTGTAACATTGAAACAAATACAAATATCTGATGTGGACAGCACATGACTTTCCCTGCAGACTTATATCCACGTTCTCTTTATTTTAGTTAAATTTAATTCACTTTTAATTCAATTTTCTTTCTCATTTGGTAAATGGACTTATTTTCAAAGGTGGCGTAGAGAAAATATGAAAAAACTAAAATATCTTTAGAACGGTTAGTTCTAATGTAATGGGGTTGGTCTTATTCTTGTCTTCGATAAAAAATTACGTATAAAACAAGCATTTATTGGATATATTTGAGCATACGGAGTTTTTGATTTTAAATTTTAACGATTTTTGAGTGACATTTTACAAAAAAAGCCAGGTTATTTTTTCTCAAATCATACTAAAATCTAATCAGCACCAGGGTGACCCACAAGCGACTTATTTACCGAATTTTGTGACATTTGGTCCATCAGTTTTTCAGCTAGAGTAGATACAAGCTTTTGCTGGCCATTTCGCAAAGAAAGGCGATTTCTTTTATCCCGAATTGTACCCAAAACTAACCAGCACCAGATTCGCCCACATGTGACTTACCTAAATTCAGTCCATTAGTTTTTGAGTTAGAGTGGATACAAAATCTGCACAGACACACAGACACAGACACACAGACACAGACGCGCAGACAGACACACAGACAGACGCCACACTAAAAATAGTTTTTTCGTATTCTAGAGGTTTCGAAACGTGTAGATCCCTCGAAATTGCGATTTGCGATACAAGAACGATTTTGATTTTCGGCATGATTCCAATAATTTCCCTATGCATTACCATGTATTGCAGGGAAAGTAAATATCTGATGTGGGCAGCACATGAATTTCCCTACAGACTTAAATTTATATTTTCTTTATTTGTTTAATAATTCATTAGATTAAGTTTAATTGCACCAAATAACACTAAATTTGCATTTTTAATTCAATTTTTGCTTTTATTTGGTAATTGGATATTTTTCTGATAGCAGCGCAACAAAAATGCAAGAAATCTCAAATATCGTGAGAACGGTTAGTCCTAAAGTATAATTTAGTGTGTTATATTATTTTCCTCGTCAAAAATTGAGTATAAACAAGAATTTAATTGATACATTTCAGCATACGTAGACTTTTTTTTTTCAGATTTTGGCGATTTTTGCGGGGCATTTCGTAAAAAAAGGCTGGTTGCTATTTTCCAAATCGTGCCACAATCGAATCAGCACCAGAGTGCCGGAGAAGTAACTTATCTACCAAATATTCTGAAATTTGATCAATTAGTATTTTAGCTAGGGTGGATACACAAAATTTTTGCGGGCCATTTCGTAAAGAAAGACGAGTTCTTCTTTTCCGAATCGTACCAAATTCTAATGAACACCAGAGTATCTAACAAGTAACTTATCTACCAAATTTTGTGAAATTTGGTAAATTAGTAATTTAGTTAGAGCGGATAAATGAAATTTTTACTGGCCATTTCGCAAAAAAAGGCGTGTTCTGTGTTTAGGAATCGTACCAAAAACTAATCAGAAGCAGGGTCACATCCAAATGACTTACCTACCAAATCTTATGAAATTCGATTCATTAGTTTTTGAGTTAAATTGGATACATACATTGCACAGACAGACACGCAGACAGACAGACATACACACGCACGGACGTCACGCTAAAAATAGTTTTTTCGTATTCTAGAGGTTTCAAAACGTGTAGATCCGTCGAAAACTGGAGTTGCGATTTTCGACATGATTCCAATACTTTCCCTATACATTACCATGTATTGCAGGGAAAGCAAAACTCTGATGTGGGCAGCACATGACTTTCCCTGCAGACTTAAATTCATATTTTCTTTATTTCTTTAATAATTCATTAGATTGAGTATAATGGCACCAAATAACACTAAATTTGCATTTTTAATTCAATTTTTGTTTTTATTTGGTAATTGGACATTTTTCCGAAAGCGCCGTAACAAAAATGCAAGAAATCTCAAATATCTTGAGAACGGTTAGTCCTAAAGTATAATGGAGTGTGTAATATTCTTTTCCTCGTCAAAAATTGCGTATAAAACAGGAATATAATTGATACATTTCAGCATATGTAGGTTTTTTTTTTTTTTTTAGATTATGACGATTGTTAGGGCCATTTCGTAAAAAAAGGCAGGTTGTTATTTTCTGAATCGTAGCAAAATAGAATCAGCACCAGGGAGTCCTACAAGTAACTCATCTACCAAATATTGTGAAATTTGGTCAATTGGTATTTTAGCTAAGGTGGATACATGACATTTTTGCGGGCCATTTCATAAAAAAGGCGGGTTGTTCTTTTTCGATTAATACCAAAATCTAATCAGTACCAGATTAACATGCAAGTAACTTATCAACCAAATTTTGTGAAATTTGGTCAATTAGTATTTTAGCTAGAGTGTATACATGAAATTTATACTGGCCATTTCGCAAAAAAAGGCAAGTTCTCTTTTTACGAATCATACCAAAAACTAATCAGCACTAGGTTCATACCCAAGTGACTTACCTACCAAATTTTATGAAATTCGGTCTATAAGTTTTTGAGTTTGAGTGGATACATACATTGCACAGGCACTCAGACATACACACAGACAGACAGACACACACACAGACGTCACTCTAAAAATATTTATTTCGTATTCGAGAGGTCTCGAAACATGTAGATCCGTCGAAAATTCGAATTGCGATTTTCGACATGATTCCAATACTTTTGCTATACCATGTATTGCAGGGAAATTAAAAAGAAATAAAATATTTGATCGCAAAGCATCGAGATATAGTAATCAATTTAAACTTAATTTATGTAAAAAATTATGCAAAAAATTATGGAACTCATTTATTTTTCTCTAAAGCATATTTAGATCTGCTGTTTGAGGTTTCCTAGACGTAGAATATTGTTTTTTCCAAATATTTTGTCATTTTCACTGCCTCATAATAAAGAACAGTGTTTTTCAAAGTGTGTTCCGTGGAACCCAGGGTTGACAGTATTCCAAGGGTTCCGCGGCGTGATAGTTTCGTGTAACTTTTCTTAAATGAAAAAAAAACTTTTAAAATTTCGTGTGAGTAATTTGGATTGCATTGAACTTTTCCTCATTTTAAAGTTCCGCGATAAAATTGAATTTTGAAAGGGTTCATATATCAGAAAAGCTTTTCTCTACGTCTGTGTCTAACGCTTGGCCAGAATGGTGGTGAAGTTGGCGAGTCATTGGCGATATTCGTCCCCAGATTGACGTAATTATTGTTTAAATTACGAAAATGATGCTAAATTAACGGAAATAACGCCAAATTAATTATTAAAATATGTTAATATATGAACCCTCTTGCATATTGCGGATGCCATCAATATTAATAATTGTCGGAGTTGCGCGAAATGTAAGTTAATTGGATACTTCGACATAATTTTACATGCTGTTATTCTGGAAAGTTGAAGTCTGTTAAAAATATTATGCCGTGGATATTATACACCATTTTTCCACTGTGAAAGAAGTAAATTGATTGCATTATACAGGGAAAATACTGCCCACATCAAATTTTTTTAACATTATTAATTTCATCTGTTGAGAATATTTATGTTGTACTAAATATATATGTAAAAAATAGTGTGGGTTACATGTGCACAGTACTCACCTATACAGGTGTTTTGAAAATGAGGATAACGCTCTTATTGGTGATAACAGATCTATCAACGTGGTTTCACTCTTTTATTGGTGATAGCAGAAAACCCAGACAACTCGACTGGCCTTAGGGCTTGCAGCTGCGGTTTGAGTGACCGGTCATTGGTGATAGCAGATCTATCAATGTAGTTTTACGTTCTTATTGGTTATAGCAGATCTATCAACTTGGTTTTACTCTATTAGTGGTGATAGCAGATCTATCAACGTGGTTTCATGCTCTTATTATTGATAGCAGATCTATCAAAGTGATTTCACGCTCTTATCACTATGCTATAGTCAATATCTATAATGAAATGGAGGTAGCCCGTCACCTAAAAGATTCTTTCTAAGTGATACTTCGGAGCCATAAAATATATTTTCCGTCAATAAACACTGAAATATAATCCTGAAATTCAGAAGTTCAGAGGGATCCATACCTCGTGCACAGCACATACGTCGCTTATTTTCAGGGATGTGAAGATAATTTTGGACACCAGTATAGAGAAATATTTTAAAATATCTGATGTGGTCAGCACATTACTTTGTCCACATAATACAATGACATTGCTTGTTTCACAGCTTATAAGGATGTACAGGATTCATGGCACAACATTTTTTGCCGTTGAAATGTACACATGAACGCTTTTCTGGGCGATAACAAGTAAAATTATTTTAAAGTATCATGCTGAATTTTATTTTGCGCAAATGTAATTTAAGAATTAGAAATGTAGAGCATTCATTAAGCAATATACACTGTAAAACATTCTGTAACCGCTACTCATTATTTTTCAGCTACCCTTTTGATAATTTCGGCAAACTGATAAGAAAAGCCGAAAATTCCAGCTCATTTCTGAAATATTCAGCTAATTATCGTCTGCCAAAGCGTTATTTTTGTAAGCATTATATATATATATATAGAGAGAGAGAGAGAGAGAGAGAAAATAATTAATTCTTATACGAATCCCTATCGAAAGAAGCATTACTATATCACTCCCTGAAATACACAATTTATAACACCCTCTAACTGAACGACGTGCATGTCCCTCAAATCTCACTTTACCTTTAATCAAGGATATTAATTCCCCCAAAATGAGAGGAATTATCTAATAATTTGAACTTCATTTTCCAAGATATTGAATATTCATTAATTTGGTCGTCACATTAGTTAATTAATTTAGTATCATTTCTACAAATTAGGCAATAATTTCGTTAATTCAGCAATATTTCCATAAATCCGCCAAGTTGGCGATATTTTATCGAATTGTCAGCCAAATCCATCGTCAAGCATAGCAGATGCACATATAAATAAATACAACTTAGATTTAAGCTCTATCCATTTGATGAAATACATTTCTCTTATATATTTTTCTCGTCGCTAGAAGTTCAAGGGGAGGATCATATCCTCTGCTGGCCACATCTCTAACCGCGCTCTTGACATCTTGAGATATAAATAAATAAATGACTTATGGCAAATTCTTGGGCATCAAAATACAGAACTATTACAAAAAGTATCATCTCTTGTGAATAGAACGAACTAGATTCTCTGGTTTGCCGGTTGCTATGCACTAGACGTTCGACTTACTTCAAAACCTGTATCCGTTGCTATGGAAAGTAGTGACGTATTTATTGTAAAACTGCTGTTATATTTCCGGGAATTCGCCTACATGTTTCAGTGTATATATACTATATTCGTTTAGCACCCTAAGTCCTGGCCAACTCCAGGTACATTTTCTAGTGATACTATATGTATAGAAATACGGAGGGAAATTATGTGTGTACACGAGTACTAGAATAATTTTATATTAATATGTAATGATATTCTATAAAAACTGTAATTATAACACTTTCCAAAAGTTGAATTTATTTTTGTGAAATAAACAACGAACAAAGTGTAAGTAAACTATCCACCAGAAACATAAATAATGTATTTTTCAATTTCTTTATAATCATATTCTGTAATTTCACGCGAACTTTTTTACTGAAATTAATTAGGTGTCATTTTTAACACAGATCGCTAATTACATCCTGATGACTTAATTAAATCAGGCCGACAAATTGGTTTTCTCTTTTTTTTTCTTATCAAATGAGTTTTATTTCTTTTATTACACATGTACGGTGCCGTATGTTGTGCTTTTAATTAGATATGTTAACTGGATTGACAATAATACTGAACTGGAAGGTTAAATGTCTTTCTGTTCTTTGTGCGATCGAATTGGAAGTGCGAATATTTGCATACTTGCAAAATGAATTAATATTACTTTCCCTACAATGCATGGTAATGTATAAGGAAGGTATTTGAATCGTGTCGAAAATCGCAACTAGAGCTTTCGACGGTACATGTTTTGGGACCTTCAGAAAACGAAAATTCTATTTTAGCGTGACGTTTGTGTGTGTGTATGTGTGTCTATCTGTGCAATGTATGTATCCACTCTAACTCAAAAACTAATTGACCAAAATTTCACAAAATTTGGTAGATAAGTCACGTGTGGTTTACCCTGGGGCTAATTAGATTTTGTTACGATTCCGAATAAAAGAACTTACTTTTTTTGCAAAATGACCCGCAAGAATCTATGCATCTATAACTAAAAAACTAATAAACCGAATTTCTCAACATTTGCTAGATAAGTCACCTGTAGATTATTCTTGTGCTGATTTGAGTTTGGCACGATTCGGGGAAAAAATGTCTTTTTTAAGGGAAATGGTCCGCAAAATTAGTCAAAATATAAAATTAAAGACTACATATGCTCAAATGCATCCTTTAAATGCTTGTTTAATACGTAATTTTTGAAGATGAAGAGAATAAAACCAACTCCATTACTATAGGTCCTAGTACGCAAAAAATCTCGAGAAAGGCTAGTCCTAGAGTCTAGGAATAGCCTTTCTCGAGATATTTTGTGTTTTCGTATTTTTGCTACGCCGCCTTTGAAAATATGTCCAGTTGCCAAATGAAAATGAGAATTAAATCAAAAGTGCAAATTCAGTGCAATTTTAAATAATTATGCGCGATATTTTGTGCAGTTAAATTCAATTTAATGAATTATAGGAGAAATAAAGAGAAAATGAATTTGAGACTTTTGGGTTTACGATGTGCTGCCAAACATCAGATTTTTAACACTTTACAACAAAGTTGAAAAGTGTTTATGACTTTGTTCATTCTGTCTGTCTGTCTGTCTGTCTGTCTGTCCGTTAGCACGATAACTGCCGTAAAAATGAGTTTATCAAAATGAAATTTTAGTATGTTGTTCAGCCTGTCTGTAGGACCTATGGGAATATAAATAAATAATATCACCCAATTAGTTTTTTATTGAACCCGGGTTGAAAAAATGAAATACATTGAACCCTATGGGACCTAATTTTTCAAACATTTTTTAAGTAAATTAAAAATTCACGAATTGCTTCGAAATTTTTAGGAAATATTCACATTATCCCATAGAATATATAAAAAAAATTCAGTAAAATATGTTAAGTAGTTTTTTAATTAAAAAAATTATTTAATATAGGGAAAAAAACAAATTCAATTAAATTCTGACTTTGGAATATCTTCCAGAAAGAAAAGAGAGAGATATTATATAATAAATATCTCTCCATTTGTTTAAACGTTTTGCATATGGGAGTGGCTTCATATTTTAAAATAAATTTGGTAGATAACAATTTTTATTTTTTTTAAATTTTATATAACTCTTCATGATAAATTTAATTGATGGCATTTTAAATGCACTTGCCTACGTCCTAGAGAGTTAAAATTTGGTACACAGCTTAAATTTGTTGAACATTTTATTCGACAAAAATTTGATGGATCTTTAAATATAGATCATACATTTTTTTCGAAATGGCCTGAAAATAATCCCCGTTCACTTCTATAAATCATTGGTGTAATATTGTTAAAAATTCTGATGTGGACAGCACATGTCTTTCTCTGCAGACTCATATTCGTTCTCTTTATTTATTCAATGATAATTTGTGTTTATCTGCACAACATAAGTATTTTAAATGACATTGAATTTACACGTTAAACTTAAATTTGGTTCTCATTTGATAGCTGGACTTATTGTCAAAGGTGGCGTAGCGAAAACGCGAAAAAACTAGAATATCTCCAGAACGGCTAGTCTTAGAGTTATGGGGTTAGTCTTATTCTTTTTGTTGTCAAAAATCACATATAAAATAGGAATTTAATTGATATAATTGAGCACACGTAGTCTTTTATTTTTATATATAACGATTTTTGCTGGCCATTTCGCAAAAATAGCCCGTTCCTTTTTCCCGAATAGTAGTAGAATAACCTACAAATGATTTATATACAAAATTTTGTTAAATTTGGTATATAAATCACTTGTAGGTTATTGAAATATTATACTCCAAATTTTGTTAAATTTGGTTCATTAGTTTTTAGCTAGAGTGGATAAAGGCAATTTCTGCGGCCATTTCGCAAAGAAGGCAGATTTTTTTATTACGAATCATACTATAATCTAATGAACACCAGGATTTCCCACAAAAAACATACCTACCAAATTGTATGAAATTCGGTCCATTAGTTTTTCAATTAGAGTGGATGTAATATCCACACAGACACACAGAAACATACACACATACACCCTTACACACACAGACGTCTTCCTAAAAGTAGTTTTTTCGTGTTCTAGAAGTCCCAAAACGTGTAGATCCTTTGAAAATTCGAGTTCCGATCTTCGGCACGATTCCAATACTTTGAGTACATACACATACACATATATATTATCTGTGTATTATCTGTGTATCTAAATTCCGTGCCTATGCAATTACAATAGTTGTGATTTTAAATGATCCCTAAACTTCTATTATTTCTTCAAGGAAGCCTAATTTTAACATATGCAGAATGCAAATATCTCAAGCGATTGTAAGATGAATTACATAAGAATTGCTGAATTTTTTTCACACAAAATTATTTAGCTCTGGAGTCTGGAATACAAGTTATATGAATGAAATATTCATTGATTTTGCATAAAGAATCAGATGATTTATATTTCGATACAGTTTTAAGTATTTAAGTATAATAAATTACTGTAGTACTGTGATAATGTAAAAGATATTACCACTGAATGAATCACATTTTAGAAATTTTTAAATGAAATTACATTTCAGTTGGAAAGTGTTTCATAATCAACGCTTATGCATGATTGATCTTTCTTGTTTTGTTTCTAAATATTTTCAAATCGTTAACCTTTTGCTTACGGGTGGAAGAGCGTCCATCCCAAACGAAGAATCTCGAACCTCTCAGAGGTTCTTTGTTTGCAGTAAGTAAAAGGTTAAATACAGAAAATATTTTTTTAACACTTTACAACTAAGTTGAAAAGTGTTTATGACTTTGTTCATTCTGTCTGTCTGTCTGTCTATCTGTCTGTCCGTTAGCACGATAACTGCCGTAAAAATGACTTAATCAAAATGAAATTTTAGTATGTTGTTCAGATGGTCTTTGGGACCTATGGGAATATAAATGAATGTTATCACCCAATTAGTTTTGGATTGAACCCCGGTTGAAAGAAGGAAATACATTGTACCCTACGGGACCTAATTTTTCAAACATTTTTTAAGCAAATTTAAAATTCACAAATTGCTTCGAAAGTTTTAGGAATATCCGCATTATCCCATAAAATATATAAAAAAAATTTCAGCAGAATATATTCAGCAATTTTTTAAATAAAAATTAAAATAATAATATTACACCTTTTATATGAAGCGACCATGTGACAATTTTATGAAGATATCACGTGACCCACTTCAAAATGAATAATGGCTTCCATCTTGTCTCAAAATCGTGATTTTCAAAGTTCTGTTTGATTCATATTGAGTGTTGTATCCGTCCTAAAACCGCTTTATTTTTGCTTAAATTATCTGCATCTACATACTGAAACAACGCAATTACAATATATTTGAGCTTAAATGATCATCCAAATTTGATTATTTCTACAACGATGCCTATTTTTCACTTATGTATAATGTGAACAGCAAAATACGTAAAATGAGTCGTTTAACCTTTACATTACGGCACCAAAAATCCATTTTTTCAACTCCGTAACGGCAAAATAACTGAAAATTCCACCCCTCTAAATAAACACCTTCAATGACCTTGTCTTTTGTTCCTAACCTTCAGTCAGGAGAAACTTGAAGGAAAAGCTGCAGGCATTCTTCAAGTTTTCAGAAGAAGATTGAAAGTTTCAAGAGAATTTCGGTCGTACAACTGTTGTACCGCCGTAAGGAAAAGGTTAAGAATTGCTGAATTTTTTTAACGAAAAATTATTTAGCTCATGGAGTCTACATAGCTGATATGAATAAAATATTCATTGATTTTACAGAGAGAAGGATGATTTTTTTCGATGAAGTTTAAGCATAGAGTTTAATTACTTGTAACTCCATGGTCTTAAGTTTATAAATAAAATAAATTATTATAATATTGTGATGAATAAAATGAATGAGAAAATGTTATGAATGAAATGCTGCTTTTATAGAATGAGCCAGGCGTGTTATATTTCGATGGCGTCATTTGAATAAATTTCAGTTGTTTTTGATGAAGTTTCAAAATTTAATAAATTATTGCAGTATTATGATAATGTTAAAAACTTTACCGAGGATCCAGGCGATTTATATTTAATTGACGTCATTTGAATGAAGTTCATTTTTTTCGATGAACTTTTAAGTATTCAAATATAATAAATTGATGTAGTATTGTGTTAATTTTTAAAATATTACCGAGGAATGTATCGCATTTCACAGATATTTAAATGAAATTGCATTGAAGTTGGAAAGTGCTTCATAATCAATGCTTTATGCATGATTGATCTTTCTTGTTTTATCTTTTATCCAAGTATGAATGCAAACATATAAGGTTATAATGAAATACACATGATGGCGTTTAAGATCATATTCATTTGTTCAGAAAATTAATTCATTACAATAAATTTAAATGCAATATTGTTGCCTAAAGATCAAATGCATTCAATGTATTAATACTTTAATACTTTCCATTTTACTTTTTCCAAAAATATTAAACCAACATTTTGCTAATTTAAAAATTTTAGGAAACGTTCTACTTTTAAAATGTGAAAAGATCGACAAAATCAACACATGTTTAGTCCTTTTTAAATAAAATATGTGGCAGTTATGAGCTTGAAATTTTCAGGACATCCAAACATAAGATTATATTTAAAAAAGATTTAAATTGACACATGTATATAAATAAAATTGAAAATATATATGTATATGTCTGTGCTTGTTTGTTCGCTAAATATTAAAAATATTTCTCGCCAAGAAATAATTCTGAAGATTTATTATTAAATATGCTACTTAAAACAGCGGAACGACAAAGTGTGAGAAAAACCCTCACAGTCGACCACTTGTGTTCAAATTGTAGCGATTAACAACCGGTTCAACTATATGGAACGGATTTGATACCACAACTAAGCTTTGAAAGTGTACAATCACAGCTCCTTCTTATAACTGTTTCGAGTGAGTATGTCTGTTTTGACTATGGTAACTCAATTTCAGTTTGGAAATCAATGTTACTCCTCCTTGGTATTTTGCGCAAAATTTTATTTTTGATGTCAATGACATCTATGCTTCGGGTTTCTGTGTTGAAAAACGGAGTATTACGGAAAATGTGAATAGAACGCTTCGTATTTTGTCCGAAGTAGGGTCCAGATTATGAAATTATAAAATCAGTTTCAATATTTTAATATTTTGAACTTTTCTCCCAAAAGAATATAAAAAGTATCTGTCCGAGGGAGTGTTTTTGTTTCCACACTCAAAATATCTTAAACTGTATGTAAATGATTCTAAAGAGGGAAGAAATATGCTCACCATTAAGTCAGTTTTAAGATTACTTTTCTTCTGTTTCTTGTTTGAAAACACATGTTCCTATAAATATCAGGAAACAAACATTACCACAAATTTTAGAGCATGATTCCCAAATTTAAAAATGTTGATTTTTACATGATTTTCTAAAAATCCAGTTTTGTTTTTGAGGTCCAAATTGAACACATGTAAGGACCTTATTTGACCCGCGAGCCGTAGAACCATAAAATATAGATATAAATAGTAAGCGACAAAAATATGCATCAGAAAGTTTAGTTTCTAAATTTTAATTTCTAAACAGTTCTAAATAAATTCACTAAGAAGCTATTATAGTTCTTGAGTAATCGTCTTGTCAAGATGAAGAATATTAAATGTTTTCGATTTTTCAATATTGCAATGCTTATATTGAAAAAAACTAAAAGTTCTAGCTGTGAACAATAAAAATTTATATTGTCTTCTAAGCCCTATAAATGTAGGCAAATTGAATTTTGGGTCGATTATAATATCAATATAGTATTTTCTTTGGGTTTTTCAATGGGTAAAAAAGCTGCAATATTTAAAATGTCACGATTGTTGCAGTTTACGGTGTTCATTTACTCTTGGTGAAATATTATACAAGATATTTTGTGTTGTTTATAAAAAATTTGATGTGGGCAGCACATGACTTTCCTTATACAATGCAGTGAATTTACTTCTTTAACGGTAAAACACTTTAACAGTGTTTGTAAGTTCAATTGTACATTTGGCGCGGTAAATTGTACATCCAGATGACAATATCTAGAACTATTTCGTGCCCAATTAATTTATATTTTACGCAACTCAAAATTAACAGTTATCAATATTGATAGCATCCTCATTAAGCAATATAGTCCATATATGTTAATAATATATTCATCAATTAGACGTCATTTTTGCAATTTTAACGATATTTTCGTCAATTTATCGCCAAATATTGCCGATTTGGCGATATTTAGAAGAACATTACTTACATAATAGAAGATATGCCCATCATATGCCGGAATTAAAAATTTGCAAATTATTGCACCCTATTTGGCGTCATTTTTATCAATATGACGACATTTTCGTTATTTGGCAATATTTAAAAAAGCCGCTATGCTGGCGATATGCCTCCAAAATTCGCCACCAAAATTTTGGCAAGCGTTACACACGGAGTCTTATGGTAGAGTCTTATACTATTCTTTCCAAAATATTGAATTGTCAATTAGTTGTCATTTTCATTAATTTAGCGTCATTCTTATCAAGTTGGCGACATTTTCATCAATTTAAAATTTCGTCCAGCATTATAGTCTGAAAACTGAGTTATTCTTATAGCAGTTAAATGACTAATGGCGTAGTAAATTTTTATTATTTCCAAGATTTTGTATTTTCATCAATTATTCTCCATTTTCATTGATTTAGAGTCATTTTTATCAATTTGGTGACATTTTTATCACTTAAAAACTCGCCGAATTGGAGATATTCTGCCAAATTCGCCTCCAAAATGTCGCCAAGCATTGTTTATGGAGAAATTGGTTAGTTTTATAGTGATAAACGACGAATGGCGTCAAATTACAAAGTTATTACCCAAAGTGTGAATGGAACAAACTGGATCTACGAGAATGATGATAATTTATCGCATAATATTACGTATGAAAAGTAAACATATTTCACAATAGTTTATATTTTTCTTTTAATTTTATGTGATTTTTTGATACATTTATTTGAAAAATGTGCAATATCTCGTGAACAGTTCATGCTAGCGTTCTAAAGTTTATATCAATCGTTTTCTAATGAAAAATTACATAAGAAATGATTATTTACGTAACTTTATTGAATGTTTCAATTATTTGATGATTATTTTAAATTTCATTTCAAAATTTAGGAGGATTCTAAACATTCGATTGAGTGTAAAAACAATAAGCTTCCAGTATTCACTGATTGCGATGTTTGTTCCAAATTTTATTCGGATTGCTTGATTTGTTCGTGAGAAATCGTCTCCAGAGACCCAAGGACACGCACACACATACACACAGACATCATTTCAAAAACATCTGATTCGTGTTCAGAGATGCTTAAAACGTGCTCTCCCATGAAAACTCGAATTCGAATTTTCGACCCCGTCTCAATACTTTCCTTATACTTTATACTATATATATAAGGAAAGTAAAAATAGGGTTAAATGAACTTGGAGATTCTAAAGATGCTCAAGGATTGATGAAGTTTGTTTGTTCGACCTAGGCCGTCCGACCTACCAGAAGGTATAAGGTATCTGTTTGGCATCTATTGCCGCCCAATTTAGGATCGGACCTTCTTCCCTTACCACCAACTTCTCAGAAAGACTTGCAAACTCAAAAATTTAAAGCGCCCATAATCAGCTTGAACATGGGGACAGTTTGGGCACAGCCAATAACAGAACTCAAGTCGTCCGAGTGCAATCCTCCTGTCACCATGCTTTAATCACCTTCAATTGAAAAAGGTGAGACAGGAATTGATTTGAACAGAATAGGTGAAAATATACGTGTTTAAGTACGTATTCAAATCCGTATTAATGTGACATCCGGCAAATTTATAGATTAACTTAGATCTGAAATATAGTCAGATATATTATATAAGTTTAATTTATATACCACCAAGCAAATTAGTAAAATAATTCGGAGTATTCAGATGAAATTGGGACTAAGTAAACTAAAAGTACTAGCTAACTAGAAACAGTTCGCGAGTAACTTATAGTATTTTGAAAGCCTGTAAATGAAACAAATGAGTCTGAAAATATCTCATAAACTTATTGAAATTTACTCTAGTTTTACCTTACAAAATATTATTCATGAAAAATCATTTCGGTTCCATCGGACTGGAGCCTCCGCCGATTTTCTGTAGTTAACAGTGTTATACAAACTAGAACTTTGGAGACAATAATCCCACGTTCCTTGACTGGGTTGGTTGTTCTGTTCTAATCTTGATGACGAAAGTTTTTGACTCCAAAACCGATTCATACATTTTATAAATTAAGTGCTGTCCTTACATAAATGTTAATTGAATAATTATTCAGTTTTTTACTCAGTTCAAGTAAAAATGTTTCCTTCTTGTATTTCTATGTAGCCGATTTTACAAACTGTAAATGACAAAATAGTGCACATTAATTATTTTCGGTCGCATAATTTTTGTCATTACATATTTATATTTACAAACATTTCCCTTTTTATGTCAAAGCGAAAGTCTTAATTTAACTTCCTTTTATTTCTATCCCTATGTTTTGACTTTCATTTTAAAGAAATTAAAATCTATGAACAAAGCATTTTTCAGACATTTTTGGATTTTTGAAGCGTTTTTGCAACTTGGCGTCTTTTTTCATGTATTGTGTCATATTTTCTCATTATGTTTAACCAAAGTAATTAACGAAATAGGGCAAAAGTATTTCAAATATGTTTTGCATAGCTTGTTTATTTGCTTTAAATACATATCATTTCCTTACAGCCAGGCAGTGAAGCACTATTTTTGTAGAAAGTATATATTTCAATTAAACCTCGTCGAAAATAATTTTTCATTTTATTACCTTCTCTACATACACAGAACATTGTGTGAGGAATCTACTGTAACGGTGTCGAAAATTCGCATTCGAGTTTTCAAAGGAAGAGTACTCCTTGAACTCGAATCGAACGTTTTGATATGATGTCTGTGTGTATGTATAAATATATATATATATATATATATATGTGTGTGTGTGTGTGTGTGTTCGTCAGTCTATAGAAGCGATGCCTCACAAATGAAGGCTGCGTATCGAACGAAATTTGGTACGATGAATATTAGGAGCCTATTAAATTTAAAGGCAATCGAATGTCCGAAAGAAAGAAAAGTTCTTCTTTTCGTTTATGTTGGTGTTGTTGAGACCCAGACCGTCCGACCTACCAGAAAGGTGTAAGGTAATGTGTAAGGTTTATGTGTAACTCTTGGCAATACATTTATTTGACGAACTTAATGTCTCATTTAACGAAATATCCCCAATTTGGCGATAAATTTATTTGGAGCACTTGATGACTCATTTAGCGAATTATCACTAATTTAGCGATATGTCACCCTCAGATTGATATAGAGGTGATGTCTGTGTGTATGTATGTTAGTGAGTGAGTAAATGAGCCTGTGTATACGATGGCCCAAAAACAAATGCAGGCTTTCAAACGAAGTCTGGAACAATTATTAGAATCTGTATAAGTAATACTGGAACCCTATTTAATTTAAATATTATCGAATGTCCAGAAGAGACATAATTTTTGAATGAAATTTTGAAAAAATCATCGAAATGCCACTATCATTAATTATGTTACATATATATAATCATTTCTTATGTGATTCTTCATTAGAAAACGGTTGTCATAAACTTAAACACTATCATGATTTCAAATAAATTTAAGAAAAAATTATATAAAATTATAAAAGTATTAAACTATCGTGAAATAGACTCACGTTTCCTGTACAATATTACGCGACACATTTGTAAACGTCATTCTCATGGATCTAGATCTTCCCGTTCACAAGATAAGGTATTTTGTGGAGCAGTTTTATATTTTCATGACTAACAATTCTCCTATAGTCGCATTTATTTATATATATAAACCCTTCTATACCGCTCTGAGTAATGTTTGGCGATAAATTTGATGAACCTGGTGAATAATTTGGCTAAATACCTCCTCCAACTTGCCAACTTCTTAAGGCTCCAAATTATCGAAAATATCCCTAAACTTGAAAACATGACGCTCAATTAGCAAAACTCCAAATTCATTATTTAATTATTAAAATATTTTCGCTTCCGGACATAATCCCGACAAGCCAGAATCCCGACAAACGAAATCCCAACATGCCAAAATCCCGACTGGGTCGAAATCCCGACAAGTCAAAATCCCGACAAGGTCGAAATCCCGACAAGCCAAAATCCCGACAAGGTCGAAATCCCGAAAAGTCAAAATCCTGACAGCCGAAACCCACTCTTGCACAGACTAATACAACACTAAGGCGGTCATCGGAGTGACGTCACTAGGGTTAGAAGTTACTAATCAACACGCCCACCACCACACACACACGCAAATCCGCTGCAGGGGGTGCCACTCCGCTGCCACGAACATTTTCTGTGACGTCAGATGGAGTGAACTTGCAGTAACGACACAAAGCGCCACAAGATGGCGCGGCAATCGCCGCCTGAGATTATATATATATATCGCCTGAGAGTGCCGGCGGAATATTTTATTATTTATCAAGCTGTTTCAATCTGATCGTTTGTTGCGGTTGTTGTTTCTTACGTATCTTTTTACGTAAACTTTGTTTTGTTTTAAATCAATCCAGTCTTTATTAAGGCTAACTTATCCAGTCTTTATTAAGGCTAACTTATCCAGTCTTTATTAAGGCTAACTTATCCAGTCTTTATTAAGGCTTTTACAAGTCAATGGAATGGTCGTAAAGATCTGCAAACTTGTACTTTGAATGCATACTTACAAGTTAATGGAATGGTCGTAAAGATCTGTAAACTTGTGCTCTTGAATGCGAGTGTAAAAGTTACTGGAATATGTGTGTGATTTTTTATTTATATCTTTCACTGTTATTACTTTGTTATTTTAGTGTGTGTACCCAATGAAGAAACTAAATGCTTGTTATGAAACTAAATACATTTACAGAGGGTATTATTTAATATAACTTAATATTTTTATGATAAGTATTTCTTCTAGATATTGTCAACTTTGAAGTTCTTTAATATATACATAGTTTTATTTAAGTATTTGTGCATACAAACTAATATTGAATTATTTTAACATATACAACACCACATTGTAGGCTGGCAGCAAGGTTAATTTTCTATTCTAGATTTCTCAAGACATTTGAACAATGATATAATAAAATAGACTTTCTTGTTACTAGTTGATTAACTGATATAAAGTAGGATTATTTTAAATTTTCTACTTTGTTTTGGTTGATTTGCTGGTGTGAAATGTCTTATGTATATCTGAAGATTGAAAATATAAAGTTATAGTCTGATGAAGATGCTTAACCATAGTAAGAGTTACGGAGCGCAAAACCGTTATTGCGAACGCTGTTATATGCTCCAGGAGCCCGAAGCGGGTGACCACCACCACCACCATAGTAAGTGAAAAATAAATGTAATGATATAATTTGCTTGCTCGTATATTTTTCATCATGAATCAATATACTATAATACATTTAATTTATTATTCTGAAAGTATATCATAGTGTGTTTGTTAAACGATTAGTTTTTATATTTTTATATGTTTACATTGAATTTCGATTTGATATAAATTCTCTTTTTGATCTAAAAAACACTAATAAAATCAAGTGTTTAGCAATAATATAAGTTCTTCACTATAAAAGCATAACTTAAATCGTTTACTAGTTAGGCATAAGTACATCCCCCCCCCCCTCTAAAAAGATATACAACTCTTAGCGTTTTAATTATTTTTTTTATTTTCAATTATTACAGATAACATAATCGAAAATAACTTTATTTATATGCATTTATAAAGAAATTACGCGATGTTTATTAGTGTATAATGAAAATTTTAGAATGATTGCTTGTTTAGAAAACTTTCCGAACATATTTCTGTAAATTCGTATATTTAAAACAAAGTTCATTAATAAAAAAAAACATCGCCTCCTGTAATAACAATGACAGGTGTCAAAAAACGAAACGAAACTTTCAGATGATTTATATTTTTCAGAAAGGGAAATACAGTTTTATTATGTATGTACCCTTCCAAAAAACCCCAGTACTGCATATTTAAGTTGTGTTCACGTAAAATTAATGTTATTTGAGTATTTATTTTATATTTTAAATTAAAAAAAATTATTAAATTAATTTTGTTACCACCCTTTAACATTGGAGTCTACCGGACCGTTCCTGATTTTCAACTCCGAGTGACGTTGCGTCTTTACGTGCTCTCATTGGCTAGAAGTGAAGTGGCGCAACCTTATAGATATAATAACCTTGAATGCGCTGGACTCACGCTGGGCACACGCACATGGTTGTCTACGCCTATATGTATAGCTTGATCAAAATTATCGGCTTTTTTACATCTCTACATTTTACAAATTAATAGTTCTAATCACTAAATCAAAACAATTATGCCATTACTGAAATAAATTTTGACAAATTGAAATGACAGTCAAAGATTAAAATGATATAACAGGTCAGTATAAGATTTAGGAAATTCATTTTTTTTAAAAAGAGAAAAACACACATTCTGCCGTTGTCGAGGAATATAACAATGACATAAATTCAAATCTCTGCCCAATAAAAACATTCAGTTGCTTCTTTTGTTTGGGTACTCGTTTCTTTTACTGGTCACTAGTGGAGGGGATAAAGGAGGTAGGTCATAACCACGCCCCCAAATAGGAGAGGGGGGAAGAGAGATCAACCCCATACCAATCACTCAATGCCAGCCATTGTCACTCAATGCCAGAATATATGGCCATTGCCGTAGCAAGCGGATGGAGACAAGAGGGAGCGTGAGTCCAGCGCATGTGCATGAAGGGGGGTGCTGAGTAGTAAATTCTAACCCTAGTGACGTTACTGCGATAGCCGGCTTAGTGTTGTATTAGTCTGTGCAAGAGTGGGTTTCGGCTGTCGGGATTTTGGCTTGTCGGGCTTTCGACCTTGACGGGATTTTGACTTGTCGGGATTTCGACCTTGTCGGGATTTTGACTTGTCGGGATTTCGACCCTGTCGGGATTTTGGCATGTCGGGATTCTGGCTTGTCGGGATTACGACCCAGACCCAAATATTTTAATGTATGGATTATGTTGCTTATTACGCATGGTATAAATATTGTTAATTGTCAAGTTAAATTTGCACGAAATATAAGTTAATAGGGTCGAATTTTCCTGGATTAGACTTGATGCTACAGTTTTAAGAGGTTTGCCAAAGTATTTGAAAAGTATGTATTTTAAGTGTGACCGTTGTGTGAATAATATACATGCAGTAATTGTAAGGGTACAATATGCATGCAGTGATTGTAAATAACCCAGTCATAAAACCAAAAGCCTATTGCAATACCACATATCAACATAGATCCAGTTTCACGACATCTAACAAGACTAGTTGTCAGAAGTATGTATGCGGGCATATAAACTGAAGTCTAACTAATATAACCATAAGGCAAACAGATACAAATAATTTTCAAAGAAATTGATGTTGAAAAACTATGACGTAACTAGCCTCAATTGACATGCCATTTAAAAAGGTGAAGTTGACTACCACAACAACAAATGACACGATCCAGGGCCAATAGCAATGTATAGCCTCAAACTACAAAGCCAGATCGCATTGCCCTACTCTAAAAGAAATGAAGCAATGTGAAAAAGATAGACAGATTGTGATGAAGGAGTAATGGTTTTAAGGTATACTCGGCCTAAATGAAATATATAGGTCAATAATGACACGACCAATACTTTGGCTCCACAATTCGCAGAATATTAAATACCAAAAAAGAAAAACACATGGCACAACGGCATATGAAGGATGAATAATCGCAAACGTTAATGGTGGCCTGAAATTGAAAACAACCTGCAAAAATGAAGTAGAGGGTATAATGGTAACATTTGAAAATATTATAATATTGCGATAACTGCAACAATGCTGGTACAATCTAGCTGTGACTCTACCACATTATATATAAAGTCGCACTCTTGTCTCCTGATAGAACAGACACTCGGTTTGTAAATCATTTGGCCACAAGAGGACAAGATTTGATTTCTTTTCCTAGAGTTCATCTAAGGTAATATTTATGTTTTTATCTTTAAGTATCATGTGAGGTAACCTAATTAAACCTATCCTGGTAATAACACTTAAACAGTTCCTAAATCCCTTAAATTGCATTCGTATATGAATATATTTTTGGTTGTTTGCAAACACGATGACAGGTGCTATTATGAGAATCATTAAAGTTCATTCCTCATGTTGCAACCCATTTTTGTCCACAGGTGCTATGTCTATCATGTCCTCTCTTGTAAGGTCCAAAACAAAGAAAGACAAACAGAGAAACAACAAACAGAGAAAGAATCAATGGGATGAAAATAATATGGTTAATGCTGTCATTTTAGTCAGAGAGAAAAATTATACTTATGAAATACTTTGATAAAATAGAAACACATGTTTAGTCCAGGTTTTATCATATTTAAATTGTTCATAGATATATAGTTTTCTATAAAAAATAGAATTTTGTAAAATTTTAAGCTATTCCTATAATACCACATGTTTTGCTCAAGTCAGTATTGCAATACTTTTGGCTTTTTTAAATATTTACTAACTTGTTTAATTTTCCAGTTTGAGACTTTACACACATATAAAAAAAGTTTAAGTAATATACTAGTATCATTACTCAAGTTATTATGTATCCTTGTAATGGTCTTAAAATACGTCGCTTGGTCTTTACAAGTCAGGTTAGTTCCTTTTAGTGGGTTAATGTTATACTATTTATGAAGTTGTATGTTAATTAATAAAATAAATACGAGAATACCAATAAAAATATTTACATAGGTTCTATTTAGTAAAACATTAGCACCATTTATCTCAGAATATTTTTTGAGATAGATCCTTTAGCCATCACAAGACTGATTACCATTATGTTGAATTCTTAGTAATTTCTTATCTAATGTTCCCTCATAAGCAGTGATGTCTAATGAATATTTCATTATTGGTAATGAAATCTTTAACGTTTAAAGACTAACAAAATTTGGTCTTCACACTTCAACGAATAAAATACTTTAGAAATTTAATCTTTATATGTTACTAATTAATTATCTATGAGAAAAATTTGAATGGCGTATTATGATTTAAACACTATTATTTGTGACACATTATAATTTGTGAGATCTATATAACCTTCGGTTATCATTTCCCTCAAATGCGTTCTAATTTATGTTTTACTTTATACTAACAACTTCTGACTGGTTTGGTTATATAGACCGATTGGCGTGGTCTGGTAAGAGTCTAGCTGAAGTTCAGAATGAGGAGAGTTTTGATGAAAGGCTGGTAGAAGTCAGGAAGTTGGAACCGCTAGGAGTCGAATCGAGGTATAAGTGAAAAAGATAGAAAGTGCCTGATACTGATACAACTATGATCGTGAGGATCTAGTATCACTAGTTGGTCAAGGCAATATTTAGATGTCCTAAGAAGTTGTGTAAGGATAAACGATTTATAGCTATTTCTTTGATTTCGTAATGATCACCAGGTTCAGTTAAAGTTCATTAATGATATGTTTTGTTAAATAACGGAAATGTGAAATACTGGCTGTTTTAGTGTCTCTTTATTAGTAGTTATTTTAGTGCCTATTTATTATAATTATTTACGCAGCCAGCTGCTGTATTATTCTTGAGTGCAAAATAAATGTATTAAGTTAACTTCCTGTATGTTATTGTCCCTGTGTGTTATTGCTCCTGGCCGTAAGACCATTTTGTATCAATTAGTGTGTTATTGTCCCTGGCCGTAAGGCCCTTTTGTATCAATTACTACAACGTTTGCAGTTATGTCACTTTAGCTAACATAGCTTAGATTTACGCAACAAAGGTATGCAACCTTTACAATAGCATCCGATCAGGGTAGTAGCGTGATCAACTCCATCTGAGTTAAAGTTCCACCTATTACAAATTAGTAACCAATAATAATCAATTATTTATTTTACTTAAAGTTATTTCTTTAAATTGTCAGTATTGTCCAGCTTTATTCCACAGGTTTCCAAAGGATAAATACAGGGTAATTTTATAGTTATAAAGCAATATACGGTATCCAAAAATACTTATCAACACAATAATACTTATAAGCTGATAGCTTTGAAATGGAAGGAATGTCCTGATTTTATAATTCTAAGAACGTCCTTACGTGCGGGTTCTGTTAGTATCAGCCTCACAATTTCCTGGTTTGTCCTACAGACCGCACATAAATCCGGTTGTACGACTATTATAATGGTAACATAATATGAACTACAGACATGAAATATCGTTAACCACCGGATGACAATAATCAGCTCCGATAAAAATAGAGCAATGGTCGAAATATTTTATCATTTCAGAACATGAAGTATATAAAAAAGTACAAAAAATAATTCATTCTTTTCGTAACATAGTATTATCAGTTGTCAGCAAATAATATGTTACGGGATCAGATAGCTTCCAGAACTTAGATATAAATGACAATTAATGTCATTTCCTGACAACAAAGTAAACCTATAAAAGATGTCTAGATGTTTTTCCATCTTATCTTGTAATCTGTTTTCGAACAACATAGAAGTTAATTGTCTATCATACCAATTCTTGACATGAATAATCCACTATGGAAGTATAATCGATAAACAATAAAAGTGATGTATGGAAAAGGTTGTTTTTTTTTAGAAAATGTTAACTGATTGGGAAGCAAATCAGTCATTGGAATAGGAGGAAAACATTCTAGTTAGTTTGAATTAAATATACTTTGTTGAAATTTGAGTTCGAAAACTAAAGACATGCACTAAAGACTTTCACATTAAATAGATTTTCAATTAATCTGATGCCAATTTGCATCCATTAATGTGTGGTTAACAGAGGGAAATAAAAATAAATTAAGATTGATGCAATTAATGAAATTGTAATTTATGTAAAACTGCACAAATGTAAATACAATTATCTTGTACGCAAATAAATTTGTAAGGCTAAATTTGTTAAGCCTAAAAGAGGAAATTTAAGAATAATTCTAATAAATTAAGAAAGAAGTGAGCTTTAAAAGCTGTGTTCTGTAAAGAATAAAAGACGCTTAGTGAAGGGGAAAAGTTAAGAAAATTCAATTGCTCTTTGTCTGGAAATACAAAGATTGCAGAGTAACAAAAACGCTTAGCAAGATATTTATAGGACGCCAAACAAAGACATTCTACCCATAGGCGGCTTTCTGTGCGCAGCAAGGCCCACATGTGGCAAATAATTTCCCATTCGCTTTTAAGATCCATAAGAGCCGATATGGGGTACAGGTGGAGATACTGTATCCGCGCTTCTTGCATAAAAAATTACGGTTAATTGAGTTCTTAGAAATATCGTTATATTTTCCGTTCTATTGCTGCCAGGTTGTTATCGAATAATTTTAAGAGAGAATGAGTCAACTTTTTTATCACAGAATGTATCTCAGTAGTCAAATATTTTCAGAAAGAAACTTCTTAATTCGTATGTCACCAAACTTTCACAGGCGAAATTCTCTGGAGTTTTATGACATCTTAGCAGTTGCGAAATAGTGCAACAATAAAACGCGGGGTATCATATGTTAGAAACCTAGCAATAGATAATATATTAATACAAATGTGTGAAATACTTTCTAATACGTTGCTTTTCCTCGAAGAAGAAACGCTTTTACAGACAACCATTGTAAGTAAAAGTATGTGTTGCTTGACTTAGGTGATATTATGCGTGACCCTGGCGGTTTTGAAATATGAAGTGGAAGATTTACTTTCCTATACTTGGGAAAATATTGTTTTCTATCAATAACTAGAACAAAGACTCGACGTTGTCTGGTATTTTAAATGCAAACACAATTAAAATTACATTGGAACTCACAGCCAATTCACAAAAACCAAAGAATGCTTTAACAATACGCATGCTTAGAACAAAAAACTGCATATATTTTGACTGTTAATATATCAATATATTTTCCTCTCTGAACTCATCCAGCCTGTCAACACTAGAATGTTCTCATTTCACGTCTTTTCAATCTACACGAAGAGCTGAACACTCTCTGCTCTGTATCTAGCTCCTGTCTGACTGAAATCTCACTAAATTATGTTGGTATCTTAATTCTCTTGTGTGTGTTTTCTCGGGATTATATCACTCCAACTGGCTCCGCCTTTATCTGCCCATTGGAACATGAGCTTGTGCAAGGAAAATCTTCACTGGCCGGAGATACATTTGGAGTAACAGCCCGGTGTTCACAGAATCACGTGTCCTTTCGTCGTGTTTGGGACTTTTTACATGGCTACATCATATATTACTGTGGGAATTTTTATAAATCCATCAGAAACTACATAAAATCCAATGTCTCCTGGCGTTAACTGGTCTTCTTTAATGTTATCAGGATCTAGCATTTCATTACGCAGGCGCCGACTTAACGTTCATTTCTTGGTACCATAGCATTCTAGTATGACTATTCCACATGTCACTGTCTGTCGTCACAGAGCTAGTTGTATTTCTTTCTTTTACTGTAATTTCTAATAGGAATTCTAATAATAAATGATGACTTAAAAAACCTCATAAGTAGATAACTTGATTTTGAGTTAAGTGAATTTATTTATCACCAAAAAAAATACATACATTCATTACTATGCATTTATTTCAAAACTCTTAAAAGCTTTCTTTTAGTCTATAATATTTTCTGATTTATAGACAAATTCTTTCAATTTTCAATAAAGTATTATAAATTTGGAAAGATATATATTTAGAAAATAAAATATTATCAGTTTTTATATTTTCGTATACTTATAAACACAATTAATATCAGAGGCTAATATACATTTTAGTAAAAAATATTGCAGAAAATTAATTAATAAATCTAAAGGGATTTGTGACGAAAACAAGACTTTCGAGGTATTTTAATTATCAGCAGTATTGTATAAAGATAACATTTTGTAAATTAAATTCTTATACTTTTTGGTAAATAAGCATGTTAATAATCAAATTAACAGAAAATAAAGTTATTACAGACATTTTATTCGGAAACGCGTCTTGTATAAAACCAGTTATTTAAATTTAAAAGAATGGTACCTTTTTATCCAATTAACATACGTTTTCAAATACGGCATTTTCCTACTTCAGTGATAATCTGTTTAACAGAAATGTTATTTTATCTTTTTTGAATAGAAATCTTAAAACTATTATTTTACATAATTTTCAAGACAAAACGTATAATAAACTACCACTGTATTATTTCTAATCTAGTGTTATTTCTTTTAAACAATGTTTCTAAAGATTTATATAGTTTTCTTAAAGGTTATAGTTTTTAATACCCGGATACCATAATTCAATTTTTTTAAGTGGTTAAATTGTCTTACATAAAGAATCTTTCTAGTGATTTCATTATGGCTGTACTTGGAGGAAAATATTTTAAGTCTTTTTTTTTTATAAAATTATATTATCTGTTACCTACTATCGTAAGATTCTTATAAAAATAATTTTAAGGTAAGATACATTTACGGTTTCACATAGTATATTTTGTGTACATATTCTAAACCTGTACAGAAATAATTATAAAGCTGATTTTAAAACCACACATAAGAGATGAATAGATTGTGTATGTTTAAATACTATTCGGATATTCATTATATTAAAAGCAAACTAAATATTTTTTATTTTCATATTTTTTTTTTCTCACTAACAGTGTTCGATGCAGTGCGAGTTTGTGAACACTTTTAAAGCATATGAAAAATAAAAACTTTGTTAGTAAAGGGGCATAAACAGGTTGAATAAAATATGAACCGGTTTCAAATGTAAAAAATAACTGTCTCCTTCGGGATAAATCTGACAGAGCACTAGTATCATTAAAATCAATTACGGGTCTGTCAAAAGTATACTTGGATCAAGTTACCAAGAAAAGTCGTTGTTGCCAATGAAAATGCAAAGAAAATAAAAGAAAAAAACATGGAAGAGTATAAAGAACAGTAGAAGCATATAAAACAATTCCTGAGTGAGCAAGACTATGAACTAGCTGTCGTATGATGAAAATTAGAGGCACAACTGGTTTCGAAATAGGCTTGAGTAACCATATCAACTAACATGTAAAAAGATGCTCAAAAATTATATAAAACTCTTAAAGCAAAAATATATCACTTCCTTTTAGCAAATACAAGCATTTTACCTTTTTAAGAGACATTCAATATGACACAGTATTAAATATTAAATATTTACTCCCTTTGCTTCATAATTTAATCATACCTTAACCACATTTATTAATACAATAGATAAAAACATCATAAGTACCGCAGATACTGAAAACTGCTCTACTAGTTTCAAAGGCAAGTACTATACAAAGCATACTAAGTTGATGCAAAAAGTGTATACATTCCTGACTGTTTATATTCTCTTTGAATGTATTCCCTTTCCACACGTAAAACTTTGTATAATCAGTTCAATTTTCTACCTTTAACCAAATTTTCAATATTACTGTTAAATAAATGTCTTATAAGCACGACATAAAGTACCTATAATTAGAAAGTAAAGGCATGAAGTGCCCCATCTGTTACCTCATTAGAAGGGGCTGTGTTATAAGTTTCTTCGAAATATTCAATATTCAATGATCCGGAATGTGAATTAATTAAAGCAAACTTGTTACGGTATAACTTCAAAGAACATTGTTTTATACAACCAGGTACCACAACGATACTATTATTACTTATATTAGAAGGGTTAGATTTTTGGGAAATGAATAAAATTGTATTAATCAAGAATTTTGAAATTTCACTTTATATATTACGAGCAGTATACCCGTTAATCGTAAGGAATATGCAATATAGTAAAACTTAAAATTCACAATCATGTACAAATTCCTACAGTATTCTAAATGACATTATTATTCAAAACATTATATGAAAATATTTAAATTGTGTTCCTAAACATAAGTTTAAGAATCTGTGTTCTCGCTATACAAAATTATCTTCACTGTCTGATCTGACGAACAAAATGTCCTAATCCTGTTTTTAAACAGAGATACATAAAATGGAATTTAAATCGGTATATACCAAAATAAAAGCACTAAACATATATTAGAAGATATGTCCGTACTAGTTACAGTCTCATGGATTAGAAGATATATCCCTAATACTTATATTTTCATAAATTAGAAGATTATACCCGTGTATTAGAAGATCTATCGTACTGCAATATATGGATTTGAAAACTCTTACACCAAAGTAAAACAGATGGCGTAATAAATTGAAAATATCAATAACCCTCCTAATTTTTAAGTCCAAAAGGCCGTACTGGATACAATCCAATCAAAAATGCAATTCCGATCAAATTTATTTATATACATTTCTTTATTATTTAAATCGAAAAGATTTACTGTTGTACTATTAACTCATTGAGTTTAATTCCGTTATTTAGCAACATGATATCATTTTATCTTCGCATAACTTTGTGGGAAAATATTATCTGCATAATGCTATCTCAATGGGAGGTTCAATAGCTCGTTTTATATTAATATCTCGATAATCCCTGATCGAAATGTGGACTAAATATTAAGTGGAATTATTTTAAGCTTACCCCGAAAATTCTATCCAATAGGGTTTAGTCTTTTTACCTCGATAATGAGACAAACACACAAGCACATACAAATAAACAGACATATGTTGAATTTTATTTACATCCTAGAAGTACACCCGTTCTTTACACGAAATATATAATAAAAAGAAATTAAAATTTCAATTATGTGCAGTTTTCTATAATATTTTTGATTACATCGTTATTCTAAACATTTTTTAATATTTAATTTAATTCTCCTAAAAAGATGTATAATAATACCTGTTCTAGCTATACAAAATTATCATCGCGGGCAGATCTAACAACATCTTGGTCCCGTTTGTAAACAAACTTACAAAAACTATTATTTAATTCCCACAAAACGACAGAGATTATCAGAAAATTTGAACTCAATTTTGTAAAATATTGAATTTTCATCAATTAGTATTCATTTTTTTTAATTTAGTATCATGCTATCAATCTGCCAAATTTTCATGAATTTGACGGCATTTTAAAAAGTCGCCAAATTTGTCGGAAAATGGGACAGTTGAACTTAAAGAGATATGATACCGAAACATCATTACAATAATATCATCTTTCAAAATTCAATTAATTTCATTGATTTGGTGTCATTTTTATCAATTTGACAACAGTTTTATCGATTTGGTGATATTTTCGTTTATTTGGCGATATTTGAGCAATTGGCCACATTTTAAAAAAATCTCCAAATTTGTTATCAAGTAGGATGATTGGACAAGAGAGTCAAAAGCTACTGAAACATCAGTACAACACTATCTCCTTTCAAAACTAAAGTAATTTCATTGATTTGGCATTATTTGGCGGTATTTTTATCAATTTGGCGGTATTTTTATCAATTTGGCAACATCTTTATCAATTTGACGATATTTTTAGCGATGTGACAACATTTTCATCAATTTCGCAACATTAAAAAGTGGCCAAATTGACGATATCTCTCCAAATCCCTCACCAAGCATTATAGAGACAGGCGGACGAAACTATTTATTTATATTTACGTTGATTAGAAGATCATACCCATGCATTAGAAGATATACCCGTAATACAATATATGGATTTTGAAAATGTTTCCCCAAACTAAAACAGATTGTGAAGAATGTAAGTATTTTAATGTAAGTATTACAGTGTAAGAATTTGAAAATATCGATAATTTCTATACTTGTTAAACCTAAAGGTCGTAATCAAATCAAAAGTGCAATCCCGGTAACATTTTTTTATTATATAGATTTTTTTATTATTTAAATCGAAAAAATTATAATACTGTAATAACTCATTGGGTTTAATTTCGTTTCTTAGTAACATGATTTTTTTTTCAAATATAAAGTCACTGGGTTTAATTTCGTTGCTTAGCAACATTATACATTTTTTTTTTGGCAAATAATGTTGCAGAACAAATGTCGTTTTTATAATACTATCTCAATGAAAGGTTTAATAGTACGTTTTTTATTAATATCCACGGATCTTAAAAACTCGAAACATGGACAATATTTTAAGTGGGGTTATTCCAAGTATATCCCGAAAATTTCATCCAATTCGTTACAGACGTTCTCCAGTGATGATGAGACAATATAAACACACAAATATATCCACAAATATACACACAGACAGATTTTCAATTTTATTTATATGGATAGATATATTAAAAGTATTCAAGATCAGCAATCTTAATAGTTGTTCAAGAAATTAATTTTAACAGTGCTTTGATGGGTTAGCTTTGCATTTGAAAATATATTTTATATATGTTTTAATGTATTCATTAGGATATCGGTACATCTTTATCAATTTAGCATTTAAGGGCCGCATATTTATAGAGCATATAACTCTTGAAAGTTGTGATCAAACTTATAGATTTCGAATGATAATGCAAGTTTGCCGCATATTTTTGTATAACAAACATTCTCTCGTCTGAATATTTTCGGTTACACTGTACAACCTAAAATATATTAAAGAAGGATTGTATTCGGATATTTATGTGTGCACTGTACACAAATCATTGCTAACACAATTTTAGAAAAATTAAAAGTAAATCTAACTGTAAACAGTTTTTCAGTCTGTAACAATCAAATAATTCATACGAGCAAGATCTCACTGCTTACAAAATGATTACTTTGAACAATAATAGATAAAAAACATTTTAATTTATATTTTATAGAGTTTTGGCTCTATCTGTCGAACAGGGTGTCTCAAAAAGCATAAACGCAAGCAGTCAAAAAAAGTTTATTCTTCTTAGGTGTGGAACAAGATATCTGAAAATGTCACCGCAATACTCCTGTCGTATCGCCTGAATGTTCGATTCGACAGTTTGTGAAAACGCGGCTTGAAAAACTCACTTTTTCGACGCCTGCTTTGTGTTAAGCCTTGTTTAGATTATTTTATATGCAAAAGTCTGGTTTTGTCTTGAGATGTGGATTTTATGTTTCTGCTGTTCCTCTTCGTGGCGCCTGTCCCGTCTGTGACGTGAGTTCGAAAGCGAACTTTTTGGAGTTTTTGCGCCTCTCTCAGCCAATGGGAGAGCGGCTTGGTTGTCGTTGGGAAAGTGCGGTCTTGTCCGGGGGCTTTTGAGAGTGGGATTTTAAGAAGCGCGGATGGTAGGAGACCCGGAGGAGAAAAACACCCGGTAGTGAAGAACAAGAAGAGTAGGCCCGGTGGCCCCCATACTGCTGAGGATTATTGATTTTCCCAAAATCTAATCCTGATGGATACCTGTGGAAGAATCTTACCTGGATCTGCAAATTATTCAAAATTTAATTCCTGTTTTTCTATTTTAGGTATCGTTTTGGAGTCTACCGAAGACCGTTCGGGTGGGGTGTGGTCCCTGACGGCATTGAACTTTCTGTTCTGGTAGACTTTTACTTTGGGTGTGATTTGCAGAATTTTTCGTCTTCCATGTTAGTTACTGTTTTAATCTGATGATACTGGAGAATAAGAGGTTCGACGTAAGCAGAAACTTTGAGGTAAACTTTTGAATTGAAAGATATATTTCTGGAACAGAGAACAATAAAATTGTCATTTCAAAACCTGGAATAAATATGAATGCATCCTAGAAAAAGTGATTTTTGATGGAATCCTTTATATTGTGTTTATATTGATAATTAAAATAAGTGATTAATTAAATAAGGATTCTTGAATGTTGGTTTATAATAATTTTAGTAGAAAGCTTAATTACTTAACATGTTCTTCTCTATTGATATAATTATCAGAAATAGTTTCTGATAAGTATCAAATTTGATTTGAATGTTGAATATCTCAATTGTTTGAAATATAATTTCAATTTTAATGGTTTGCACCTTAATAAATATGAATATTAATTTTAATGTGTTAAATTCTTTACACACCCTGTTTTATGTCGTTACTTCTACCCATCTGTGGACTGGTGTTTCCAGACCGTAAGTACTCCTGGGTTATGAATGATCATATTTTGAATGATGTGTTTGGTTCTCGCAATGTACTTCCGAGTTTTCGATCTTCAATGCATGTCGGTTGTGAGGTCGGTTTCGGTTTCACTTTCGTTCCGACTCACCACCGATGTGGCACTACAAAAGAAATCGTGAGTAATTGAAGAACGCAAATATCATTTTATGTGTGGAAAATAATATTCATCTATTCATATATAGTAGTATTTGCATTTTTATATTATTATTTATAATAAAAATTAATGTGTGTTCTTTTCTATGACTATGTATTATTTATCATTCCACCAATATCACACACATTTGGTTATCAGAATTTCAGAGAAAATTGAATGAATTTAACTGGAGAAAAAGAAAAAGTTAAGAAGATTGAAAAAGCAGACTTTCAGAGTGTAAATATTTAGCAGTTATTGTACTTACAACATTTTGTCTCTGTAATATATTTTGTTCTTAAAAGTAGAATATGAATTTTCAATATAGCATTACATAAAACAAACAAGTTGAATATGAAAAAAATCCATCACATACTTTTAATAAAATCTCAAAAGACGTTTATAACATTCTGCTACACATGCAGACAATACCAACAGAGTTGATAATTTTGTGTCTGAAACTGAACAAACGACATATGCATAAACGGCAGTTTTTATAGTAATCAATTTGTTAGCAAGTTCTGCAAAATCGAGTGCAAAATCGCGCAAACGGGCTTTGAATAGCGCTCTTTCAGCCCTTCGACAAATTAGCATTAAATTAGCATTGCACTATTAAAATAGCATTAATTTAAAAATTAAATAAATAGAAAAACTCAAACAATTTCCAATTGTGGCTTCCAGATACTTTATAAATGTAACTGTAGCAGTACTCCTGTTAAATACTAATTATATATTTCAAATTAACTATTTACATATGTCTAGTAGTACATCATGGTTACTTCAAAAATTGTTATAAAAAATTAAAATTAGTCATAGCTTAAATCTAATGTCACGTATCTGTAATAATAAAATATGTTTACCTGTTCGTCTATAGCGGAAAATATAAGTGATGTACGACGGTAAAATTCAGTAAAGGTGTACTTTGGCTACCGAGAAAAAATATCTCATCGGGATTTTTTTAGTATTCAAATTAGTTTTTTTAATTATTACATACTGAAGCGCCATTCTGCTAGATTTTCGCACAAATTAGCTCCATAGCGATCGAAAATACTAGATTCCATTATATCAGAGATTCCATTATAACATCAGCAGCAAAATCGAAGAATTATTTTTCAAAAAAAGCTTTGAACGGGATCCATACTACCTATAGACAAATTATAAAGAACGCACCTAAAACAACTCAGGTGGGGACTACGCCATTTACAAAATTGAATCAATGAATGCAATTAATCCCAGCGTTCAATCCCAGACAACATCTGCTGCATTTTCTAGTAGTATATAAAAGTTATTTAACATCAATAGCGTATCACAAGCGTTTCTTTATAATTATTTTTAATCATCCCATCCTGCAGCCATTTTTTTAAATGATAGGTCGCAGGACTTTACTGGGATATTTCATTAAAAGCTCAGTTTCCTCGTTAGTGGCCGAGGATTATAACAGTGATTGCATCCTTCATTCCTAAGACACATAGCGTTTAATTAACGTAAGTGTTTTTGCTCATGATGAAAAGAAAGTGAACGAGGACTTGAGCAAACATTTTCTTTCTTTCAAAAAACTTTTGTTTATAAGGAAGTTAAGGTATTAAGTGTCACAAAAGCAGTATTGTATCAGACTAGTAGATTCCGGGATAAATTATAACAAAGAAACTCATTTTTTAATATTTAAATGTTGTAATTAACCTTACGTAACTCAAACCAAGTATTATCACATAAATAAATTCAAAACATATATTTGCTTAGCCAAATATCTAAATGTTTTTAGGTTTTTGCATGGAGTGTATATAAAGATAATCATTGAAACTTTACAAAAAACTCTTTAATAGAATAACTTCTGATAAACAGTTCAAAAAAAATATGCGTTTTTATTAGCATACTTGAATATCATACAAGTGAAGATAAACATTAGAAGAATATGAAAGTAAATACCAGAATAACAGTGGTTATTTATCCTCCAGAAAATTAAAATTAATTTGATCGTATAATTTTCCAGGAATATTCATTAGGAACATAATTTTCTCATAGTGCCGAAAATTGTATAACAACATTCTTTACAAATTCTTCATACTGCTCTGATAGAAGAAGACATATGAAAACTGTGTGACTGCAATTGTTTCAAGGGTGCTATAAGCTCATTTATATAGATCCGAAGCAGTATTTGCCAATCCAAAGATAAAATATAACTGTCAGGTAACACGCAATACACAAACGATACGTGAACATTCAAGGAGGTGCAAGAGCCATTAAAAGCAATTCCATGGTCATAAATATTTCATCTCAAGTTGATAAAGTGGCCTCCGATATTCGTCAAATCATCACGCTAGATGGGAAATTATTGCCGAACTGATATGAAGTTTAAAATAAAACTGAACAGGAAGTATAATTAAGGATTACAATAATGTTGAATTGCGGGCCAAAGAGGATCATGTGTTCCCTGTTGTAACGATAATAAAAACGTAAAATTTCTGACAAAATATGCTCGTTTGATCTTTGTATGTTCTAACGATTTTAAAAATGTTAAATTACCAGAAAAATACGGTTAGTTTGTTCATTTCCTGTTGTAACAATTATAAAAAAAAAGTTAAATTACTGGTAAATCAGGTTAATTTTGACCTTTGCTTGTTTTAATGATTATAAAAATATATATTTACTGGCAAAGCATATTTGTATGTTCATTGCCTGTTGCAACAATCATAAAAACGTCGAATTGCTAGTAAAATATGTTCTTTTGTTTTTTTGCCTGTTGCAGCAAATGTACCAGGACTAAGTTACTGGTAAGACAAATTCATTTGCCCTTTATTGTTCTAACGATTATGAAAATCTTAAATAACTGACAAAACAGGTTCGTTTATTTTTTGTCTGTTCTAAGAATTATACAAACACTTTACACACTTATTTTTAAAAGTTAGTACTTTTTGGTATTTTTGAAGGTAGCCTTACACTTCAAAAGACATTTCAGATAACAGCCTCCGTGGGCCAATTCGCACTTATTATACGCTCGTCAACATGGACTAATCGATGTCTGTAATGACAGCGAGAAACTCGTCCAATTTTTGCGAACTCGACTGGTTTAACGATTATGATTATATAAATATTAAATCGCTGTCAACACATGTATGTTTGTCCTTTGGATGTTGTATCAAATAAATACGTTAAATTACTTGTAACACAAATAAGTTTGTTATTTTTCTGTTGAAACAATTTTAAAAACTAATATGGTTGGAAAAAGACAGATTATGTTGTTCTTTGCCTGTTGTAGCGGTTATAATAACATTAAACTACTGCAAAAATAGGTTCGTTTGTTCATTGAATGTTACCTCGCTGGTGTATTTGTATTTTTATAATTAATACATACTGCTTTAATCTTAATTACGGGAGACACATAACGCAATAAAAGCAGAGGAACTCACGAAAGAGAATTAACTGCTTTAATACAACTGTTTGATTGAGAAAATGAGATTAGAATAGCCGTTCCAAAATATATTATCGTTTAATTCCTTCTCTTTTTACTCTATTCCTTCTCTAAATTCAAATACATTTACACTCACATAAACTGTAATTTGATTGTTTTCATAATATTTTTCGCATACATGCTACAATGCTCAAGTAAAATTTGATGTGCTCAATTAAATAACATAAAAATCTAGTAACAAAAAGAGAAATGCATAACCATTCTTTGGTCGTAGCTACAACGTAATCATACAGCCATAAAATTTCAATATTAACTACCATGAGAAAGTCATCCAACCGAAATAATTAAATAGACACATTAATAATCTGGTATGTAACGTCGCCGCACTAGAAAAGAACCAAGAAGGCAGCTAAGAAGAATAACTGGGCGACGTGAATCGAAGCGTGATGAAATCCAATAATTTAATTAGAGTTCTCTCCCAACGAACATTAAAACATATTTTTTTCCTTCATATGACGGCTGTAGAAACGCTGATAATTTAAAAATATTTTTAACAGAACAAGAAACTAAATTTGAATAATTATTGTCAAATAAAGAAATGTATATTAAGAAATATCATTAATTAGGTATAGACTTAACCAAAACTTGTGGTATTTATATATGTCTGTATATACTAATATTTTTATTGGTAATAAGAAATTATCTATCTTTATTCCGCTCTTGGTGTACTAAAAATGCGCTTTCTTGCAAGGGGCCCGATATTTCTACAAAGATTCGATGTACCGTAAAACTTGATTTATTTTTATCTTAGTAACTACCGACAATAATACAATTCTATAATATTAAAATTTGGTAACCTGTATCTATCTATCTATCTATATATATATATATATATATGATCATATAAAAAACAGCAATCACACTTAAATGGCGAGTAGCAGTTCATGTAAGAGGATTTTAACTATCTGTCGAAAACGGAAAAAAAGATTTGAAAGCAAATATTTTTAAACCTTTCTTTCCTTTTTGGACATATATATATATATATATATATATATATATATATATACAAGTATATACACGTATATACAAGTATATACAAGTATATATACAAGTATATACACGTATATACAAGTATATATACAAGTATATACTTGTATATATATATATAAATAGTATAAAAAGAATTTTTGAATTGAAAAAAGAAGGAAGACTTAGCGAGAAGCTTACTTAATGGCGGTAAGGGGTTGTGACCTTACACCCCAGCTGTCAACAAGCTTGTCATAAACGCCGCGGCATTGCACTCCTGGACGCCAGCCCTGGCTGAAGCCAACCCCCGGAGTGACAATAACAATTATCACAAGACCGTTAAATAAGAAAAATCCAATGGTAATATGAAGGCCTTCACTGGATGAGCAACTGGTCCCTTAGACCACTATTACCTGTATATAACTTCGTGTTATCGTTCTGCGGTCCTGTTATGCATAGTATGCGAACCTTCATATGCCAAATGATATAAAATAGATTTTAACTTTGAACAATAAGCATTATTGTTACTGTATAAATTATCAATATAATGTAGCATAAAAGGAATGGGGTATTGCTGTAGATATGCTTGCTGTAGAAATGTCCGATCAAAATCAATACGGATGTCTTCATTGTAGATAATTCGCTGAATTCTAGCCAATCCCCCCAAGAATACATTCCTAAATATATTCAAGTGAAGATTGGAATTCCAATGGATCAGACCGTTTATAGGTATATTAAAACTTTTTCTTTTATCATATATAGTAAAACTTACAGGTATTGTACTGAAATCTATACTTAAATCTAAAAATTCCACTACATTTTTAAGTGCAGCAGGATTTTCTTTCAAAATTAAGTTTGGTGGGTAGAAATCAAAATTCGTACTATAATCTTCATTTTCATATCCGACTATCAAATCATCCCCAAAACGTAGGTATATGATTTCATTATTAAGATGTGATTGGCTTTCATAAAAATTGAGGTACAGATCAGCAAGTATAGAAGAACACCCCCCCCCCTCCCATGGGAATGCCTTTAATTTGCTGATATATAGAAATACCATTAAAAAGGTAGTTTTCTTTAATGACAATATTAATTAAAGTCTTATATTTAATGAATTCTATTGTTTTCTTCAAGTCGTATTCTTCATATAAAAGGTTTAGGATATTAGATAAGTCTTCAAGATCAATATTGTTGAAGACTTCCTGAAAGTCATAGGTTTTAAAGTATAATGGATTTTTGTGATATTTTACAGACTTTATAACTTCTTGACTGTTCTTGATGATGTAACTAACTTTATTATTGATTTGATACAACAGAGGTTTTAAAAGTTTTAGTAGAATAGAATTAGCTTTTGTAAGATAAGTATTACAGCCGACTGTAACTGGTCTGAAACTAGTAGGGCACTTATGCAATTTAGGAATAATCATTAAGTATGGGTACTTAATTATGCCATTGTATTTAATACCTGTTTTTCGATATAAGGCTTTAATCCTATTAGTAATCTCTTGGTGGGGAAGGTTAACTTTTCGATATAGCATAACATTTTCATATTTTTCTTTTAAGGTTTGAATATAATAGAATTTTCAGGTAAATGCGTAATTGCTTGAAACTTTATCAGTGTATGTAATTATGAACTTATCTTGAATGGTCTTGAGATACTTAAAGTTCAGTTTGCAAATGTCATGTGGTTGATATAAATTTTTATAAAAAAACTTGAAGTCGTTGCATATCCTGTAACGGCATTGTTTGAAGGTGAAGTGAGGTATACTGAATCGAATTGACAGCTTGACAAGCTTGTTGACAACTGGGGTGTAACGTCACAACCCCTTACCGCCATTAAGTAAGCTTCTCGCTAAGCCTTCCTTCTTTTTTCTATTCAAAAATTCTTTTTATACTATTTATATTTATATCGTGTATAGTATATGTAGCTGCTTTGCGCATATATGCTATAACACTTCAATATCTTTAATAACTTCCATTTTCCATCTTATATATTATATATATATATATATATATATATATATATATATATATATATATATATATATATGTGTGTGTGTGTGTGTGTGTGTGTGTGTGTGTGTGTATAATACATGAAATGTATTTAGCGACTGGCGCGAAAAGAAAAATACAATGTTGTGCTCGGTACTTGAAATCGAAATGGGCATTTCAAAGTTCGAAATCCTATAACCCAACCTTGTCTGAAGGCAATTTGTTATCCACCATTCTAAATCGAGAGTTTAACTTTCACATCTGCAACAATAAAATTTGTAAAACCTGCCCGAATGTGGATCCTACTCAACTAACCATCGATGAAGAAAAACTTTATTTCTGTAAAATATTTATGTTTCACAAGCTTAAATGTACTGTCTGCCAGATGGCATATGCGGGACAGACTAGCACTCCATTGTATATTAGATTATAAATATCCTGTACCATTAGGACGTACAGTATATAACTACAAGCTTTTGTTGATACAATTAAGCAATTCAGTATCTTGTTCGTGTTCTGAATCACGCTATCAATCTTTTATAGACCAACATCATGGACAAGTAATAACAGGAAACCCAAACTTAATTAATGAACCAACTCTCAAGCAGTTACTATGTTATGGATACAAATACAGGCTTTCCCTTTTATATAGCAAAAATAAAATACTTGCTTAAATATATATATTAAGTTTTTCCAATGGATATTGATAAATTTATTTATAAACTATCAGGTAAATACAACTGCCCTATTAAAGTCTTTAAGGATTGGCAAGTACAAGTCATCTGGCACGTAAAACAATTGCTTAACCATTTACCCCTATATAGTCTTATGCACATAATTACTAAGACATTTTAAATGAGATCAAATTACTACAAGATAGATTTGTAATCACTTATGTAGATAAATCTGCTAGTATATGCAAAAAAATATTATTTGGAAAACCTCAAAAATACTTCAGTATACTACATTTGTATCTTTAACTCCAATACAGAATGGTATATCTATTATCAGAAAACAAATCCGTCCTTATTTCCAGCTACTTAAACTAAAACACAATCTAAATTTTGCTTACATGGTATTTATACAAAAATTCCATAAATCAGCTATTACTTTTAGCGCTGTTACTATAGGGTTTAATTCATATACAAATGCAGAAGACAAAAAACTTCTACCTATTATAAATCAAATATTTGATCATTTTAACAGCGCACTCATATTACCAAAAATATTATAGAGCTGGTTGAAAACAAAACAACTACCTTTCATTCATGCAATAAAAACTTTTGATTTTAAAAACCTCTTTAATAACATAGACATGCATGATTTATATAAAGTCATAATAATTGTATATGAACAATTTGCTCAATCTGATAATATCACAGTACCAAAATTTAAAACTTTATTAGCATTCATTCTATTCAACCAATATTTATCTCAGGGTAATAGCATTTACAAATTAAAACAGGGAAGTCCACAGGGAAGAATCTCATTCACCATTCCAACCAACTTATATCTACACTATTATGAAATTAAGCATCACTTCCATAGCCATATCATGTATAGATGCATTGATGATTTCATTACCACAAAGATTGCAAAAGGTACATTACCATAAAGATTACACCAATGTTAACCTTTCAACTTTATCCTCCCTATCTATAACTTATTGAAAACGTTTACTCATCAGCCTGGATCCACTACCTTGATGTTAGTTTACTAATTCAAAATGAAGATAATCTCAAATTTAATATTTATGACAAAATAGCTTCCTATACTTTCAAAGTCAACAAACTTCAACATTTTTCATCAAGCATTTCAAACTCATTGTTTAAAAATATTATTAATAATCAGTTAAAGCGAATCAAAAAGTTAAGTTCACCATGTTACTTTGAAAAAAATATTCAAAATTTAATACCCACCACCATCAAAAATCACTGCCCGCCAAATCTTATTTTCTCTATCATAAAAGCCCATTTCAAATTTAAATTCAACGCCACACTCAAATTACAGCAACTTATTGATAGATCAGACTCAACATATTTTGAATAATTGAAAGCAATATCCATCAAAGTTACCATTACGTACAACCATATCATCAAATAGTATAACTTCATTTTCGGAAATGAGTTATCATTTAATTCAGTGATTATACTGGATTTGGAATAATATTTACAACACTAAATTATTTAATTTATTATTTAATTAATTTTATAGAACATTAAGATCATTAAGTATTTTCTATTCACCATGTTACAATCATTGACTAAAACTTTAACGGTAACCAATTTTCACAGACTCATCCTTCATTCCATTCGATAGTTTCATGTAACAATGGTAACAATATTTATGTTATTTTATTTCTTATTCCTTATTCAAATTAAAATTCTTTAGATGTTATTGTATTATTATACAAAGGCATTAAACTGGTTTATGTATTTTGATGTTTATTGTTTATTAATTATTGTTAATTCTGATCCAAATATCTCCATGCTTCTACGTCGGGCCATATGCATAAGTTCTGTAATAAAATTTACAGTTATGCAAGAAGAAACGTCGAATTTCAGTATTTCCGAACCAGGGGCCCTACCACCAACACATCCTAAATCTACCCGGGTTCGAAATAACCCGTTATTCCGCACGTCAATCAAATTTTACGAAATGTGGTGCCACTAAGTCTTATTAGGGTGCCTAAAGCTGTACGAAGGTTCGTAAAAAACCCTTGATAATTTAACCCTCTCAGGAGACCGTGAAACATGAAATAGGGTACGTAATAGCAGTATTCAAGATGGCGGTCTTGTATTTGCGAGTGATCGTTTTTGAAAGAAAGAAAAATTCAACCACAGAAGATAAATTAATTATGCTAATTGACAATGAATTTGTTTCATTGTTCAGGTTAAATTACCAAGTTGCCGACCAAATTTGTATCAAATGCTTCGATAATAATTTCCTTGGAAAATGTATAACGACGATCTTGAGAAATTTTACAAGCACCAATTTTCATCAAATCTGAACATTTTATTCCACATATATTAAAATACAAGCTCATTTGTTTACTTCAAAGGATCTGTCCTATCAATTTTCAAAATATTTCTTTTATTTTTTTTCTATTTGAAAGTTCGTATAATTATTTTAGGTTTCAGCTATGTTATCGTTAGCAAACTCAACTATCTCTCTTTTACGAATCGTTAAATAAACGTCTGATAGAATTTTAAAAATAAAACCTGTATTTTCTCTATATAATTTTTTCCCCAAAACAATATTAAAACAACTTCAAAATGTATTCTACTTTTAACAGAACATCCTGAAATAGCACCGTAAGTTTTACAGCATGTAATTTCTAGACGCTCAGCAATCGAGAGGTCTCTGGTTCGAATCAAAGCGGGTTTTATTTTTATAACTTGTGCTGCCATCTGTTACTTAAATATTCAGGTGAAATGTTTTGTAATAACATGCAGAGCTTTCTGTTTAAAGTTTTATCCTCAAATTACCAAACATGAATAAATTATTAAGTTTACGTTTTTATAAAAATTTATTTTGAACTTAATTTGAAAATTTTTTATACTTTAGCTAAGTATACTTTATACCAACTAAAGATGAAATATACATTTTCTACTATGACAGATGATGTTTACTTTAAAATGAATTTTCCCGTAGTCCGTAGAGAGCTAGCTCATCATTAACACACGCAGATGTAAAATTTTGTTCAGGTTAAATTATTTAAGAAAAAAAATAACATTTTGCTAAATATATTTCATTGTTTTTAATACTATAATTTCACTTATCTGTGTTTTACTTTTGTAAATGATTTTCGCTTCTTTATGTTGTTTATACTTGAGAAAAAAACTATTCGAAAAGATTTTCCCTAAGCATTTTACACGAATTTCATCATCATATTTTGTGAAAGCCCCCCCCCCCCAATACTTTTCAAATACTAAAAGCAAGTACAAGATATATATTTTACTACTCATCACATTTTCAGAAAAATTTTGTATTTTTTAAATTTGTAAAAGTAAGTACAACACAAATAAAATGAATATACAGTAAAAACTCTGGCATTTAAAATGTATTTCTTAAATGTGAAAGAATTTCAACAGCTTAACAAAAACTGTTAAAACATTCTTAATTTGCTTTTCTGTGACACTGACATCAAAACCAAACCATAATATATTAATCCTAGTTTTATCTTTTAGATGCGCAAACTATGAATAACTTTAGGTAATATATTCCTTTATTAGGTGTATTTCCTTTTTTGGGACTTGGAAAACAAGTATATTATAGTTTTCTCGAAAATTGATATCAAAAGCATTTAGTACATTTAATATTTAGTAATTCATTTAAAAAAATGTATTTCTTTTCCAACCTTTTGCTTAGTTATAATAAAGGTAATTATGGTTAATATTATTGGCAATCGAAAACACAGTTCAATTAATCAAAATATTCTTCATCTGCGAAAAGGTAATCGGTGAAAAAAAAGTGTTTATAAAGCAATTCCTTCGTATTACCTATTGACTTCGATTGGTCCAGTGAAGTTCCACCTTAACTCGACCCCCCTGTCCCTCAAAGTATAACGAAACCGAATTCTAACGACTTCATAGTACGGTTATCGCACCCTTTCGTAAACAACGAGGTGGAATAATATGGATTTCCGAACGGTGAGAAAATAATTCCTGGCAGTTGGTGGTAGGGCACCAGGTATGGCCCTTGAGAATGTTCCCAATTCGAACAATTCCACGTTGATCGGGCCCGTCACCACTGCGATCGCTGTTAAGAGTGCATACTGATCAGTGGTAGGCGGCGTCATGGGCGTCGCGAGTATAGATTCCGCTCCCGTAGTCTTCTATTAATGGTCCGGGTGGTCACTTCCGTGTTTGTCACACGTTGGATGGTTGATAACGGCAAATCTCTTGCTGTCACAGCTACTCTAGTAATCGCTCTATTTTCCATTCTGTCGTCGCTCTAGGCCGTCCGCTGTCCACTTGCCGCTAAAATCTGACATTCTGGACCTGTCCCTGCCAACATTGTCTAACTATTGCATCGCGCCTGCCCAAATGCCGAAAAATTCGTCGGTGTGACCATCAAGCCTCATGCAGTCCGACCGCACGCCCTCTTTCAAACTCCTTCATATGCTCGTAGTGGCCGCGAATTCTTCGGCGAGGCATTGTAACAATCAAGATCGCAATCAAACGCAATCGAAATCCACTGCACGCTTTGTTCCTGAAAGCGAGGTTTGCTCCTAATATACACCACCATGGTGCTCAATTGCGATGCGCTGTAGTTCCAACTATTCATTCATTGACTGCGAAATTTTTGATCATTTGCATATTCGGTCGACAGGTATTCGCATGTACAGTTTAATTACTATTAGATTATTTTGCGGAGGTGCGTCGTTGCGGGGTGCGTTTTTCCTCTGTTATTTTTATTATATTATATGTATATATATATATATATATATATATACTCATGTTTTTAAAAATTGCAACACCATAAAAGAATCACGCGACTGAGCTAAAACTCAGAGCAAATGCAGATTAGGGTGTAGTATGCAAATGATTAAAATTTCAGAATCACTATGCATGCATGGGCTGAGCACCGCCCTCTGAACTGCTAATTTAGCCGTATAAATATTACACAGCTGTAGCAGGACGTTGAAAATAGTCTATGGTTGTCTGGCAGCGGTCAACGTTTTATGAAAAGTCACTAAGCCTCTACAACGACAGAAGGCGCCATATAGTGAATTATGGCGTTTGAACGGAGACGAATGATCAGCTTCGTGAAGGGTTTTTTCTTAACGTACAATAGCGGCGCAATGCCACGACAGTCATGCCAGTGTGGAAGCAGTGAACTGAAGATAACAGGACACCTCATCCGCATGGCAGTAATGAACCGCACCGCTTCATCTGGAGAGTTTGCAGAACGTTGGAGCACTGCTAAAGGTGTTGCTGTTATTGTTGAGACCCAGACCGTCCGACCTATCAGATAGGTGTAAGATAACTCTTTGGATGGCCTGGAAGTGCCACCCAATTTAGACCGGAACTCAATGGAGGAGGCATCCACAGGGACCGAACCCTTCTTCCCCTACCACCAACCTCTCGGAAGGACTTATGGGTCCACATGTTTAATGTGATCGTACTCCACGTGAACACGGCGGCAGTTTGGGCAGTGGCGGGAATCGAACCCGGGCATACCAAGTGCAATTCCTGTGCGCTCACGACTGTGTTGTCGCGTCCTACTGCTAAAGGTGTTGAAGACCCAGGCCACCCGACTTACCCTAGGGTACGAGCAACAGGATGAGTGGCCGGACTGCTACAGGTGTTATTGCTGTTGAGACCCAGACCGTCCGACCTACCAGAAAGGTGTAAGGTAACTATTTGGACGGCCGGGAAGTGCCACCCAATTTAGACCGGAACCCAGTGGGAGAGGCATCCACAGGGACCGTACCCTCCTTCCCCTACCACCAACCTCTCGGAAGGACTTACGGACCCACATGTTTAACGTGATCGTAATCCGCATGAACACGGCGGCAGTTGTGGCAGCGTGCAAACCACCGGGCTACCGCGCCCGAAATGTGCCAACAGCACGCGGTATTCCCAGGTGGTCACCCACCCAAGTACTAACCGCGCCCGATGCTGCTTGACTTCGGTGATCTAACGAAAATCGGTGTTTTCAGCACGGTACGGCCGTTGGCGGACTGCTACAGGTGTTGTTGTTGTTGAGACCCAGACCGTCCGACCTACCAGAATGGTGTAAGGTAACTGTATGGACGGCCGGGAAGTGCCACCCAATTTAGACCGGAACCCAGTGGGGGAGGCATCCACAGGGACCGTACCCTCCTTCCCCTACCACCAACCTCTCGGAAGGACTTACGGACCCACATGTTTAACGTGATCGTACTCCGCATGAACACGGCGGCATTTGTGGTAGCGTGCAAATCTAGCGCGCAAACCACGGGGATACCGCACCCGAGATGGCCAACAGCACGCGGTGTTCCGAGGTGGTCACCCACCAAGTACTAACCGCGCCCGATGCTGCTTGACTTCGGTGATCTAACGAGAACCGGTGTTATCAGCACGGTACGGCCGTTGGCCTCGGACTGCTACAGGTGTGTCATTGTTAGCCCCAATTGTCGCGAACGTTTTGGTATACTCGACAGAGAAGACAAAGTTTTGAAATCAAACACATTTATTAAACATGAAATAACAAGGCAGTTGATCGAAAACAGTGGAGTACAAGCATTTCTCGCAATAACTCAGAGTTACACTCGGTAGGGTGACCATTAAGAACACCCCTGGAGGAAGAGGAACCAAGAGAATACACATATTTTCTGATACATAAAATAAACACAATATTCCTCACATTATACTTGACATTTATATACGACATTTGTATACTTTGAACATATACGACATTTTCATATAACATCATCAATGACTCGATACTCACGAGGATTTGACAATTAACACTCTATTCGTTAGGTGGAAGACTAAATATATATAAAACTTTACCTCGTCTCTTTTAAATATAACATTTACAATTCTGTACCATGGGAAAGGATATCAGGATGGACTCTCGGCATAAACTCATCGAGATTCTTGCGCAGAACAAAATCCATAATGGTCGGGAAACTTGACTACACAACATCATGCTGGCGGAATTCGACATCTTGGTTGGTTACGGAGATTGGTTGATTCGTACCTTAGGACACAAGGAGGAGTCAGGCAAATACAAATCGCTGAAAAATGAGCTTTCCCTCTAGCCCTATTAGCGATTCAAGCCGACCAGTGAAAGAACCATTTTCTCTTTTCACAAGACTCATTATTCCATTACTACCAGGCTGATTCATTTAAAAACACGAGTGACTCATCTCTGAACCGAGCCAAACGACTCTACGCACAACTTGTCGAACTATGTTACATATTTTAATCACATCCTTCCACTTTCAAAATTAATCCACCTTTTCTTAAAATTCGCGATCATACGCGAATCAAACACACACGTCTACATTTCTCCACGACTCCTTCCACTCTCTGCTTCCAAAATCCTTTTTCAAACTCGCGCGTGCGCAAAACCTGCAAGTTCCCAACTAGCGACTGAGAAGCGAAAATACAAAACTATTACTATTTTTCTGGAACATAAACACTTTTGCGATTTTAGAGTTCACTTCCCTTAAAAGTCAATGTAATTGAAAACATGTAGAAAAGACATTTACATTTCGAAATTGACACTTTCAATCACACAGAAATAAAACAATACTTTAATATACAATTTTAACACAGAGGTGTGAAAGCCTTATCACACAATTCGTCGGCGTTTGCCACATCGTGGACTGTATGCAGGAATCTCTTTGTACAGGATTCCTCTGACGCAAAACCATCGACTCTTGCGGCTAAAATAAGCACATCAACATAGACACTGGCATGCTGATAGGCAACAAGTCGTATTTTCCGATGAATCCCGCTTTAATTTATGGTACAATGATAGCCGCATCCAACATCATACTGGACAAACGCCAAGCGTGTTGGTCTGGGGTGCCACTGAATATCTGGCAAGATCTCAGCTGCTAAGTATTGTAGGTAATCTCAACTACAATCAGTACATCAGAGAAGTTCTGGAACCCAAAGCTGTACCCTTCCTTCAACTCATTCCTGTAGCTGTATTTCAACAGGACAGTGCCCGCCCACATATTTCTAGGAATGTTCAAGATTTATTTTCAAAGAAACAGATATAGCTTCTTCATCGGCATGCCTATTCACCATATATGTTGTCTATTGAACATGTCTGAGATTTCGTTTCATTGGTCGGCGTCTCGCTTGGGACGCTCGTCCCGTAGTTAATACAGCTGAAACTTTGATTCTGATAGAAGCAATATTGGAATGCTATTCCTCTGGTATGAATTCAAAATATGTTTGATTCAATGTCACGTCGCATAGAAGCACTTATTGCTGCACATGGTGGCTTCACCAAATACTGATTTTCGACGAGTAATATTGTTTTTTGATTTGTAAATTTAATCGTTTATTTGTATCAATACAGGTCGTTTATGGAATACATTTCATTCAGTTCTGATTATTCCTTCATTGTGTTGCAATTTTTACAAGCACTAGTTTATATATATATATATATATATATATATATATATATACACAGGGTGTTTCAAAACTAATGGAACAAACTTTAAGAGGTGATAGAACATATCGAAACAAATACATTTCGTCAAAGAATACATGGTCGGTTAGGTGCTAAAGAGCGATTTCTATTTTCCCAGACACGTCAGACATATTAAAGCAGTGATTTTTGCACGCACCGTTATTAGCGACTTGAAAACGTCTATGTGGCATAAACCACACTATGGAATGGAGTACACCTGTGATGCCAGGATGGTCTTCTCTCTTTTGAAGAATCTCTTTTGACTTGTCCGGCATTCTGACTCTTTTCCTATGTCCTATATCATGCACGGCGGCAATGAAGATTCCTCTTTCTACCAGCTGGCGGTACAGGCGATAAAACATTCTGTGATCAGGCACCCGCCTGTTGGGAAAGAGCTGTAGTACAGCCAATTGCAATACTTCCTTTCCATTACCATTGGCGACACCGTAGAAGAAATGTATTCTTCATTCGTATACTGATCCATTCCAAGTCGCTAATGACGGTGCATGCGAAAACTGCCTCTTTTATATATCTTTGCATTGCGAAAGACGGTATATCTGGGGAAATGGGAAGCGTCCTCTAGCGTCTAACCGCTTAACCTGCGGCCATGTATTCTTTGGTGAAAAGTGTTTGTTTTGATGTGTCCTATCACCCCTTAAAGTGTGTTCATTAGTTTTAAACACCCTGTATACATATATGTATATACATACATACATATATATACATAAATATATATACATATATATATACATATACATATATATATATATATATATATATATATATATATATATATATATATATATATATATATATTTATATGTATACATATATATATATATATATATATATATACATATATATATATATATATATATATATATATATATATATATATATACATATATATATACATATATATATATACATATATACATATATATATACATATATATATATATATATACATATATATATATACATATATATATATATATAATATATATATATATATATATTTGTGTGCGTGTGTGTAATAAGATTTCACCCACACATTATTTTGCATAATGCATCCACGCATAAAAATTCATAACGATATAGGTAATTATATGTATACACACCTCAAATCCATGTATATATACACACTGAAAAACATACACACGCAAACACTGACGGATATATTTCTATGGGGAATGTATTGAGAAGTGTTCAGAAAATTTGATTTTATATTAAAATGAATTCAAAGGAAAATAAATATTTATTTATGCAACTGTATAGAAAAGAAAAATACATTTAACACTTGCATCTTCGACTGAACATAATCAAACAACCGTAAAAATACGTAAAAAAAGAGAAAGTCAACCAACGGGAATAATTAAATAGACACGTTAATAATCTGATATTTAACGTCATTCCAATCCAAAAGAAACGAAGAGAGAAATTAAGAAGAATGACAAGGCGATGTGAATCAGAGCGTGATAAAATCCATGATTTAATTACTAGATTTCTCTAGAAAGATTAAAATACGTACTTCTCTTGAACCGATGGCTGAGAAGTCGCTGATATACGTAATTTAAATATATGCTTTTATGCGAAATGAAGTTAAAACAGAAAAATTTTCGCTAAAAAACTATTTTTTACTCAGGAATTTGTTATCATATAATTCAGGACTATAGTAAGTAAAACTCTTTTAGAATAGCATTATTCTGCATATTAAATTATATACATATATGTATATGTTTCTATTTAAAATACTAAGCTATATATTTGGTTTGAAAGTTAACATATTTAGGTCTGATTTTATTTATGGTTCGCGTATAAATATTATCTACGAGGCAAAGTATAAGGAGGATGTTATACACGTATTTAATTATACATATTTAATAATAATTTGTAATACCACACATAATATTTAATAATACAGCATATCATAGAACATCAACACACGTACACATACATACTAATTATAAACATTATCACAACTACTAATGTTCCGCTAAATGCTAAAGGAGCAGCGCCATCTATGTACCATCTATACAAAATTGACAAAGAATAGAAAGATATTTTATACATTTACAACATTCCCTCCCCTCTAAATATAGAATCAACAAGAAAGATCAATCATGCTTAAAGCATTGATTATGAAACACTTTCCAACTTCAATGCAATTTTGTTTAAACATCTCTAAAATGCAATACATTCCTAAGGATTATTTTAAAACTTATCGCAATACTACATTAATTTATTATATTTGAAAACTTAAACCTTCATCGAAAAAAATGAACTTCATTCAAATGACGGCATTGAAATATAAATTGCCTGGTTTAAATATCTCTAAAATGCGATACATTCTTCGGTAATATTTTTTAAATCATCATAATACTACAATAATTTATTATATTTGAAAACTTCATCGAAAACAACTGACATTCATTCAAATGATGTCATAGATAAAATAACACGTCTAGCTCTCTCTATAAAAGCAGCATTTCATTCATAACATTTTCCCAATCATTTCATTCATCACAGTACTAAAATAATTTATTTTATTTAAAAATTTAAGACCATGGAGCGACAAATAATTAAACTCTATGCTTAAAACTTCATCGAAAAACATCGCCCTTCTCTCTGTAAAATCAATAAATATTTCATTCATATCAGCTATGCAGACTCCAAGAGCTAAATACTTTTGCGTTAAAAAATACAGCAAATCTTATACAACTCATCCTTCATATTTTGCTGTTTACATTTTACATATGTGAAAAATAGGTTTTGTTGTAAAAATTATCAAATTTGGATGAGCATTTAAACTCAAATATATTGTTATTGTGTTGTTTCAGTATGTAGATGCACAGAATTTAAGCAAAAATAAAGTGGTTTTAGGACGAATACAACACTCAATATGAATTAAAAAGAACTTTAAAAATTAAGATTTTGAGACAAGATGGATGCCATATTTTATTTTGAAGTGGGTCACATGATCTTTTTATATCATGGTCACGTGATCGCTTCATATAAGAGGTGTAATTATTATTTTAATTTTTATTTAAAAAACTACTGAATATATTTTGCTGAATTTTTTTATATATATTTTATGGAATAATTTGAATATTACCTAAAATTTTCGAAGCAATTTGTGAATTTTAAATCCGCTTAAAAAATATTTGAAGAATTAGGTCCCATAGGGTTCAATATATTTCATTTTTTCAACCCGGGTTCAATCCAAAACGAATTGGGTGATATTATTCATTTACATTCCCATAGGTCCTACAGATCGTCTGAACGACATACTAAAACTTCATTTTGATTAATCCATTTTATGGCAGTTATCGGGCTAACGGACAGACAGACAGAATGAACAAAGTCATAAACACTTTTCAACTTTATTGTAAAGTGTTAAAAAGTGCCAAATTAGGGAAAATTTCCGTCATCTCATTTGAGTGTTCTATTTCAGCGTGTCTGTGTGAAATTTGACTATTATCATGAAGGGGCGGATAGCCCAATAGTTAGTGCGCGAGGATTGCGGCCCTAGATCGATTCCCGGCTCTTCCCAAACTATATACGTATTCATACGAAGTACCGTCACGTTAAATATGTGGTTCCATAAGTCTTTCCGAGATGTTTGTGGTAGGGGAAGTAGGGTACGGTTCTCGCTCCCACTGGGTTCCAGTCTAAATTGAGTAGAACTTCTCGGCCGTATAAACACAGATACCTTGCACCTTCAGGTAGGTCGGACGGTCTGGGTCGAAGAATAAAAAAGAAGACCATTGTCATGAAATTTGATCAGTTGTGTATAGGATTCATACTTTACCTTAAATTGCAAAGGTGAAGCTTTGAAATTGAGATTTTTAGTTGAAGGATACATTTTTGGGGCAACCACGTGATTACAATAAATAGCCATCCATTGCCATTTCCTTATGGGTGCTGAAATGAGAGGGTTCAGTCGTTTTAATACGTTGACAGTTCAGGAAACGGAATTGTAGAGGGGAATTAATATTAGGTGGCATTTTGTTTCGGTGCTTGATATGTGTGTTCGCTTAAAACAAGTACAGCAGTTTCATTTCCTGTGGTGGAAAGAAACTACATGTAAATACGAGAATCGACCCTTCCCAATATCGTCGGTAATGGTAGCAACTTTGCGTATTTTCATTAAACGTAACGAGTATAAAATTGCATTTATAGAAATATAAATATCCAGTGTTTACAATGTAACTCATTCTTAACGTGTTTAAACAAAATAACAACAATGCAAACTAATTGCATATAAAAATAAAAATATAATGTAAGTGGCTTCTCACTTCAAATTGGGGATTTAATTGAGTAAACAACTCTTGAGATTTTATGCTAAAAAACACAAAGATCTAAAAAATTTAAAGCTAAAAAAATACAATCGGTGTCTCAGAAAGTCTTGAGAAATGTGCTGAGACGAATGTCGTAAAAAACCTGTTAATTGGATTATTCAGATATTTACAACAGAATATAACTACAAATTTGTCCAAGAACTTCAGTGTAGCTGTTTTGGTGATGTCGTGGAAATGTTGAAACCTGGAGGGTTTTCCGTGTCTATGAAGATAATCCTACAAGAACATGACAGTCCGATGGAGACGGAAATGTAGTCCGCGTTCGCTCATAGAAATATTCAGCCACTTTTTCACGAAGTCATAGCAATACACTGTACTGAAGCCGGTATGTTTATAAATGCCAAAGCTGAAGACGTGTTTGTTTTAATGTTTACGATAAAGAAAAGATCCAACAGCTCATAGACCTCCGAGATTGGTATGGATCAAACGTTAGATTTGCGGCGGTGTTTTGAGAGGAATAGCTTACCTTCACGGAAGAAAACTCTGCCTTCTAGATATGAAGGTGGAAAACGTACTGATCTCTGATGATTTGTCGGTTGTGATCTGCGACTTTAATACCATCGCTGATACAGACAACCGAATTAGAAGGTTAATAGAACGGTTTGACAAAAATATTGTTTCTTAATCGTAAAAGAAGCTCACTTGCGAAAGGAAGAGAAATGCCTTTCGATTTCAGTTCAAGCTGAGCTAACTTCTTCAGTTTTACGACATTGTAAAAAAAGGTGATTTAATAATTATATTCGACTTATATTTTTATACACTGAGAAGGATAATTAATAGCAACGAACTTTATCAGATAAAAGAGAGTTTAACATTTCGGTATTTTTCATCGTAAATGAACGACAAACCTGATTAAATTTCAAAATAATACATTTTTTATTTCATGCGGTATTTCTACAATAAATTTAACTGATTTTTTCTAATGTGTATTAATAATTAATAAATTTTATAGTTTTATAATTTATATATTTAGCATATCAAAACCTTTAAAAGCTTCTTTTGTCTGATTTAGCTTGTAGTTAAAAATTCTGTGGATACCAACTATAAATAGTAGAGTATTTCACTATTTAATAAAGTAGGGCAGTTTCTAATAATAATTCGCCTGTTTTTCAAAAATTAATTTTATAAACTTTGAAAGATACAATTTCAGATTTTTCTTTTATTTTAATTAGAGTTATTGGATACGTGATACTTCCTCAGTTACATTATGAACAGAAAAACTGTGATCGGTATTTCCCTCGTTGTAATATTGATTACAAGAAGCGGTGACACACATACGTGTATGTAACATTTTTTTGAAAAACAAGTTTTTGAAAACTTCAACATTGTTTTCTCTTTTGGCGAGAGAAAAACAAATAATGCTGAATCGAATAATGCGAACTTTATGTTTATCGGATAATTTAAACTTCATAAGCATTTATAACTTTTCTAATATATTATTTTCCTGTAAAAATGGACCTTTTTATCACGGAAATAGAATTTTTGCATTCGATAAAGTTTAAGTAGTTATAACTAAAAATCTGTTTATATAAACAGATCTCAATTTAAAACATTTAAGTAATTTGGTTCTGCAATTTGCAGTTCAAAATATAAATTTTTAAATTGGCGTGTTCGATATTAAAGTCACTCGCATGAAAGGTATTTTTTCATTTAATTTATTTTCATATTTATTTCAATGTAATAACATATATCGGCAACAAATTACCACTGTATTGACAGTAAATGAAACGCTCCATTGTTCAGAGAATTATCATGTTTCTCTGTGGAAAATACTGTTATGAAACATCGCATATTATTTCGAATAATTTGAACTCTAAACCTGCCCATTACAAAATATTTTTGTTTAGTTGCAGTTTTTGAAATAAATTATTTGCACATAAAATTTCATAACGGTAAATGGCTTCTCGTGTTATCATCCACGCACATACAAACCAGCATCTGAAATTTCTGAACATTTTCAATTATAATTCCAAAACCATGCCCGAAACCTCAACTTCGAAATTTTGGAGAAGTTAACAATTTTTCCATACAATAGTATGAGAAAATAGAAATAAGTTAAATACTCGACTATAATATTCCTTCGTTCAATTAAGTAATATGTTCTTATATTTTACCATTCTCGTTAATCTAGGTTCTTAGCCCCAGATTTTTGCCGTGCTCTGACGTTCGGTAATCAAGTTAGACGGACATATCTTCGGTATGTGGACCGTTGAGAAGTTAGCACTCAACATGTTCACAGAAAATTTTTTAAGCAAAGACGTTCTGAATGCGGGTGATGGAAGCGCAAAAGTTTTTCGTCAGATGTTTATCGTATTACAGGTTCGAACAAATTTCTTTCCATTTCATTTCTATGTTCTATAACATATTAGATTATCAATAAGTACAATGCAATACATTTTATGTTAAGGATAAGTAAACCTTTAGCAACGTATAGGACAAATAATATAATAATGCAGCATACAGGTATTTCTAGGATCCGCTCAATTCCCTTCATCAGTTCAAGGGAACCAACTCAACCGAATTCCAAAAGAGGAATGGGCTCGAAAAGAAGAAGCAGAGGAGATGATATATCCAAGACCTGAATTAAGAGAGCTTTATTCTTATACTAACTTGACTCGTATAGTCGGGATATTCCTGTTGTGTTTTGGCGCACGCCAACCTTGAGTGTTACTTGTCGTTTCGGATTGGCTAGGCGATTTTTTATGGTGCTTTCTGATTGGGTCTCTCTCAATGAATATCTTGGATATATAATCCCCTCGGATTCTTCCTTCCTCGCCCATTCCTCTTTTGGAATTCGGGTTTTTTAGTTCTCTTTCACTAACAAAGGGAATCCAACGTATCCTTGAAACAGCTATATGCTGCATTATTGTATTATTTGTGCTTTTATACGCTGTTCAAGTTTTTTTAATCTCAGATTATGTTAAGGATTTTGCACCATATAAAAATTTAAAAAAAATAGAAATGCAGTTCACCAAATGACATGTTATTAGTGGCAAAATATTTGTCAAACTATTACTGTTTGGAATAAAATTGCCTTAAAACAATTTTTCTGGATCTATAATAGGTAGAGTTTAAATTATAACTGATATGAATTTTGCATCAATCTCTTCAATTTCACCTTTAGGTTCAAAAATTTTCCTTGAAATATCCATTCTTCAAGATCGTTCATAGATAGATCTTAGGTGATGACTTGATTTGCTTCAAAGAGAAATAGTTCAATAAATCTGCAATAGATGGCGCGCGAGAAAAACTTAATCAAGAGACAGCACCATCTATTTCGCATGTCGGTAACTATTTCTCTTAGATTGATTTGTCTTCATATAAAATAAATACTGCTAATTATAATCATTCCATATCTGAATGCGCCCAACACACTCATTTAAAGCGTATCGATGGAGATTATTTAGAATGTACCAAAATAGAGTTACTTAGGGCGTATTCCGCAAGCGTAAATGTCGAGAAACGTATTTAGGGCGTAACATAGCATATTATTTAGAGCGTATCAAAGCATATTATTTAGGGCGTATCAAAGCTTATTACTAAGAGAATACAAAAAGAGTTTACTTCAAGCGCATTAAGCCCGCACAGAAGGCTGAAAATATGTTTATGGCTTAATACACAGCCATATTAGGGCGTGGCGTTTAATGTGCGCAACGCCATACCACGCCAACCAATACCACGCTCATTTAGCGGTCGACTGTGTATACACGCTGCGCTGAAAGAACTTCATGAATGAATTCAATTAATCCCTACTTTAAATCCCGGACAACATGGTACATTTTCTACTTTTTTTCTACTTTTCAAAATGGGTACATTTTCTACTTTTTTTCTTAACAGAGAAATAAATGATCTGCAGAACAATAAGAAATAACAAAATATATTTTTATTAATAAAACTGGATTACAGCGTAAAATTCAGAGCAAATAAAAATAATTATACATACACACGTTTTGAAAACCATTAGATTTCCTTATTTAATACAACAAGCCTGTGCTAGGACGTCCAGATGAGCATAGATTGTCTTTTATTGTTTGGCCAGCTTATTCTGCATTCATTTGGGCGTTCAGGTTCAGGTTTGTTGCACTAAAGTAAAAACCCAACGATATTGAAAACGCCAGTACAGTCACTTGTCTTTAATCGCGATGCAATGTATGTTGTGATCCAGTTTATCATTAATTGTGTACAAAGTCAAATTAAGTGTTATACAACTGTGAACAAAATGTATTATTAATTGTGCTCAATATTTTTTATTAATTGTGAACAATTTTTTTTTCTATCTTCTTCTACTTATATTCACGGTTGTAAAAGAAAATTGTCTTTCAACTTTTTGGGTACTATCCATAAATATCAATATAATTTTAAGCAAATTGAAACTCCCGAAATAACTGAACAGAAATAATAGTATTTCATTGAAAATAATCATTATGTATCTTAACTGGTAATGTGCATTTGTGAAACGTAAGATGTGTTTCGAGATGTTTTCCCCATGGGTATTCGACAGTGTACAGAGAACCTTTTCTGTCATTCTGTATGCTTTCTAATTGTTATATAACCTCAGCCTAAAAGGAAAATCCCGTTGATGTGTCTAGGGTTAACAAATTTATGTCACACGTTCGTCGACACCAAAGTTATTTACGCAGAAATTCTGTCTTACACCTGTGTAATAAATATTTTCTACGCCATGTCAAATATAAATCTGCATTTATATATGACGTCTGATGTTACATTGATTTAAAAATATAGTGTTTCATATATTTTACGAGATATGATGTAATAAAATCATTTTTCAATTATAAGCACATTATCTTATCATCGTTGTATTTAAAATGCTTAAATTTAGCATATTGTGTGTAAGATTTCCATATTTGTAAAAACTGGATATATCTCTTCCAGTTCATAGTAATTAATCCTGTTTCAAGGGAGATTTATCACATTTAATATATATATATAAAATAAAAACAAAACTGAAAATTGCATATGAATTTATAAACAATACCAAATATTATTTCAAATATATTACGCAAAAATTACTTAATAATCATTTCAAATAAGAAAAATTAGATCACTAAATAACAAGTAAATCACGTGATTTTATGAACACTCAATGAACTAGTTCACAGCGTAAATCCTTCTACGCAAATAAAAATACATAAGCAGACGTAAACACGAAAATCATTTGAATTTCCTTCTTCAGTGCAACAAGTATGGATCTAAGCACCTAAATAAGCTTAAGATTATGTAGGCCGATATGGAAATGGCGAAACGACAGTTTCCAGTACAGTAGCGCCACCAAGTATGAAAAAAGAGAAACAAAACGTGGAAAATAGAAAAACAAAACAAAATGTGAACATAAGAAATAAGCAAAAAAAATAAAATGCAAAGACAATAAACTCAAGGAAACAAACAATTATAAGTGGTCATGCCAAGCTATGGAGAGAAGAAATATAGAGTCATTAATAAATCATTAACCAGATGACTGAAATTTTTATTGACATGAAACGATTCAAAAAAATCCAAATCGAAAACTGCACTTCTGATTAACAGAAACAGAAGGAAAGTCAAGCATGTGACTAGTCATCTAACAATGATTAACGATTGAGGATTTACTAATTTATTGGTTTTGACGTTCATTTAGGCAGTATTTTCAGGCGCATTTGATTTGGCATATGTATGATAGTCCATGTTGACAAGGACTTTCATAAATGCCCAATTATTGAACTTTTCACTAGATTTCTTAAGGGAAGACAATTTAATTTTATTGATAGAGTAGAATATCATTTTCAAGTCAAACTTATTGCGAATACTAGCAATTGTGTGACTCATTTTAGGATAGAAAGGGAGTTTGTATTTGCGGTGTATGCGCGAGTGCGTTGGTGTGTGCGTTCGTGTGTGTATGTAGGTGTGTCCGTGAGTCTGTTTATGCAATATCTTGCGAACGAATGAAACGTCTCGAACGAAATCTGATACAAATATTACAATCAGTGAATATTGGAATTGTTTTTAAACGCAATCGAATGCTCGTAAAAACTCCCATTTTCGAATGAGATTTTGCTAAAATCATTAAAAAATCAGAAACATCAGTAATATTACTTAAATCATAATTTCACATATAATGTTTCATTACAAAATGAATGACATTAACGTTAGAAAGCTAGCATAGGCCGTTCTCGAGATATTGCACAATTTTCAAATATATTTATTAAAAAAAATCATATAAAATTTTAAAATGTATTAACTATTGTGAAATATGTTCACTTTCATATGTAATGATATGCGATAAATTTGTTAAAAGCATTCTCGGGGATCTTGCTCATTCCATTCACGAGAGAAAGTACTTTAAGAAATAGTTTTATATTTTGACACTTAGCAATCTGCCAATAGTCATTTATATATAAGAAAACCTTTTTCACCGTATAACTATATTTCGGGCGCGGTAGCCCGGTGGTTTGCGCGCTGGATTTGCACGCTGCCACAACTGCCGCCGTGTTCATGCGGAGTACGAACACGTTAAACATGTGGGTCCGTAAGTCCTTCCGAGAGGTTGGTGGTAGGGGAAGGAGGTTACGGTCCCTGCAGATGCCTCCCCCACTGGGTTCCGGTCTAAATTGGGTGGCACTTCCCGGTCGTCCAAACAGTTACCTTACATCTTTCTGGTAGGTCGGACGGTCTGGGTCTCAACAACAACAGCAACCGTATAGCTATAACGTTTGGCGAACTTGGTGACTCATTCAGTAAATTATCGCTAATTCAGCAATATTTTCTATATTGCTTATTGCAGGTGCTATCCATATTGATAATTGACAGTTTAGAGTTGCGCAAAATGTAAGTTAATTTGCTATTTAGAAATAATTTTACATGTTGTCATCCGAAAAAGAGCCAAATGTACAATTTAACGTTGAAGACATTATGTCGTGGAGCTTATACATCATTTTTTCACTGTGGAAGAAGTAAATTCATTGCACTATATAGGAAAAGTGATATGTTGACCACATCAGATTTTTTTTTTATTTTGTCATACTATAACACTTTTACTTTCGTTTATATTTTTGTGTATGCAGCAACACTATGAATATTAATGATATTACAATGTCTCGGTATTACAAATGAGCGAACTACTTAAGCGTCATTAAAATGTTGCCAACTTTAAAAAGGAACTTTTAAAGAATATATACAAATATCTTGAGTATTAAATCTAAAATGGTACCTTTTCATTGGACTAATGATTATAATACAAGTAGAACTAAACACTTTGGAAAATGAATATATGAGAAAATCTAGTGGAGACTCACACCTATATTTCGGATTTGCTAAGCAAGCAACTGGCACTGCATATTCACAACATATTTACAACAGAATAGACGAAAATATGTAACAGAAAAATAAATTAAATAGTGCTTTTAAAATAAAAAATTAAAATTGTTTTATACACATAAATATATGTTTTCTATTTGCATGAAAATCAGAGGGAATTTCATTACAGAAGAATCATTGAATTAACTTTGGTATGCTCTGTGCGTATTCCTTAATTTATGGTTTGACGGAGGACAAATTATTTATGACAAAAAAAAGAAAAATTCGATGAAAAATATGACGACAATTTGTGGATTTTTTTGCCACGTCATTTGTTTACATGTTTGACAGACATTTAAAAAATGCCATTTTTTGTCCTTGGTTCTTTGATTGCATACAGCTTTGTCATCATATAGCGCAGTATTTGTACATACATTTTATTTTGATATAAATAACTTCACATTTTCCTAAAAAGGAAGATGAAACCATTACAGTTTCATTTCATTTTATCACAGAATCCCATACAGCGACCATTTTCACACTATAACATAGTATTTCCAGTGCAGTGAATAGTATCTTTGAACAGATGTTATACTTTTAACATGGAATAAACATAACTACCCTGGCAAAAAGAAAACATGTTAATTACCTCAATTATTTGAATCATTGAACAGGGGAAATCAGTCATATCATGCAGACGTTTTTAAATTTCTAGCAGATGACTAGAAACGTAGTTTTTTGCTACGGAAAAACACACCGAAAAGAGCATTCTATGACTATAAACTCGGTTAACACAACCTGGGTTAATCATTTTAAATAGCCAAGCAATATGAGTGGTATAATTGATTTCCTTTGTTTTCACAGGTATTCGTTAATTTGATACATATAGCATCTTTTCTTGCTGCCAGTTTTGTTATTTATATTATATTCCATGCAAAAGAGCTCTAAAAAGCCAATATGGTTGACGAATGATGGTCAATGAATAGGCGCATATTTTCTATTACAGCTCCTAACTTATAACAATATATTTCTCTTCAGAACGAACTTATGTGGAGTTCTTGGAAACGGACGCCATGCACAGTGACCGGCATTCCTGGAAGCATGACCTGTTTAAGTGCTTGTTAACGCTCTTTAGCAACGAATAGACAATAAGGATAATAGCACAAATGACTGTAACTATACCCTAAATTATTTGAAACTCGATGAAGTTGGTTAACAACGATTTAAGTCTTCTGACCACCAACAAGTTGCATAGTGGTATCGGTTTTAGAGAGTCTTCCCTAACAGAATGTCAGTACTGTCTCTGTCAGTACTGTCAGTACTGTTGGAATGAGGACATTTTTCCAATAAGCATAAGTGAAGATACAGACAGTGCACGAGGGATTTTTCAGATGATGCAAACTTTCATAATGTTATCCTATGTTTGTTTGCTTTTATTTCTTGCAATTTTGTCGTTTCCTGTTTATACTAGGGAAGTCAGGATTTGTTGTTCAATAGGGACTGTTAACAAATTGCCAATACTAACCTTATCCCGAAATAAATGGAACTAGTTTATCAAAATAAATGTGTGCCCTCCAAATCATTTCAACTCTCAGAAATCGCAAGCGCTATGGAGCAATTTAAACAACACATTTATAAAGGAGCCTGCATATTGTTGTAAGTAGTTTAACTTCGTTTTTGACGGAATTGTTAAGCATTTTTATTCTCTTTTGCACATGTATTTCGTGTAATTACAATTATACAAGTTTTCTGAAAACTGCAAGCGACATTGACAGAAATAAAAATAAAAATCCTTAGTAAACTCCCTACCAACTACAAAATTTGATGTTGAATCCATATCATTCAACATCTAAGCTCTACTTGTACTAGATCCTGAGAAATAGACACTTCCAAAAAAATTTAGTAAAACATAAATGGCATATTTCGTTGTCAACAATAAATTCTGATAAGAAATAGTTTTACTCACAATTTTAATTTAGTATAGATGATTGCAAATACTTTACATACATCAGCATGTTTCACGTCGAATCATGTTTAATTGTATATGTTTTAACTCTTATTACGTCTTCTTGTTATTGTTAGTGTTTCACAAGTAACGCTTAGAATTTGAAAATGGCAAACGAGTTCTGTTAAATAGATGGCAGTGGAGTTAGGTGACAGTGTGATATAAGAAATTTCAAATTATCTTGAGCACAAACATGATTTCGTCTGAACAGTTAACAACCATTTGCATGAGCTTCAACGAGAAAAAATACTAGAAAGACAGAAAAAGAAAGTCAGCTGATGTTTTGACTAATTCGTCAGTAAAGCAAGCATGAATAGTAGAAAAATATTATCCCACTATATTATTCGACTATAAAAAATATAGACATATCATTCAAACAGACAAAAATGATCACACATATTTTTACTTTTCCTATATACATAGTATAATGCATAGGGAAAGTATTGTGATGGGGTAGAAAATTTGAATTCGAGTTTTCGACAGAAGAGCACATTTTAAGCATCTCTGAACTCAAATCGAACGTTTTTGAGAAAATGTGTATGTATATGTTTGTGTGTATGTCTGTGTATATGCGGGTGTATATGCCTGAGTGTGTTCGTGTGTGTATGTGCATGTACGCATGTGTGTGGGGGGGGAGGGTGTTCATTAGTCTGTGGAGACGATATCTGACGAACGAAAGGAGCGTTTCGAATGAAAACTTGGTACAAAAATTGCAAACAGTAAATAGTGGAAGCCTATTGATTTTAAAAGCAATCAAATTCCCGGAAAGCATTCAAATTTTCAAACGAAATTTTGAATAAAATCATCATAAAATCAGAAACTTTAATAATGCTACGTAAATTATCATTTCGTATGTACTGTTCTCGATATATTTTAGATGTTTCGTATTTTTGCAACATCAGATTTGAAAATATGTCCAGAGCAAATTCAGTGTCATTTCAAATAGTGATCTGTGTTATTTTGTGCAATTGAACTCCCTTTAATGGTTTACGAAAGAAATAAAGAGAAAAATTAATGTGAATCTGTTGGAAAGTCATGTTTTGCTTGCATCAGAGTTTTAAGGTTTAGAACCAATTGCTTTGAAAACTTACTCTAATGTTTACCGAATTTTGTAGTTTTAATAATCAAGTCCTTATCCATAAAGCAATTTTGAATTAATTCTGTCATATTATAGTATACATCTGATTTTTATTAATGTAGTTTTTAGAAAACATGTATAAAAACAAAAATAAAATGTATAAAGTATAATATACGGACACATGCATTCATATACACTAGGCGATGCATGACTATGCATACATCTAGTATTACAAAATTCTTCACAAATATAGCAATTGCAACACAATTCCTTAATCATATATATGTGCAATTTAAATGCATATTCAATCGATGTTCGTTATTTAGATAAATAAAAATTATATGGTACGATTTATATTGCCTGATAGATTTTGATTATTTCCCACGTGAGTAAGGATTTCCATATCTAGATTACTGCCTTGTTGAGGAAAGCTAATTACGCATCAAGTAATATTCATTGACTTTGTACTTACTTATTAGAATGAAAATTAATTCACATTTAATGTCTACTAATACTTGAGAAACTAAATATGTTTTTAATATGATAAATTTGTGGAGTTTTGATATCAGAATCTAAATAAAAATTTATAAATAAAGCTTCATATAGTGTTAAATGATATGTAAACTTTATTCCTGTAGAAAATATTAAGCATTTTAATTTTATTTTATTTGGATACACATTTTGTACAGTCATACGAATTTTTAAAAAAAACAGAAATGTATTCAGAAATATCCAAAGAATGAGTCCCCACTCGACTATCTCATATGTTCATATTCCATATTTTTCAGTTCTACTTGTATCGAAATTGTTATCAGGATGAAGTAAAACAGCGTATCTTATTCAAAATCGATACCAAAGTCATACTTTTAATATATTTCATAAAAATTCTTCAAAAATGTTTTTTTCACGTCGAAAGAGATTAGCGAACTTAGTTACTTTTATTTGTGTTAATATTAAATATATTAATTCCATTTACTTTCATAGCGTAACTCAAATTATCTGTTTCTCGTGTGCTGTTTGCTCTTTGACATTCCGGAAATCATTATTATTTTCCGTAAAAAATAATGGTATGAAAATTTTAAAATTCTAAATATTCGAGTTATAATTAGGAGAGTTACTAAAACTCCCATCTAGTTTTAGCGTCACACAGAAAGTACATAAAATTATCAAAAATTAAATAAAAAGTGCAAGTTCTGTGTCGTTTCAAATAACTATTCGTGTTCTCTTTGTGCAATGAAACTCAGTAAAAGGAATTATAAAATAAAGAATTTGAATCTGCAGAAAATGTCATGTGTTGCCCACATTATATTTTTACTTTCCATACAATATATGGTAATAAGTTCAAAAATCGCAACTTGAATTTTTGAAGAATCTATAATCCCAAGAAAAATATCTTTTGCGAAACGTATGTGTGTATATCTGTCTATCTGCCTCTGCAATGTATGCATCTGAGAGCTGAGAAATTGCTGAATCAAATTTCAGAAAATTCTATTATATTTGTGGTGAGTACACGCTAACTAGGCTAACTTTTTACATAAATTTTGTGGATTAAATTATTAATCTTAATTTAAGTGGTCGTGAATCGTAACATTTGTATATTGCTATCGTGGCCCGCAAAACCCACCACTCAGACCTAGTATTTTGACATTTATATACATCTATGGCACATTATTAACGCATCTTAAATACGCATTATGACATCATACAAATATTATTGTTTTAATTTCTATGGTTGCACTATTCATTACTTATACATCACATAATCCTTTGACACCTCTAACATTTCAGAAAAAATTTTTACAATTATTTTTTAACATTTTAGATTACGAATTAATTTATTTGCTTTAAACCTTTTAAATTCATTCGTTGACATTATTAACATTCTTAATTGCATGATATTTGTTCACATAATACCTTATTAATTTATTTAAACTCTGATATTTTCATAAACACATCATATTTGAATAGCATTTTACATCAACAAAGTACATAATTATTTCTTTTTATTGATTTTTTAAATAAATTATCATTTATTCATACCTCTATTATTGTTATAATTAAAATTACATCAATTTTAACAAAAGCTTAAGGAGGAGCAGAGCACCATGTGAGAACAAGTCTTTTGAATCTTTTTCCAAAGATCAAAAATTGACTTGACATACAAGAAGACTGGCACATACCTCTGTATTTCAGATCTGTAGCTTAGCATGATTGTCACCTTTTCCGATTCTTTTTATGATATTAGAAGTTATACTTCGTCTTCTTCTATAACATTCTCAATACTCAAATGAATAAGGACTCTCTCTCTGAATCACAACTTTGAATACCATTCAAATGCATTCGCTGACTTTCCTCCTTGCAGCCACATCATTTGAGCTGGAGTTCAGGTATGCTCTCCTAGCTTTCATTGAATGCTTCTCAGTACGATGTTGCATCGTTGCATTATTGGCTCTTTCAATTTCCAGTGAAGCTTAGTTTAAGTCTTGACCCTAAGATATTTTACCCCCAACTACACCTGCAATTTGTGTGATGTGTATTTAATGGGGTCATAACTTTCCCTGCCAAGACTGTCATAAAACGGTGACTAAAAGTCTGTGCTTTGTTTCATCGTAAACATCAAAAACTGCGTATCGTGCCTCCTGGTCTCGCAATATTAAACAAAATTTAGTGGATAAGTTACTCGTGGCTCACCCTGATGCTGATTAGATTTTGGTATGTTTCGGGAAAAAAATAACCTGTCTTTCTTTACGAAATGACTCACAAAAATCGCATGTATCCACTCTAGCTGAAAGATTACTTGACCAAATTTCACGAAATTTGGTATATAAGTCCCTTGTGGGTCACCCCGGTTCTGATTAGATTTTGGTATGATTTGTGGAAAAGAACCTGCTTTGGGGGAAAAAAAATTTTTAAATAAAAGGCAATGTATGCTGAAATGTATGAATTAAATTCTTGTTTTATACACAACTGTCGACGTCGAAACAAATGAGACCAATTCCATAACTCTAGTTCTTGAGATATTTACGTATTTTTTTGCGTTCAGACTCCAAATGAAAACGAAAATAGAATTAGAAGTGCAGATGCGGAGTAATTTAAAATAATTATCCATACTATTCTGTGCAATTTAACTTAATTTACTGAATTATAAAAGAAATACAGAGAAGTGAATTTGAGTTTGTAGGTAAAGTAATGTGCTGCCCACATCAAATGTCTTTTCATCTGGCAATTTATCGCATTTCGAAACGTCGCCAGCTCGGAAAATTACAAAGTAAATAAATAAACACATATCTCAAAGGTTTATCTTAGAGAAATGGAGCTGGCTTTATTACTTTCGTATGAAACAAGCTTTTAATACAGTTAATCATATTTAATGCTTATTTCTGATAATAATGATTTTTGCAGGTCATTTCGCAAAAAAAAAAACCCGAATTACCAAAATCGAATCAGCGCCAAGATTATCTAAGAGCAACTTTCCTACTATAGTGTTGTTGTTGAGACCCAGACCGTCCGACCTACCAGAAAGGTGTAAGGTAACTGTATGGACGGCCGGAAAGTGCCACCCAATTTAGACCGGAACCCAGTGGGGGAGGCATCCACAGGGACCGTACCCTCCTTCCCCTACCACCAACCTCTCGGAAGGACTTACGGACCCACATGTTTAACGTGATCGTACTCCGCATGAACACGGCGGCATTTGTGGCAGCGTGCAAATCTAGCGCGCAAACCACGGGGATACCGCACCCGAGATGGCCAACTGCACGCGGTGTTCCGAGGTGGTCACCCACCAAGTACTAACCGCGCCCGATGCTGCTTGACTTCGGTGATCTAACGAGAACCGGTGTTTTCAGCACGGTACGGCCGTTGGCCCTCCTACTGTAGTGTGTTGTTGTTGTTGAAACCCAGACCGTCCGACCTACCAGAAAGGTGTAAGGTAACAGTTTGGACGGTCGGGAAGTGCCACCCAATTTAGACCGGAACCCAGTGGGGGAGGCATCCACAGGGACCGTACCCTCCTTCCCCTACCACCAACCTCTCGGAAGGACTTTCGGACCCACATGTTTAACGTGATCGTACTCCGCATGAACACGGCGGCAGTTTTGGCAGTGGCTGGAATCGAACCCGGGCCTACCGAGTGCAACTCCAGCGCGCTAACCAATGGGCTACCGCGCCCCCCTACTGTAGTGTGTGAAACTTCGTTGAATAATTTTTGAACAGGAGTGCACAGACACACACACAAACACAAAACCGCATACAGAAACAAAAGAGAGCACACACAAAAAAGACACGCTAAAAATAGTTTTTTAGGATTCTAGGATTCTGTGCTCGAAAAGTGTAAATCTGTCGAAAACTCGAATGCTGACTGACCGTATTACAATACTTTCTCTGTATATTACCATGGATTGCAGGGAAAGTAAACATTTGATGGGGCAGCACATAATATTCCCAGACCCCTACAAACTCGAATTTATTTTCTATTTCAAACTGATTCGCCAAAATGACACGCATACTTACACGCGATTATATCCAATTTGAAGTTTTATTGCGATTTCTATTTCAATTGACAATTTAATGTATTTTGAATGGTCACCAGTTTTACAAAATTAAAAAAGAGTAATTTATCTCGAAATTTTCATTTTAGAGTAATAGGATTTATTTTATTCGTTTCATCGTTAAAAATTAGGTAAACGAGCATTTAATTAGTATATTTAAGGGTATTTTTTCTTATTTCAAATTCTGTCGATTTTGGCGGACCATTTTGTAAAAGAAGCAGGTTCTGTTTTTCCGAATCGTACCAAAATATCCTCACTATGTACCAAGGAAACCATGAGTGACTTTGAGACCAAGTGAGTTATCTACTAAGTTTTATGACATTTTATGCATTAATTTTTAAACTAGAGGGAATACATGCATTTCACAGACATGCATACACAGACAGAAGCACAGATTGACACACTGTAGAGTCCACTTTGATGATAAGAGCTTGAAATTCCATCCCAGTAGCTCCCGGTATTCCATACCAGTAAAACATTGGGTAGCCAGTATGAAGATTCGTAGTTCGATTCTCGGTTGGGTAACAATGTATCTTTCAATGACGTCCGAAGAAATCAAACCTGTAGGCTAGTGCAAAAATGTCGGAGGGCTAAAAAACACCCGGTACGACTAGCATAGATACAGTAGGCTCTGGAATATTGGGAGGCCATTTCAAAACAGGAGGTCAACGAACAGGAAGCTAATATGAAAGATAAAAGTCACATCAAGGGACTACCATGAACTTAAAATAACAGCAGGGTAGTTAGTCAGATTGTCACTTACAAGCCAACTGACATTATGAGGTGGATAATGCAAAGTTAATATCAACGACAAGAGCTTGCAATTCCATCCCGCAGCTCGAAAGTAGAACGTTGGTTGGCCACTACAAATATCCGTGGTTCGATTCCAGGTTAAGGCAGCAAGGTTCTTTACAACACATACAGGCACACAGGCACACAAACTAAAATTGACACATACACGCACACAGACACAGATTAACACACACACACAGATTGACACGCGCGCACAGATTAACACACACACAGAGATTCACACACACACACGTTGGCATTGAGTTAAAAATAGCTGTATCGCTTTCTTGAGTGCTAGAAACGTGTAGATCCGTCGAAATCTCGAGCTCGGATTTTCGACACGATTCTAATGCTTTTCCTACACAGTAATATGTATTGTAAGAAAAGTAAAACGAATAAATCCTTCCAAAGACTAAATGTAAAATGTTTATAATGATTGAAGAACATTTTAAAAAGATATAAAGAAAAAACTGTTGATCTCATAAAACACTTTACTGGCAAGTCAAAAATTATTTCTGTGGAAACTCCACCCTTTTTGTTCAGAATATCTGCAAAAGAGGGTATAAAAATCGCAAGATATATATTTTTCATGCATTTACCCATTTAATGAAAATATTTTATGACATATGTATCTAAACCCTGGAGCCGTCCTTTCTTAAAACTCCTTTTGATCCCGCCCCTCTAAAAGATGAAATCAAATACAAAACCCAAAAATTCCTCCAGAACATTTACAGTTGCCTTAACACGGTGCGTCATTATTTATATTGACGGGAACATCTGTGAGTTATAAGAAGGACAGAAATATGCATTTAGGGAATATATTAAAATGAAGCCACTTATATATTTTATTATTCGAAGCAATTTAATTTAAGAGAACTTTTTTTTATTTATGATTTAAGTTATTTAACTTTTCTTAATTTGACACACAGACAATTATGGTTAGTCGAAGAAAATTTTTCCTTTCCAATAAAAATTCTTACACAAAATTCTGATGTGGATAATATACGACTTTCCCTACTGACTCAAAATTCATTTTCACTTCCATAATCCATTAATTGCTCAATATGGCGCGGAAACTATTTTGCCATTATATCCAAATTGCAGTTTTAATATATCTTAGTTTTCATTTAGCAACTGTGCGCATGTTAAACGTAGACATCGCCTCGAAATTTCAAAACACTAACATATCTAAAAAACGGTTCGTTTCAGAGTAGCGGGGTAGCGCTTTATCGTCAGAAATATTCATTAAAATCATTATAAAACAAGCATTTAATTAATATATTTAAGCCTATTTTGCTTTTTATTTTAGAGTTTTACTATTTTTATGTGCTATTTCGCAAAAAAAAAGAAAGGTTCTATTATTCCTAATTGTACCAAAATATAATCAGCACCAGGGTAACCGATGTGTGATGTATTTACCAAATTTATGACATTTTATTTATTAGTTAATGAGCTATAATTAATCCACACATTTCATTCTCACACATACAGTATAAATATATTAAATTCGATTAAAAATAGGTTAAAAATAGATTTTCGTGTTCTAAGCTGTAGTTCCGTAGAAATTTCGAGTTAAGATTTTCAATACGATTCTAATGTACTTTCCCTGTACATCACCATGGAAAATAAAATGGATTCTAATGCACTTTCCCTATACATCACCATGGAAAGTAAAATGGATTCTAATGTACTTTCCCTATACATCACCATGGAAAGTAAAATGGATTCTAATTTACTTTCCCTATACATCTCCATGGAAAGTGAGGAAAGAAAAAAGTATAAATATGGTTTTAACGATTATACATTATAAATGCTTTTAAATGCTAAAAATAAATGTTTAATGATTAAAAAACATTTTAAAGGAATATGAAGAAAAAAACTGTTGATCTTGAAAAATATTCCAATATCAAGTCAAGAATTATTCATATAGGATCTTCAATCTTCTTTGAAATTTTATTAACAATATTTGCAAAAGAGGGCATGAAAACCGTAAGAAATATTTTTCATACATTTAAGCATTTAATAAAAATATTTTATGACATATGCATCCAAACCCTGCAGTCTTCCTTTCTCAAAACTCCCTTTGATCCCGCTGCCCTAAATGCGAAATCAAATGCAAAACTCAGGAATTCCTCCAGGACATTTACAGTTCCTTTAACCCGATGCGTCATTATATATATTGACGAGAACATCTGTGAGTTGTAAGAAGGACAGACTTATGCACTTAGGGAATATGTTATAGTAAAATCATTTATATATTTTATTCTAGGAAGCATATTTTTTATTTATTATTTAAATTATTTAACTTTTCTTAGTTTGTCTCACAGACAGTGATGGTGAATCGAAATAAAATGTTCCTTTTCAATGGAAATTCTTGCAAAATTCTGATGTGGACAGCAGATGACTTTCCAAACTCACTCAAATCTTTGTGCATTTATAGTATTCACCATCGGATAGAACCTAACGTGGTAGGATTTTTGATTACCCCTTCTAAGGTGAAAATTATAGATTTTTAATATCTTTCAAAATACTCTAGCAGCCCTCCAGTGGCTTAAAAGGTTAAATATTTGCTCATTTGTAGTATTTACCATCGGACAGAACGTAACGTAGTCGTATTTTCTATCACCCCTCCTAAGGTGGAAATTATTGAGATGTTTATTGTCTTTCCAGACCCTTAATCAGTCCTCCAGTGGCTTAAAAAGATGAATCAACTGTTGAAAAAAAATATAGCTATTGAAAATGAAACATAATGCGAACGGCGCCAAGTGTTCACTCCATAAAATGGGTTTTTCATCCTCCTGTGTCCCGGTCACAATTAAAGCTAGAGGAATAATGTTTTCATAGTTGTCATGGTGCAAACGTTGAGACAAAAATTAAGAAATATTTATTCCAATCAGTAGAATACAAGTAGAGAAGAATACAACTGGAAACTGTTCTTTTGAAAATCACGTTTCTCGTAATTGATGTTCTTATTCTTGTCGCAGTATTTTCTGTTGACGGACCTACAGGCCAAACCAGTTAACCCATTTGGATGATCTATTTTATATATTTTGCCTTGTGATCTAAGGATGTATCTTTAAAACAAAATGTTCGGTTACTTTCTATAGGAATTAAATAAGGAATTAAGGATCAGGTAGAAATAAAAGGTAGAAAATAAATAACATTAGGTAGAAAATAAATAACACAACAATGAAATTCAACTATGTTTATACTTACTAGTGAGGTCTTTGGGCATTTTGCCCGTAAATAATTATAAGAAAACGGTCTATCCATGGGATATCTAATATAATAAAAGACAACACTTGAGATACAGGATTAAAAGGTAGTTTTTTGTTAATAGATACCAAGGCGACAAGAAGGCGCCAGACTTAATGTTTTAGGCGTAAAACGATTTATGGCATTCCTGCCAATGTGAAGTCGACTCCGCGGGAAACAAGAGGTTGTCCAGTAAAAGCCTACACCAGGACCCCACCCCCCAGATACCTGCGATCTAATGTCTGCGTAGACGCAACACTTAAAGAGATATTGTAATATCTATTGTTGCAAATAAATTAAAAGTGAGTCCAATATACAGCTTCGTTGTCAGTATCTGATGTTACACGCAATGTAAAGCTCCAGACTTCTCCATAGTTATAAATAAATTAAAAATCTGTCCAACATCCAGCTTCGTTTTCAGTATCTGATGTCATACTCAATGTAGAACTCCAGAATACTCTTTATATGAATAATCTTTATAATACTCTCTTACTCCAGATTACCCTTTATATGTAGATTTCAAGCGCGTTGCATTAGATAAAATTTTGAAAACTAACTTGAAATCATGGAGTTAAAGATTGTTTACCTCCATTTTTGAAATAAAGGTCACTTTAAATGAACTTAAAATGACGGTTACTTCCATTCCTAAAATTAATTATCGTCATCAATTTTATTTGCGCAGGATGAATAACACATGTAGCTTTCTCGTCTTACAAACAGTTACCGTATATCTTCCGTTAGCTCGTAACATTAACTTATTGCATTCCACGCAGCATAGTAAACCTACGCCACAAGATAGAGTTAGTATAATTACAGAGACAAGAAGAACAGATGCACACAAAATGTTACATTCCTATAATTTAAACCAGGGGTAAACCACAATTGTGTATAGAGTAAAGTGTGCAAGCACGAATCTCACTTTCGTTTCAACGAAAATATATTCACCTCAAAAAGATGTGATATCTCTAAACAAAAACAACTGTATTGTAAAAAACAATTCCACCAAGTAATGCAAAACGTCAGCCAAAATGAGAAGTAAAATCACACTTTTGGCACCAAGTACGATTCCATTCCGGATAAAATGTACCAAAAACTAAAATAACTACGGTGTTCAGGTCTATCAGGCTGCCTCTGTCAGCAACCTAGATAAACTGGAAAGGATTCAGCTTTCTGCTACCAGAGCTATAACTGGTCTCCGCAGCAGCTGTCCGCGGGACACAGTACTGTATGAAGCTGATCTCCAACCCCTCAGGCTTCGGAGTAGGTTTCTCCTGGCCAAATATTTTGCAAAGCTCATCAGTTATTGAGATCAACACAGAACCTCCAGTTATGTGCGTGACTGGAGCAACAATCGTCTTCTTAAGAGAGAAAGTCTGCTTAGCTGCGCTGAAAGTGAGGGTTGGCTGCAAAGCAAAGTTGAACACGTCTCTCTGGCCTGCTCTATGGGGGTTACTGCGCCGTTTCGTGATCGGGCCTTTTTCAGGACTGAACTCTGCTCATAGACTAACAAAGGCACGCAGCATCCAGATTATCTTAAACAGCTCGCTTTGGAAACTATTTATAAAATTCCCGGTGACGCGTTGCAGATTTATACTGATGGAAGTAGGGGTGATGACGCCATCACCGGTAGCGGGGTCTACATCAAGCAGGGGAATGGTATTAGGCCATGTAGGAGAAACCCCAAGTGCTGCTCAGTTTTTCGGACGGAACTCATAGCCATTGCGGAAGCCTTGAGTTATTGTGTCAAAGAGGGAGTCAATACAGACATCTGGATTCTTAGTGATAGCCGTAGTTCTATTCAGCACCTGGCTTGGAGACATGGTGACGGAACAACAATAAATATTGTTCAGCATTTGGGTTAATTGTGTGTCCATAATAGGATATTTTTAAATGGGTGCCATCTCAGGTAGACGTTTACGGTAATGAGGTTGCGGATGGTCTGGCCAAGGACGGCAGCCTTAGGAGTTCTATTGACAGTGGTTGTCTTTCTTTCTCGGAACTTGCCTCTCGAGTCAAACTTCAAATCAACTCTACTTGGAGAAAGGCCCCGTGCATGAGTAGTATGATTGTAGCCGTCCTGGGGCTGCTTTGATTGGGGCAGGCAGTAGGGGAGAACAGACGGCTCTGGCCAGATTCCGCAGCGGCCATCTTCGTGCTCTTCAGCATGTGTTGGGTTCTAAGGTTTATCCCCTTTGCCCGAAGTGCAATTTTGAATCAGGCCTCTCCTGCCCATGCCTTGACATGTATTGGATTCCAGAGAAGTCAGCTGTACTCCAGTCCTGGAATAGTTCTTCATCTTTTGAAGACTCACGCGTTCATGGATATGATCTGTTGTTGCTGCCTGTCAAGTGGAATAAGAAACAACTAAAATAACCAAAATGCAGAAAGAGAACGATGGAAAGTTCCATATAACTTAGCGCTCTGCCAAGGTTTTGGTTTTCACTGGGCGAGAAATATTTTAGTGAACTGAAGGAGCTTCATGCGCATTTCATTAATTAACGAGTCAAGGCGCCAAGTTATAGGGAACCTTCCCTTGTTCTCTCATTTCGCTTATTCCAGTTGTAAGTGGAAAGTGTTCTTGATACATTTCCACCTGGATCGCACTTGGCACCAAAATATGGGATTTCGTTTCTTTTTTTTGGCTGGAGTTTTTTGTGATTTAGCGGAATATTTTTACAATACATTTGTTTGGGGCGCGGTAGCCCATTGGTTAGCGCGCTGGAGTTGCACTCGGTAGGCCCGGGTTCGATTCCAGCCACTGCCAAAACTGCCGCCGTGTTCATGCGGAGTACGATCACGTTAAACATGTGGGTCAGAAAGTCCTTCCGAGAGGTTGGTGGTAGGGGAAGGAGGGTACGGTCCCTGTGGATGCCTCCCCCACTGGGTTCCGGTCTAAATTGGATGGCACTTCCCGACCGTCCAAAACAGTTACCTTACACCTATCTGGTAGGTCGGACGGTCTGGGTTTCAACAACAACAATACATTTGTTTTTGTTTAGAGAATCTTATTTACACTTCATGGCCATTTTTCACAAAAGTACATCAAAGTATTCGTTTTTCCTTAAAAATTCGCGTCACGTTGAAGACACATATATTATTAAATCACATTCCATACGCAACACGCATCGCGTCCCAAAAATATATTGAACATATGATGATATGCATTGATTCTCAAACTGAATGGAAGATAAAAATTCAATGTGAAGAATCGCATAGATAACATCTAGAATCACTGAATACAAAGCAGAGATCAAATATAGTGTTACATACAATAATATTTTACTCGCTATGTGTTTTGATTTTCGATGCAGACGATTCAAAATGCGTTTACGTCACTTTGTACCTGTATGTGAGTTAACTCTAAAATGAGGCTATGAATAAGCACTGTATTCTCTAATGAAAAACGAAAGTTATCTGATCAAAGACTCAAGAAATTTGGAAGGTCTGAAATTTATTATAAATTATGTTTGCCACAATCAACCGTCAGACAGAACTAGCGGGGAAATTGCAACTTTTAAATGTCTAGTATAAGGACAATATATTCGAATCCTTCAGAAAATATGCACTACAAAAGAAAACATCCGATGTGAGCAGAACATGACTTCCACTACGTAATGCTATGACTATGGACGTATACATTTTTCATAGCCAAATAATGGTGTACAAAATCCAATTCACAATGTTTTCAATGTTGAATTATACACAAACAATTAACATTTGACTTTTTCTAGATGGCAGCATGTAAACCTATCTCAAAATACGTAATTCATTTATACATCGCGCAAATATAACTTGCCAATTGGAAGTATTGCCAGCATGTACCAAGCAACATAGTCTAAACAGGGTTATTAAAAAAATATGGGCCAAACTTTACAAGGTTGTAGTACACACCAAACCAAACATTTCTCATCGTAGTTTACCGGGTCGAAAATGAAACGTAAAGGCGCTAGTGGGCGCTTAATGGTGAAACCGATGAGGTAAGGCGAAAGCACAAGAATAAATTAGAAGTTATAAAATAGCATTTAATAAACAATAATTACAGTAATGGTTCAAAAGAGCGAAAGCCAACCTGAATGCACATGTCACAGCGGCGATGGAGGGATTGGCGAACTCTCTCGAACAGACCAGACATGTTGAGCACTTCAGCAGCAGCGGCCAAAATTCCAACAACGAGTTCATCTTCAGACCCAATGAGAGTGTCATAGACGAGATTCTTGAGATACCCCCACAAAAAAAAAGTCATGACACGACAGACCAGGCGATCGTGAGACTCCGTCGTCTCAAAAGTTGGATCTGCTAACAATAATTATTGCAAACTGATAAGGCCCTACCTTCAGTGTTATTAAAAATTGCATAAGGGTTCTTCTTCCCCAGATGAAATTTGCATACGTGGTTTTCCTTCTTCATTCAGACAATAACAACCAGAATGACGTTTTAAATTTGCTGATAGGCCGCTTCCCAACGAGTAAGCTCCCTGTAACGCCTTTACGTTCCATTTCCGATCAGATAAACTATGACTTAAAATGCTTGGTTTTGTGTATACTTACCACCTCGTAAAGTTTGGCCCATCTTTATTTAACCTTTTGCTTACGGGTGGGACACCGTCCCACTGATAAGCTAATAAAATGATAAGCTGATAAATCCTAAGCTGATAAAATGATACCATATTAAAAAATAGAATTATACATTTTAAATTCGCTTAGAGAGAAAAAGGATAAATAAAATCCACTTCGCTAGAGATATCTCCCGTTTTATCTCAATCCCAGAATGCTCGAAAACCCAACGAAACGATAAATACGTTAATGGCTACCGAAGCGACGAACAAGTTTAGACGTCGGTCGTATATTTCGAATAAAACTAAGCAGAGTGAAGCAAATTTTCTAAAAGACTTTTGAGTTACTTTTAAAGAAAAAAGTGCGAAACATTAAAATATTGAAATTATTTTTATATATTCACAAATAGAATCATAATTTCGACAAAACCGGTAAAAATAGTTTATATTTTTATCTATTCAGTTCAGAAATATAAGCATCGAAAATATTTACAATTTTTGCAATGCTCTGATTTCATCCATAGATGACCCAACCATAGATGTTATTATCATCAAAAATTATAATTGTTATATTACAAACATCAACATAAAAAATTACGATTATTACAATTACAAACAAAAAATATAGGAGCACCCGAGAAAAATTAATTTAAAATAGCACGTTTTATAGTTTTCGATCCTAGCTTTTTTTCATCAATGTTGACGGACCTGCAGCCTTAATTACTGAATCGATTTGAATCAATAATGATTCATTATATGTGTTCCGATGGAATATTCATACTGTTACAAACGTATAAAGGACGTGAATGAAGGACATGACACAGGAGACAAGAACGACTCCAAATTTCCGGATAACTTAAATTTATTAACAAGCATAAAGCAGGAACAATAAACAATCAAACAGCACTTAAATGTTCCACTAATTTCACAGAATAAGGGGTATTATTCTCAAAATACTAACGAAAATACTTTTATAAAATAACGGCTACTATTCTCAAAACATTGACAAAAATCACAACCCAATGTAGTTCACGTCACATCAATTCGTCAACTGGCCTGGAACGGAGGGATGAGTCCTTTTATAACCTCTGTAGAAATTTCTGGAAATATTTTCGTATCTCCTAAACTAATCGTTATTTCGTGGAGTTTCTCGAAGTTTCTAGAAGTCGCCAAATGTCGCCAAATTGGCGATAAATCACAAAATCTAGAAATCCGTCTTCTAATTGGGAAATTCTGGGAACCCTGTGCTCTTGTCATCCTCATGTCATGTTGACGTCATGGACTGTGTTTTCAGCACTTAGCCTTCGAGACAGACGAAAGAAGAGGCGACAATGAGGGAATTTTGCGCGTTCGCAACAATACCTTTATTTTAAAACTTAAAATCATATTTGATTTAGAATTTTAAACGTTAAAAAATGCAAGATTTTTCGGTCATTTTCCGCAGTGTTGACGAACCTACAGCTTTAACTATTGAACCGACTTTAATCAATAATGCTTTATTTTGTGTATTCTGTTGGGAGGTACTACATACTTTTCTATATAATCTTACATTTGAATTAGAATTACAAAATTTTTAAAAACATGAATAAGTTTTGCTCGGCAGTAAAATACAGTTTGTAGTGTCTGATTGTTGAGTAATCATGTTGATAAAAAATTCTTCAAAAACTATTGAAATCTCATGAAAACACCACTTCATGGTAAAAAACTATCCGCCAAGAAGAAAAAACTCTCTTCCAAAAAATTTATAAAATATCAAAGGGATTGCGCCAAATTTCTGTAGAATAGGAGCTGTACTATCTTCCTGAGTACGCTGTAAGATGATTCTGACCCACCACATAATCACACGTAATCCCCATTTTTTCAATTAACTACAACTAAAAAGGGATGCGTTTGATTACGTAGTTGGTCGGAATCCTTCTACAGGGTACCTAGATCAGAAAGTACAGCTCCGGTTCTATAGAAACTTGGCGCAAACCATTTCGAGATATTATAACTTTATATATATATATATATATATATTTTTTTTTTTTTTTTTTTTGGACTTGTCGATGATTTTTACGTGGTGCTGTAAGATGTATTAGTATTATATAGATTAACAGAAATCATCCAGTGAATCTTCTCAACTATCCGGTTGCCAAATTATATTTTTCAAAGAGTTTACAAAATTGATTATAAATACCATCAATATAAATATCGTTACATAATACAATGTTCACACTCTGATAGTGATTGTGATACAAATAAGTAAAAGAAGTATATGAGACAGTCAAGTGAGTTCAACGAATTTAGATTAAATCGGTTTTGAATAGAAATTCATGGTTCTGAGAGTATAACTGCTTAAGTTACTACTCAACTTTTTTAATATTTCAGGACTATCCTGACCTAATATTATGAGAATCACTACATATAATTAAAGGTGATACCTTCTTAATATTTAGTGATAAATCACTCATAATTGGACTACTGGCACTCCGGTCCACGATTATAAAAATATGCCTCAAATTTATTCATTTGCTTGCTACAATGAATGCATTGCATTCCCGCAAAATTTTCTCTGCTAAAAATAACTTAATTATACATAAAATGAAAATTATGCTTGTTGCGTGTTTATGTTTTACGTAGCTCTGCTTATAATATCTATGAATTTTCTCTTATTCCCAAAACTTCATTTCATTCCATTAATCTACCTCATACTCCAAACTTAATTAATATTAAGAACTTTTTCTGTGAAATGAAACTCTGTCCGTCTATGCACATACTCCTCATGGCATTAAATAGAAAAAATACAGTTTTCCTAATTAAGCGCATGCCGATGAGGCAAAAATAATGCTGACGATGCTTGTAATTAATCATAGACATATAAACCAATACCTTTCTGCAAATAACCAAGAGAAAGACGTATATGAAAGTATGGAAAATCTGGAGTTAAAGGGAGATAGATAGTACAACAGAGTTATTAATACATAAGAAAATTGGGGGCTCTGCCCCAGCTCGCTACGCTCGCTAACCCCCGTAAACCACTTCGCGACGTACTGACGCTCACGGAAATCGTTTCGCGAGCACTTTAGTGCTACCTGCTACTCTGGCATAATACGCCATTGGGTCAGGCGTAATATGCCCGTTGGACTCCGTCCCCTGCTCACTACGCTCGTCAACCCCCGTAACACACTTTGCAAGTCTGGAAGCTTCGCCTCCGACTCACTAACGCTAGCTGAGCTCATTTCGCGAGCATTTTAGTGCTACCTGCTACACAAGCGTAATGCACCCGTTGGAGACCGTCACTTATTACCTGACATTTATCAATCCTGGAACTCGCTGCGAGAGCTATGGCAATCCGGCCGGCTCACGCGAACTCCAATGTGTCCTGTGCTGGCTGACGCTTTCACCTCTTGCCCGCTAAGCTCGCCAGCACCCATGACACTCTTAGACAATCTGTGGGCTTCGCCTCCAACTCGCTAATGCTCTCTGAGCTCGCTTCGAGAGAACTTTAGTGCCACCTGATACGCAGGCGTATTATGCCAGTTGGATTTTACCCTGTCTAGCTACGCTCGCAACCCCAATAACTCGCTAACGACCGCTTCGCGAGCATTTTAGTGCCACCTGTTACGCAGGCGTACTAGGCCGGTTAGGGTCCATCCCTTATAAACTAATATTCAACAGCTCTGTAACTCGCTTCGCGAGCTATTTCTACTCGGCCGGCTCTCACGACCTCCTACATGTCCTGTACTGGCTGACCCTTTCACTCTTTAGTTGCTACGTTTGCCAGCACTCGCGATTCGCTAACGCACGCTACACTCGCTTCATGAGCACATTAGTGACGCCTGCTACGCAGGCGTAATATGCCCGTTGGACTCCACCCCCTACTCGCCGAGTTCGCTTCGAGAACACTTTAGTGCCACTCGCTACGCTGGAGTAAAACGCCAGTTGGAGCAGGCGTAATAAGCCCGTTGAGCCCCACTATGTCTAGCTATGCTCGCCAACTCCACTAACTCGCTAACTACCGCTGCGTGAGCATTTTAGTGCCACCTGTTACGCAGGCGTAATACTCCCGTTTGGGTTTGTCCCTTATTAATTAACATTCAACAGCCCAGGAACTCGCTTCGCGAACTATTTACACTCGGTCGGCTCTAACGACCTCCTACGCGTCCTGTGCTCGCTGACCCTTTCACTCCTTGGTCGCTACGTTCACCAGTACACGCGGCTCGCTATCGCAAGCTAAACTCGCTTCGTGAGCACTTTAGTGACGCCTGCTATGGAAGCGTAATGCGCCTGTTGGGGACCGTCCCTTGTTAACTGACAGTCTCTAGCCCTAGAGCTCGCTTCGCGAGTTCTTTCGCGCTGACTAGCGCACACGACCGTCTGCGTATCCTGTGCTCACTCAAGCTCGTAAAACTCTTAAGATTCCGCCCTCCATTCCTACTGCTCATTAATGTGAGCTAATCAGAATGAGATGCATCCGCTGGTTCTTAGTTACCTTATTAACTGACGCTCATCTTAACCTGGTTTGCAAAAAATTTCATCAAGCTCCAGCTCCTAACTCGTTACGCTCACCAACCCCAAAACTCGTTTCGTGAGTAGAGATGCTTCTCCTCCTACTTCCAGGCTCTCACTGAGTTTGCATCCCAATCTATTTTGTTCCGCCTGCTTTTAAGAACGATTGCTTATTATATTACGAACAAACGGCAAAATTTTATGTTTTGCCATTTGTTCGTAATACAGTGACAAAATATCGTGTGACGCTTTCAGTATATAGAGATTTACAACAATCAAGCATATATATGTCGTGAAATATAATAATTAAATTATAATGTTCATGACAATAATAGTTTCAAACATTCATCCGTAAAGAAGAAAATTATAACTGAAAAATTGAATAACTCATTAACTAAATCGAAATTTTAAAAAAAAGGCTCCGTCCTGCAAAAATTCAACTATGTAGGTACATGTTACCAAAAATCCATGTTCTTAGTATTGCTTGTCTGACCAGGACACGAACTCGCAGCTCAAAAACTCTTTCTTTGACTTTGACATAAAATATTTCCTAAACTAAATTTTAAATCGATAACCGGTTTTTATCAGCGTGTCCCCCTAATATTTTTCTACAAATGTACCAAATTTCATATATTTGTATGCAAAATTCGAATTCAATTTTGCGCTACGTGACAGAGAAACTTGAGAAAAGCGAAATTTGTCAATCAGCAGCCGCAGCGGAAACGACAGCGGTAGCGTCAACTACTCCTTTTTAATATAGAGAGATACACTGGAGAATCACACAGCACATATATACAAACTTATTTCAAGGGAATGCGCATACTGCCTAATAGACTTCATTTGACATGAAATATTTCGTTCCACTATCGTCTGTTTTCTAATTTGTCTTTGAACAGTCAGCGGTGCAAATATGCTCACATTCCAAGTCCCGAAAATTATTTTGTAATCTGGAATTCCTAAATAGTAATCTCGACGTATTAAACAATCAGTGTAATTAATGGACAATCATGAGGGTTGAACCGGAATGTTTTCAGTGCATACATAGGTACATTTTTGCAAGAATTGTAATTCGAGATTTTAATTGAAATGTAGAGTAAACACACAATTACATAGTGTCATATAACTATTTCAGCTTTAAAGGATCACGTGTGTGAGTCGGGAGCACAAGTTTTCAATTACAAATAAAGATACCTGTATTTTAAAGAAAGATAATAACAAAAATATAGGGTGGGACATGCCAATGGTTAGCGATCTGAAACTGCACTAGAACAATCCGAATCCGATTCCCAGTTTTACCCAAACTATTCACGCGGAGTACGGGCACGTTAAATATGTGGGCCCGTAAGTCCTTCAGAAAGTTTGATGGAAGAGGAAGGGTTCCTGTAGATGCCGCCCCCACTGGGTTCCGGTCTAAATTGTGTGGCACTTCACGACCATCTAAACAGATACCTTACACCATCGAGTGGACCGGATGGTCTGGGTCGAAGAAAGATATCATAAAAATTATTTCAATTACTAGCTTTCAAAATTCCATGCATACAATATTATTAAGAATTTAAAAATAAAAAAATCTGATGTGGGAACCACATGACTTTCCTTATATAATGCAATGAATTTACTACTTTTACAGTAAGAGGTTATTCTTATAGTAGATACTTATATTCTTTCCAAGATATTAAATTTCGTCAATTAGTCGTCATTTTCATCGATTTAGTGTCATTTTTATCCATTTGGCGAGATTTTCGTTAATTTGGCAACATTTAAAAAGTCGCCAAGTTGGCGACATTTAGCTAAATTCGTCGCCAAAATTTCGCCAAGCGTTATGGGCGGAGAAATAAGTTATTCTTACAGCAGATAAATAACTATTGGCGTTCAAATACAAAAGTTTTACTCAAAGTATATTTTCTCATGAATGAAACAAGCTAGATCTACGATAATGACGTCACCCAATGTACGCATGATATTATATATGAAAAGGGAACATGTTTCTCAACAGTTAATATTTTTTTTTATTTATGGGATTTTTTGATGAATTTATATGACAAATGTGCAATATCTCAAGAACGTTCATGCTAGCGTTCTAACGTTTATGTCAATCGTTTCATAAAGAAAAATTACATCAGAAATATCTATTTGCGTAACTTTATTAAATGTTTTGATTTTTTGGTTATTTTTCAAAATTTCACTCGAAAATTTAAGGGGGTTCTGAACATTCGAGTGTGTTTAAAAACAATAAGCTTCCAGTATTCACGGATTGGGATTTTTGTACAAAGTTTCATTCGAATCGCTCCATTCGTCCGTGGATTATCGTCTCCACAGACACACTGACCCACACACACAGACACACACACTCATCACCTCTAAAACGTCTAATTCGTGTTCAGGGATGCTTGAAATGTGCTCTCCCATCGAAGACTCGAATTCGAATTTTCGACCCCGTCACAATACCTTCGTTATACATTATATGTATATATGGAAAGTAATAACCAATGTGAAAAACTTTTCAATGTTACCCCTTTTAATAAAAATCATGCCTTGAGAAGTCATTTTTGACCGCCAACTCTAAGTTTAAAAATCCCACAAAAATAAAATGATGGTGGTTTTATTATCTAGACATACGGCTGTGACCTCATACGCACAAGAAAAAAGTTGTAGTACTTACAGTACTTCTGTCGCCTTTTGCAAACTTGAATGAATAAATTAAATTAATTCCTGTTTTAACTCCCGTGCAACTCTTATAAGAATCTGATGTGGGCAACACATGACTTTCCTTATATAATGCAATGAATTTACTACTTTTACAGTAAAAAAAAATAGGTTTTTCTTATAGCAGATACTAATATTCTTTCCAAGATATTGAATTTTCGACAATTAGTTATCATTTCCATTGATATAGCGTCATTTTTATCCATTTGGCGAGATTTTCGTTAATTTGGCAACATTTCAAAAAGTCGCCAAGTTGGCGACATTCCGCCAAATTCGTCGCCAAAATGTCGCCAAGCGTTATGCATTAAGAAATAAGTTATTCTTACAGCAGATAAATGGCTATTGGCGTTCGAATACAAAAGTATTACTCAAAGTATCTTTTTTCATGAATGAAACGAGCTAGCTCCACAAGAATGATGTCACCCAATTTATCGCATGGTATTACATATGAAAAATTACATAAGAAATGTCTATTTTCGTAACTTTATTAGCGGTTTCGATTTTTTGACGATTTTTTCAAAATTTCATTCGAAAATTTAGGAGGGGGGATTGAACATTCGATTGCGGATAAAAACAATAGGCTTCCAGTGTTTACAAATTGTGATTTTTGTACCAAATTTTGTTCGAATCGGTCCAATCGTTCGTCAATTATCGTCTCCACAGACTCACTGACACACACACACACAGATACTTTCACACACACACACACACACACACACATACTTTCACACACACACACACACGCAGACAGACATCACTTAAAAAATGTTTGATTCGGGATCAGGGTTGCTTGAAACGTTCTCTCCCGTCGAAAACTCAAATTCGAATTTTCGACCCCGTCACAATACTTTCCGTATACATTATGTATATAAGGAAAGTAAAAATTTAACTCGTGTGTAGCTCACTTCGACTTTCTCATACCATATTCCATTCTTAATAGATTGTGGGATTATTTTTTTTAATTTTGCAAGAACAATTTTTGAGAAATCAGTATCGTTGGTCCAAATTATAGTATTATTATAGTATTATATCTAATTACTAGAAGTCCCCTACTCGCGCAAACCCCTTCGGGAGGCTTCGCCTCCTACTCGCTGCGCCCGCAGAGCTCGCTTCATATGTATCTTTGCTAAAAATTCTACTTTCCAAAATCTCTTTTCTATCCCGACCTATTTTCCGCAGGAGGGAAAAGCAGGGATTTTTCTTAGCCCAGGGAATGCGAAAACTGAATTCCTTGATCATGAGCTCGTTCGCAAGCTATTTCATGCCAAACTAAAGTTTAAATCGATAAACACTTTATTTCATCGTGTTACCCTATTATTTCTCTATAAATGTACTAAATTTCATATTTTTGTATGCTATAGTTTTTACAGTACTATACAGAGAAATCGCTAGATGTGCCGATATGAAAAAAAAAGTTCACTTCAGAAGTGCATAAAAAGTAAAATATCTCAAAATGTACATCGAAATTAAAAAAAGGGGGCTCCATCCTGTAAAAATGCACCCATGTAGGTACCTATCTTCAAAAATTCGTGATCATGCTATTGTTAGTCTACCCAGGAGGAGAACATGCAGCTCAAATATTTTGTCTTTGACCTTAAATATTTCTTAAACTACAATATATATAAACATGGTTTATTTCAGCGTATTCCCCAAAGCTTTTTGTTCAAGTGTACCTAATTTTATATTTCTATATTCTTCTTTTGCGGTACGCAGCGAAGAATCTCGAGAAACGAGAAATTTATCAAACAGCAGCAACTACTTTTTATTTTCCTCATATACATAATGTATAAGGAAAGTATTGTGACGGGGTCGAAAATTCGAATTCGAGTTTCCGACGAGAGAGAACGTTTCAAGCATCCCTGATCCCGAATCAAACATTTTTTAAGTGATGTCTGTGTGTGTGTGTGTGTGTGTGTGTGTCAGTGGAGACGATATCTTACGAACGAATGGAGCGATTCGAATGAAATTTGGTACTAAAATCACAATCCGTGAATATTAGAAGCCTATTGTTTTTAAACGTAATCGAATTTTCAGAACCCACCTACATTTTTGAGTGAAATTTTGAAAAAATCATCAAAAAATCAAAACTTTTAATAAAGTTGCGGAAATAGACATTTCTTATGTAATTTTCCCTTAGAAAACGATTGACATAATTTTTAGAACGCTAGCATGCACCATTCTCGAGTTATTGTACATTTTTCAAACAAATTTATCAAAAAAATCCCATAAATTAAAAAAAATATATTAACTGTTGAGAAACATGTTCACTTTTCACATGTAATATCATGCGATAAATTGGGTGACATCATTCTCGTGGATCTAGCTTGTTTCATTCATGAGAAAAGATACTTTGAGTAATACTTTTGCATTTGAACGCCAATAGTCATATATCTGCTGTAAGAATAACTTATTTCTCCATCCATAACGCTTGATGATATTTTGGCGACGATTTTGGCGGAATGTCGCCAACTTGGCGACTTTTTAAATGTTGCCAAATTAACGAAATTCTCGCCAAATGGAGAAAAATGATGCTAAATCAATGAAAATGGCGACTAATCGTCTAAAATTCAATATCTTGGAAAAAATATAATATCTACTATAAGAAAACCTATTTTTTACTGTAAAAGTAGTATATTTATTGCATTATATAGGAAAAGTCATATGTTGCCCACATCAGATTTTTTAATACAGAGAGATAGCATTAAAATATAGTAATCAATTATAATGTTACCCTTCACTTTAAGGGACTCGACAAAATCTTTCGATTGATACCATACGTGAAAATGTACACCCACGAAAGTGTAACTTATCACCCCACCACGAGGGATACTAATGAATTCACGAACATAGAAATTGTTTCGCGGCTATATTTTCCAACAATGATTGGAACTATTGAGGTTCTAAATCTTTGAACCATAAATAACACCCTTTATGCATCTTGATGTCATATTTTGCCTTATGTTGCCACATTCAAAAAATATAAAATTTCAAATCAATTTCGAAGTTTTCTTTCGAATTTTTAAAAAAATTCTATCCAGTTTCAGATTTTATGATAGCAAAATCAGATATAAAATTTCGTATTATAGCATCTGTTTTTGGACACAAGAAATCGACCACAGAAAGATAAAGGGATAGACGCACGTCACTCCATAAATAGTCAAAACTTGTTTAGGTTGATACCAATATACCTCCATTACCAATACATCTCGAATTCGAAATTTTTTGGAAAAACAATACTTTCTCCATACTTTATTATTCTATATAAATAAAATTGAAAATATATCTGTCTGTCTGTCCCATTATCACGGGAGAACGGCTGAACCGAATTTGATGACATTTTGTGGGTAGCCTAGACATAGCCCCACTTAAAATTTAGTCTGTGTTTTGAGTTTCTACCAGCAGTGGTTCTCGAGATATTAGTAAAAAACGAAATTTTCGTTTGTCTCATAATCACGGAAAAACGGCTGATCCGAATTTAATGAAATTTTGTGGATAGCCTTAAAATAGCCCCCATAAATTGAGTCCAAGTTCCGAGTTTCTAAGACCAGGGGTTGTCGAGATATTAATTAAAAACAGAACTTTTTTCTAAGAGTTCTACTCTCCAACTCCGTGGTTTATCCAAACGGAAAGGATGAAAATCGTTTGTTTAAAACGTCAAAATAAAATAAAACTTTATTTCCGAGTTTGGTGCAGGATTTTTGCATTAATTAGTCACTATCGGAAAACATGAATTGTTTAAAACTTGAATTTAAATGGAAAAATCTACCTCCATGGGTTATCTTTCACAAGCTTTTACTCAACGATGAAAAGTATAAAGAAATCAAAATGGCTATTTAATTTCGCATTTTATGAGGAAGATTCTATCTTATATCATGTTGCTCGGCAACGGAATGAAATTAAATGTGTTGTTAATATTTATTATTATTTTTTCTATTTGAATAATAAATAAATGGATGTTAAAATATATTTTATAAATGAACGATTTGATTGTTCTTTTAATTATATAAATTGCGGACTGCGTACATCACTTTCATTTATTTTAGCAAAGAGGTTTCAAGATCATATGTTGTGTTTAGCTAATAAACTCATATATTGTGTTTACCCAATAAATTCATTTAGCCGAATGTTGAAAGAGAAAAAGAGTAGAACGGGTGTATCTTATACAATTTTAGTGTTATCATTTAGTATATACAAACGGGATCAGGATATTTTATTCCTCAGATCTGCAAATTCAGAGCTACGAATTTGGCGGAATATCGCTACTTGGTAACTTTTCTTAAACTTTACCAAATTAGCGGAAATGTCTCCAAATTGATAACAAGAAAGATCAATCATGCATAAAGCATTGATTATGAAACACTTTCCAACTTCAATGCAATTTTATATAAACATCTCTGAAATGCGATACATTCCTCGGTAATATTTTTAAAATTTTCACAATACTACATTAATTTATTATATTTGAAAACTTCTTCGAAAACAGGTGAACTTTATTCAAATGACGTCATAGAAATATAAATCGCCTCTCTGTAAAAGCAGCATTTCATTCATTAACATTTTTCCAATCGTTTCATTCATCACAATACTATAATAATTTTTTTTATTTAAAAGGTTGAAAAATTGTTATCTACCATATGTATTATATAATATATCTCTTTTTTCTTTCTGGAGTATATAGTAAGAGTCAGAATTTAATTGAATTTGTTTTTCTCCCTATATTAAATAATTTTTATTTAAAAAACTACTTAACATATTTGGCTGAAATTTTTTTAAAATATTTTACGAGATAATTTGAATATTTCCTAAACTTTTCGAAGCAATTTGTGAATTTTAAATTCGCTTAAAAATGTTTGAAAAATTGGGTCCCATAGGATTCAATGTATTTCATTTTTTCAACCTGGGTTCAATCCAAAACTAATTGGGTGATGTTATTCATTTATATTCCCATAGGTTCCACATGACGTCTGAAAAACATACTAAAATTTCATTTTGATAAAGTCATTTTTACAGGAGTTATCGTGCTAACGGACAGACAGACAGAATGAACAAAGTCATAAATACTTTACAATTATGTTGTAAAATGTTAATAAATGGATTTTAGTAGAGTGCCTAATTCTTTTGATCAAGGCTGTATAACAATAATATTCTTCAACAATAATATTTGAGTCTATCTGCACAAAATAACATCCATAAGTATTTTAAATGACATTGAATTTTACTCCTTAAACTTAAATTTGGTTCTCATTTGATAGATGGACCTATTGTCAAAAGTGGCGTAGCGAAAACGCAAAAAAACTAAAATATCTCAAGAACGGCTAGTCCTAGAGAATTGGGGTTAGTCTTATTCTTTTTGATGTCAAAAATCGCGTATAAAATAGGAATTTAATTGATATAATTGAGCACACGTAGTCTTTTATTTTTATATTTAACTATTTTGCTTTCCTTTTTCCCGAATCGTACTAGAATAACCTACAAGTGATTTATATAACAAATTTTGTTAAATTTGGTATATAAATCACTTGTAGGTTATTGAAATATTATACACCAAATTGTGTTAAATTTGGTCCATTAGTTTTTAGCTATAGAGGATAAAGGCAATTTCTGCCGGCCATTTCGCAAAGAAGGCATATTCTTTTATTACGAATCGTACTCAAATGAACATCAGGGTTTCCCACAAAAAACTTACCTACCAAATTTTTTTAAATTCAGTACATTAGTTTTTCAGTTAGAGTGGATGCAATATCCTCACAGACACGCAGAAACACACACAGATACACCCTTATACACATGGACGTCTTCCTAAAAATAGTTTTTTCGTGTTCTGGAAGTCCCAAAACGTGTAGATCCTTCGAAAATTCGAGTTCCGATCTTCGGCACGATTCCAATACTTTGAATACATACACACGCACACACATATATTACAGTATTGTGGCAATTAATTGAGAAATGCATTTTTTTTATAAAATTCAGTTTTATTCAAGTTTTCTATGGATACATTTAAAACTAATAAGTGATATGACCTCCCCGAGATTTTATAACATCACAGACACGTTTCGGCATGGAATGTACTAGACTACCACATGTAGTTTTAATTTCAACGTCTCTGAACCATATGTCAATAACGGCCAAAATTAGCTTGTCCATCGTCGTACAGTCAAATTTGTGAAGTCGTTCCTTGACAATAGCCCACAAATTTTCTATGGGATTCAAGTCTGGTGAATTCCCGGGCCAATTCAGTACGGTAATATTTTTTTTTGAGCAGAAATTTTTGATTCGCTTCGTAGTGTGACATGGCGGGCTGTCTTGTTGGAAAACGCAATCTCCGTTCGGCTACAGTTTAGCCATGGTTAGAAGCACTTTTCGGGTCAATATGACTTCGTAACTGGCACTGTTCATCATTCCCTCTACGGTAACAAGAGATTCTGTCCCCAAAACGCTGAAACAACCCCAAAACATCTTTTTGGGCAGATGCTTGGGTACTTGATTGATGTGGTGCTGATTGAGAGGTTCTCCTTGGCTCCTTCTCACGAACATAGATCTAAATCCCTGAACCACAAAATGTGTTTGTCAGAAAAGAGAACTTTCTCCCAGTCCTTCTCAGTCCATGTTTTGTATTTTCGTGCCCATTCCAACATTTTTTTCTTCATGCGAAGCGTCAGAAGCTGCTTCTTGTACGGTCGACGTGCTCTCCGTCCGCGTTCTAACAGCCTGTATCGCACTGTTGAAGGTGCAATATCAACACCAGCTGCCACCATGGACTTAGACAGGTCAAAACTGGTTAATCGAGGATTTTTAACACTCATTCGATGTAAAGTTTTGTCGTCACGAGTCGAAGTTTATCTTTTTCGGCCGCATCTTCCAGAGCGGTTGGTTCCAGAATTTCCTGAAACCGCTTCCAGATCCTCCCGACACTTGCTGTACTCACTCCACATATTTTACCTATTTCCTCGAACGTCTTAGAAGTGTGTTCTCTAAGCGCAATCACTTTAGCACGTGTTTCCGCGCTGATATCCATGACGCTAATGAGCCCCGCAAGAACTGAGAAACTACCACTGCGGAACACCTGCCACCTGGCGGAGGAATTTGAACACCTGCTAGTTACCAGGTGCATACGAACACCTGCTACTTTGATAATAACTGCAATTTGAACTCTGAGCTAATTTGGAGTGCTTCTTCCTAAGCTTACGTGTGATAAAAAGAAAAAAATGACATTTCTCAATTAATTGCCACAATACTGTATCTGTGTATCTAAATTCCGTGCCTACGCAATTACAATAGTTGTGATTTTAAATGATCCCTAAACTTTCATTATTTCTTCAACGAAGCCTAATTTTAACTTATGCAGAATGGAAATATCTCAAGCGATTGTAAGGTGAGTTACATAAGAATTGCTGAATTTTTTTCGCACAAAATTATTTAGCTCTGGAGTCTGGAATACAATTTATATGAATGAAATATTCATTGATTTTGCATAGAGAATCAGATGATTTATATTTCGATACAGTTTTAAATATTTAAGTATAATAAATTACTGTAGTACTGCGATAATGTAAAAGATATCACCACTGAATGTATCACATTTTAGAGATTTTTAAATGAAATTGCATTTCAGTTGGAAAGTGCTTCATAATCAATGCTTATGCATGATTGATCTTTCTTTAGAATAGAGTACTCAAATGATGTTTCGGTAGCATTTGTCGGTCAATCCATCCATCCTACTTAGCAACACATTTAACGAATTTCTTTAATATCACCAAATTGATAAAAATATTTGTAAATCCATTAAAATATCATGGAATTGATAAAATTGAGCTTAATAAATAAAATTAATTGTGTTTTGTTGTGGGGATAGTATTGTGATGATGTTTCGTCAATTTGTCGCAAAATGGGACTATCAGTTTTATAGTCCCACTTGGCGATAAATTTGGCGATTTTTTAAGCTATCGCTAAATTGACGAAAATGTCGCCAAACCTTCCATGGAGATAGCATTATTCACACGATATGATTTCCATGAATTTATTTGAAGCAAATGATATCATGTCACTTAACAACGTATCCAATGTGTTATGTGCCATACGATTTTTATTAAATCTTTTCCGATTTGAATAATAAAGATATGTATATAAAAATAAATTTCATTGGCATTGCATTTTTGACTGGATAATATCAATTACGGTCTTCAGGTTTAAACATTATTATCATTGATATTTTCGGGGACTGTTGATTCAGGGATTATTGATATTTTCAAGTTATTATGCCATTGTTTATTTATGACGAAAATTGTTGAAACTCATATATAGTACGTTGTACGAGTAATTTTCTAGAAATGCACGGATATATCTTCTAATCTACGAGAATATAAGTAGTACGGGTATATTGGCATATATTTTGATATATATTTTGTCATATATTGGAATCAATTAGGACCTTCTGGTATAAAGATTACGAGGATTATTGATATTTTCAATTTATTACGTCATCTCTTTTATTTTGGCAAATATTTTTGAGTCTAATATTGTAATACGGGTAATCTTCTAATAACACACTGGCATATTTTCTAATCTGCGACAATATAAGTAGTACGGAGTTGTTGTTGTTGAGACCCAGACCGTCCGACCTACTAGAAAGGTGTAAGGTAACTGTTTGGACGGCCGGGAAGTGCCACCTAATTTAGACCAGAACCCAGTGGGGGGAGGCATCCACAGGGACCGTACCCTCCTTCCCCTACCACCAACCTCTCGGAAGGACTTACGGACCCACATGTTTAACGTGATCGTACTCAGCATGAACACGGCGGCAGTTGTGGCAGCGTGCAAATCCAGAGCGCAAACCACCGGGCTACCGCACCCGAAATTTGCCGACAGCACGTGGTGTTCCCAGATGGTCACCCACCCAAGTACTAACCGCGCCCGGTGCTGCCTGACTTCGGTGATCTAACGAGAACCGGTGTTTTCAGCACGGTGCGGCCGTTGGCAAGTAGTACGGAGTTGCATATATTGATTCAATTCCTTTTTTTCTTTGTAAATTTGCTTACAAAAGGGGCCAGGATGTTTTATTCTTCAGATCTGCCCGTGAAGTTAATTTTGCATAGTGAGCACAGATATTCTTAAACTTCTCTTTAGGAGCAATAAATTTAATATTTTAACAGAATTTGCACATGATTGTGAATTATAAGCTTCTTTATATTATATATTCCGTACGAAGAATGGGTATGCTGCTAGTATTGTATAAGGAAGTAAAAGTTGTGTAGCAACCTGTGCGGGTCCAATTACTAAAAAGACGGAGTTTTACAAAAAGAGACGGAGTTTTACAGAAATGACGGAGTTTTACAAAAATGACGGAGTTATATTATTGGTGGTATTGTTTTTATTTAAAAGAACACTTTTTGTTCTGAAGCGTTCGATAGGAATAAAATTACATGATATTATGGAAGATCACATTATTTAATCAGCCATTGAAATTTTTTAAAATGTACTTTAGCCTGCTAAAAGAATGCATTTTGTACAATGCATTTTTATTGCATGAAACTTGATTTGTTTTCAAAACATTCGTAGTTATAAAGGATTAGATTATTTTTTTAGGTTTTTGAAGAGGTGAGATGAGTGAAAAAAAAAGATTGTCAATTTCTATTTTAATTTTTTCAATCGAAAAGGAATTTTATTAAAAATTGTTAAAAAATAATTATTTTATATGCAATTTCCAATCAAAAAACGCATAGCATTATACAGCATTAGCAATATTTGCGAAATGTTTATATGATGGAACATTATGAAGTTCTAAATTTACGAAGTTCAAATAAATGCCAATTACGCTGTTGAAATTATGTCTATTATGCTATTTTTTAATATCAATTATGCATTATTACAATACTTTGTTGCATTAAATACATCAATATAAACTGATATGTGGATAAAATTCCAAATTTTATCATTTTTCCTAAATATAGCGTAGAATGCATATTTTTAAAATTACATAAATGTATTCGGATGGGGTTGAAGATTCAAACTCGAGTTTCGACACACACGTTTTGACCCTTCCCGGCCGTCCAACTTGTTACTCTAAGTCCTCTGGACGAGTCGGACGGTCTGGGTCTTCAACACTTCAACACACGTTTTGACGCCGGCCGTCCAAATAGCTGCTCTTAGTCCTCTGGACGAGTCGGACGGTCTGGGTCTTCAACACACGTTTTGACCAGGGCCAACGACCGTACCGTGCTGAAAACACCGGTTCGCGTTAGATCACCGAAGTCAGGCAGCATCGGGCGCGGTTAGTACTTGGGTGGGTGACCACCTGGGACCACCGCGTGTTGTTGGCTCCTTTCGGGCGCGGCAGCCCAGTGTTTAGCGCGCGATTCTCGCCGCTGCCAGAACTGCCGCCGTGTTCATGCGGAGTACGATCACGTTAAACATGTGGTTCCGTAAGTCCTTCCGAGAGGTTGGTGGCAGGGGAAGGAGGGTACGGTCCCTGTGGATGCCTCCCCCACTGGGTTCCGGTCTAAATTGGGTGGCACTTCCCGGCCGTCCAAACAGTTACCTTACACCTTTCTGGTAGGTCGGACGGTCTGGGTAACAACCACAACAACAACACACGTTTTGACCATCTCAGTACTCGAATAGAACGTATTAAAGTGATACTTGTGTATATTTGTATATCTGTAACTGTATGTATAATAACTGGAATGCACCAAATATACGAAACCCACAATAAAACTTTAGTATTACTCTAAGCTAGACGCATATATAGCACAAAATCGTGTGGTCTCTGGACTGTCTTTTAAACAACCGTCCTCGACCACACATGTCTGGGTCTAAAGCACGAGAGTTCCGCAGTACGCAACTTTTTGGGACACGTTGCAAGTCCAATCTGATGACGAAACATTGATGCATCGCATATGTAATCCGCAGAATGTCTGGCCATCCTCGTAACATCCTAGTAACCTGATCCTTCGAATCAAAAGCTCTAATAGGTTATTCGTTAACAGAAAAACATGCCTTAATGCAAATGAGGTAAATGATAGCAAAATAGTTATCATAACCTCACAACGTTCAGCGACGAACTCGACCTATAAATCATTAACTTGCAGTATACATCCGATTTAAAAAATTCGGTTTAGTTTTGGATGAGTTATCATTCGATTAAAACATGCAGACAGACAGACAAACAACAAGTGTTAAACTCAGTGCCTTCTCTCTTTCGTTTGAATTCACTTTCTATTTAGACGCCCACAAATTACCCAAAGTTTTGTTTGATATTACTCAAATATCCATGCGTTTGTGTAACTGTTTTTATTTCACCAGCAAACCTGTATATTTTTTATTTTGCGTTAGAAGTTTTTAACATGAACATAAATGAGCGTCTTATAAATGCACCAAAGTATTTTATCACTTTGCGAATAAAATAATGTAATCTCCGCAATAATTTTTTAATAGTTATAATCTTGTTAAACTGCAATGAAGGTACATCATATAGATGTATCAATATTTTCTTTTCAAATCCCACATAATTTATCATGACTTTCATTGTAGATGATAAAAATGTCGGAAAAACATGCCATGAGGCTGCTAAGTATGAAAAATAGCTTTCTCTGTAGAGATAACACACAATTTTTAAAATAAAGAATATCCTTTGGAGAGCAATGATAAGTACTGTTTATGCATAAAAATATCGATAGCGTTGAATGAATAAAAGTAATGTTGGAAAACTAACAAGGTTTTAAAGACTTCAAAAACATGAAAGTAGGTAAAAACGGGTTATAGAATAATCTGTATCCGTATGGATTGGACACACAAGATTATTTTCTGCTGTCAGAATTTTATACTACCATCTGTGAGTCTATTGCAAAAATAAACCTAGAACAATTAGATTTATTCACACGAAATTTGGTACAGTTATTGCGTTGATTAAATGAGAGTGATATTATTTTTGATAACATTCGGTCTAAAGTTACACCTCGATTTTTAGCTTTATTTTAAGAAAAGAAGTTTTAAAATAATTATGGTAATTAAATAAACAGCTATTTATACGTCATTTTGTTTTATTTGTTCGTAGCATAGATTAATATATAAAATCTAATATGTGCCGTTCTTGTGACATTTCAAGTTCTTGATCTAAAATATAAAACAAAACAATCCTAAAACGGCTCTAAATTATAAAATGTGTGAATTAATATTTATGAATATTTAACTTAATAAAAGTATATTATGTTTTTTTAATTTTCACAAACCGCTGTTTTGATCTCATAAATTTTTATGTTCCACATGACATGTGATATCACTCGAAAGAATACACAGATTTCCTCAAAATTTAGTGATTTCCGTTTTCTATCGGTACAAAAAATAATCCTATTATATTCACTGATCAACAAAATGATTTATTTTTGTAACAGGATTTACAATGATGAGTCCTCATCTTATTTTATTCTTATCCTGAAATCGAATATATGTTTAGATTTTTCAATCACGCTACAAATGCAAAAGAACCATGGTTCAACTGTAAAAAAATACTTTGTATGCAAAGGTCCATGAGTATACACATTAGGTCTATCTACAGTAAAGTGACCATGTATCACATTGGGTAGTGAACTCGGATAACCTGAGTTCAATACCCGGCTCTGCCAAAACTGCCCTCGTGTTAACACGGAATACAGGTGCGTTAAATATGTGGGTCAATAAGTACTTCCGAGAGTATGGTGGTAGGGGAAGTATGGTATCGTCCCTGTGAATGCCTCCCCCACTGGGTTCCAGTCTAAATAGGATGGCAATTCCACACAGATACCTTACAGTTCGGGTAGTTTGGACGGTCTGGTTTGAAGAAGAAGAATTCTTCCTGTAAGGTTGGTAGTCCGCCTGTGGCATTGTGGTAACGTCTGTCATTTTGTGGAAATTATTATTTTCTGGAAAATGTTAAATACTGCTTATTCAAAATCTAGAGAGTTTACCTATTTGTCGAACAGGTGCGCTTTCCTATGAGGTCATTTAGCATTCACGTTTAATTAAACGTTTCTTCTGTTGTTAGGGGGTAGGGGCCTATGTGGTCATAGTGCTATTGATTTTCATCACCAGGTCGTATAGTAAAGATGTATTGTTGTGGAGTCGTATACAATTTTATAATGTTGATCGGTGAGAGTCGTGTTCCGCGCTTGTCAGGAAATTTGAAAAGCACAACTGCTGTAAGTGGGCGGTAAAGAAAGAATCCCACACATAACTTTATGTATACTGTATAATGATGGGGTTAGTAACATCCAATTGGCTTTAAGTGTTCTAAAGTACAGTCAAAGTACTCCAAGTACTTTTGAGAAGAAATAATGTTTTTCCTCTTGCACCATTCATCATCACCTGTAGATAAAAATGTCGGGTAAAAATGATAAAAATC